>CM076574.1:1262966119-1263405947 GCA_034641835.2 Pinus albicaulis | reverse complement strand
TTAACTCTTCTTCGAAACTCATTCAGAATTTGGGGTTAAGTATTAAGGTCAATGTTTCAATTCTTTTATAGTTATTACCCAAGTCTTAATGTGTTGAACTTATTAAACTTCTGCCACAACCACAATTCAATGTCGTTGCCTTTGCATATTCATTAAAATGTCACCATATATGAATGTCCGCCATATACATGTAACCCACAACGTTCGGGCCCACGTATTAACAACCTCACGCATCTGACGGCAGGTGGAGCGTCGCGTTCAGATCAATGATTTGACGGACAAAACGGAGTTTTGCACGATTTTGATGCCCGTGGGTTAATTCTTAAAAATCACGCGATGAGGATGGTATTCAAATACCACCCTGTGCCACATGTCAACTAAAGACCCAGATCACGTTTGAAAAGGCAAATCCACTTACCAGTTGGATAGCCACGCGATACTGGCTGTTTTTGTTCTCAAAACCGTCATTACTGTTTACCTTCTACTCAAGGTTCCAATCAGTTTTGTGGTTCCGCCTTCCTTTACTTCTGGTTCAATGATTCGCCTTCAATGCCAACAACTTTGTTCATAATCCAAATTCACACTAATTCAATAGTTTGCACAAATCAACCGCGTTCAATCTTCAACGGTTAATGATCTCTGCTCGGGCTTCCATGAAATTCAATATAGATAAACATGATCGACGTTCTCCCTGGTTCCATCCTTTCCTCTTCAATGCTACTCGACTACAGAATGATTTGCAGAATACAGAAAAATAATTACCACTAGAATCTTCTCAAACTTGGAGATGATGAAGTCTGTATAGGTAGATAGAGAGAACTGCAGTGATCTCGTTGTTACAGGCAGAAGGTAGTAGTTATTGACGTAATCATTTCCTCCAAGGGATATGGAAAAGAGCCACTCCGCAACGAGTTTATTGGTCACATCACGTCCTATAATTCTTGCAACTCTGTCTTTATAGTGTTTGAAAAGCTCGAATTGGTGAGGCATCCTTATAATTTCAGAATGCATGCAACCAAATTCTCATCGTTATAATTGATTTGATCAATATATGCAGTCTTAACATTAGTTTTAGTTTTATTTTTTTTATTATTATTATATAGTTTTGGTTCATATGTGCTACGACACATTTAATAGTTTTGTTTTCATTTTGAAAAGATTTTATATACCTTAATATAAGGCCAACGCTAATACACAATATTTGGGCCCACATATAAAATAAACATATGTCAACGTAACAATGCTGACCATATGTTTGTTAAACCTGCACGCCCATCCAACAGCTGGGATGACGTCGGATCCGTTTCGATGATCCGGCGAATAAAATTAAATATCGCGTGATTTAGCTGCACGAACGTTAATTCACAAAGGTTGCACGATGAGAGCAGTTTTTCGAAACTTCTCATAGACACGCGTCATCCAGTTTATGAGATCAGGTTATTTTCTTAAATACTACTTACTGCCCTTCCTGCTACGCGATACTACCAGACTTAGAGTCTAAACTGCGTTCACTGTTGACACAGGGTTCCGTCTTGCTTCACGGTTCCATTCCTATGTGGTTAGGTACCGATTCGTTGCGTTTTTAATAATTCTTCATTCTGCTGCCTCAATTAACTCTGCGTGTGGAGATTTAACTCAATTTTCACTGTTATGGTCCCAACCAGTTATCGGGTTCTTTACTATCCGAACTCAACCTGGCAATCTTGGTAAGGCGGAGGTTCATCTCTTGTCTATGGCTCAAACCATACCTATCAGCATTGTATAACAAATATAGGGTAACTCCATAGTATAAAACACGCCATATGAAACCCTCACGACTTAATTAAAGAGACACCACACATGAATGTTGCCATACATAAACGCCGAGCTTAATTAAACAAAACCAATGCATCGTATTGAAAATGCATCTGGGGCCCAACGTGTCCCTAACTTACCTTTGGATTTAACACTTCGGTGTATCATAGCTTAAACATATATCAACTGCGAATCTGCAACCATATATGAAATTTGGGACCCACAATATGCACGAATCACCTTACCATTAATCTTGAACCATCTACCAACGCGACTGTCGTTGATTTCCCAATACTCCAGATCGGATGACTATGATGCTTATCGCGTTTTTTCAACCCCCGAACTTTAATGCTCAGAAGTTGTGCAAAACTCATGGTTTTACAATACCACCCCTGGCTTACGTGTCAATCGTCTAATGGAATCACATTTTTTTTCGCTTTTCCACTTACCGCTTTCAGTCACGCGATAACCATAAATGGTTTCTCACACCGGCTTTACTGTACGTCAAGGTTCTGCTTCTATTCACGGTTCCATTCTAGGCCTTCCTTATATATGAATGCTGCCC
Source organism: Pinus albicaulis (assembly GCA_034641835.2). Taxonomy (NCBI): domain Eukaryota; kingdom Viridiplantae; phylum Streptophyta; class Pinopsida; order Pinales; family Pinaceae; genus Pinus; species Pinus albicaulis. The sequence goes on along the minus strand of CM076574.1, from coordinate 1,263,403,588 downwards.
TCACTCATGTAAGCGGGCCACCCTACCTATTTGAATTACCTATAGTACTTCTACAAAGTTAAGGTTTGCAATTTATTAAAAAAATTAATTGTAAAAAATTATTAGGATTAGGATCATGCAATAATGCCTACTATGTATGGTGAAAAATGATGATCAACATTCAAATTGGCATTTTAAATCCTTTTGACCAATACATATATGTGTTTCTATGGAACTAAGCCTTGCCTTTGTTTTAAAAATGCAACGTTGGATATCGACCAACGATACCATGGACACTTAGATATTCGGGCCCACAAATAAAATAAACATATGTCAACGTAACAATGCTGACCATATCTTTGTTAAAACTGCACGCCCATCCAACGGCTGGGATGAAGTCGGATCGGTTTGGATGATCTGACGAATAAAGTCCAATATCGCGTGATTTAGTTGCACGAACTATAATTGACAAAAGTTGCGCAATGAGAGTAGATTTTCGAAACTGCTCAAGGACACGCGTCGCCCAGTTTATGAGATCGCGTTATTTTCTTAAATACTACTTACTGCCCTTCTTGCTGCGCGATACTACCGGACTTAGACTCTAAACTGTGTTCACTGTTCACACAGGGTTCCGCCTTCGTTCACGGTTCCATTCCCGCGTGGTTAGCTACGAATTCATAGATTTGTTTTATGTTTTAAATGTACTGTGACACATATTATAATAACAAATGAAAAAGCCCATGAGGCTATGGTATAACATTACACAACAGCAGTGTATAAAAGCAAAAACAGAGAATGTAATTATAAAAATTTAAAATTTAAATTAAATTGTGTTCTAAATAAACTTTATCGTTTTTGTATTATTATTTATTTTAATTATAAAAACTTTAAAAAATTATTTAAAAAAAATTAATTGTAAAAAATTATTAGGATTGAAATTTGTTGAAATGTTAAATAAAACTAATACAAATAATAATACTTAAAAATGTGATTTTTTAAAAATAATTTTATTAATTGGGATTATGTTAAATAGTTATAGTGAATAATTATTATTTTTGTAATTTAGATTCAAATTTTCACCAATTACATGATAGACATTAATGTGTTGATGATTATTACTTAAATTAGTTATATTTGAACTAACCTATACCATTTTCGTATATATGTAGATTAACTTCACGGTTTGACAGTTTTCAAACTCCACACCTCTGAGATATTTCAGCCGTGAGTATTAATTGTACTGTGGGTAATTATATCAATTTAATGGTTTGATATTTCTCGGGATCTTATCTCATTAAGTGTTTCGTGCCGATTTTTATGGCTCTATCAATTCTGTTCAACTTGCTATTTTAACTAATTCGCTTTCCGTTTCCTGTTGTGCATTGAAGGTTATAAACCTTTTCAATTAATATGAGATAAACAACATTCAAGTCTTACCACATTAACTTTACCCTTCAAATATGCTATGTTCTGAATGTAATATGGTTGAGACCATAGGTAATAAAGGTAAGGTTATAAGGCCATGGGTAATTGTATAAAGACTTTTATCGTAAGTCGAGACGAATAAATTAATTTATGTTTGTGCCATATATTGTACAGTGACGAAGGAACCTGACCCTTGACGTACTTGACATCAGTGGTGAACTTCTCTAGACTGACCCGCAGTCATATATAGCATTACCAAGTACACATCAGCCACATGCTAATAAGAACATCATAAATAAAATTGTGATGCATGAAGCTTTTATTACTTGTATCATCGTCTCTATCTATTTGGACAAATAAATTGATATATATTTCAATGTTATTAATTATACATAGAATCATTATCAACAATAAGGTTTTCGACATCGAATATGTAATTTATGATATTCATTATGCAAGTACAGAACTGAGTTTCAGGATCTAGTCGATGTCACAGACACCCCATGTATATATCTTGATATTAACAACCATTAATTCAAAATTAAATAGCATAAAATTATGGCACTTGTGCGAGTTTCTACTTTGCAGTTGTTATTTTTCTTGAAGCTCTGTCAATTTTATTTCCGCTCTTTAGATTTTCTATTCTTGACCGTCGAAATCATTATAGTCTGCTCAACAAATCTGCAAGTAGATTTATCGTGCGACTCGACACTCTGCAAGCAAGCTTTTTAAAGTCAGGCTGGAACTATGCGCCTCCGGTTGGAAGGTCTGCTAAGCATAATTTCTCTTACTCTTTCATGTAATTCCACATATTAAATTCCCTTTCTTGCTTTGATTCTGAGTGCAAATTGGATGATATTCTACTTGCAATTTACATATTATGGACTCTGTTTTTAAATGATAGCCAATGAAACATTGATGATCGCAATTCCATTCGAATTTGATAAAGTTGTTGCGTTCTACAAATCTCATTTTTTTTTAACAAATTCACAAAGTTCCGAGAAGTACTTCTCAAGATTATATCATTCAGAGAAAATATAGAAAGCAGAATTTTGTTAGGTCCCTAGCATGAGAATACCATTTGTATCAGCCTCGGAGGATTCAAAGTCATTTCCCTTGGAACGATTCTGTTTACTAAAGCATCTGTTCATTAAAAAATGTAGATTATTATCATCAACATTTTCTGAATCAAATTCCACTTGATTTGTAGTTTCGGTGTTAGTAGATCAAAAGCTATACTCTTATTCATAGAACAACATATTAGCACGATTATTATCATTTCTATCTGAAAGCACTTCGACCTTCACTTTATGATGCAAAATTTGAAGGTCTCTATTGCATCGTTTCCTGCTTTTTGCATTCCATGGCCAATGACGGAGTTGCTAGACGTTAAATAACATCCAAAGACGTGCAAAGTCGAAACAAATATTAAATATGATGACAAAAGGAGAGAGAAAGGAAATACTTCTATTCCTTAACAATAAAAACTGCTGTTACAATGTCTTCCTCTCACAGAGGGATTTACAAAATAGTAATGCTGCAAGACACAGTGCACAAAACTTGATTCTCTGTCTCTCAGTTCAAAAAATAATAATACTGCTATATAAACCTATTCTATTTCGCACTCTGCTCTGCTTTTTAAAATAAAAACATAGGACTCTGTTACAAAGACTCTCGGGCCTTTTATATGTGGCATCACATATTACATTAAAAATAAAACTAAAGAAATATGCCCTTTCGGGGCCACCCAAAATGAAGGCTCATATTAAAAACATTGAAATGTTTTAACATTAGCTCTTATAACAAAGGAATTTATAAAAAGTTCGTCATGCATATAAAACATATTAAAACCTTTGACATAAAACCTTTGCATCGCGCGATGAATGATAACAAAACTCCAGCGGATTTCAAAAGACGATGAAGAAAATTGCATTAATGCATTTCGTGTTACAAATCTCTCCCTGCTGACATCACTATATGTGCACGCGATGGATTATTAAATCCATTGAATAAAACCACATCACATTCACCAAGGGCCTGCTAACGTAGACACGAAATGTAACGCGAAAAGCTCTTATCAATTCTGTTGAATAAAATGCCTCAGGTCCAGTTTAACACAACACAAATGGGCCATTCGAAAATTCCGATTCTGATGGAGGAACGGACCCGCGATCAAAACATAAATTGCGCTATATAAAAGTGGATCGGGTCTGCGATTTCACACTGTGCAATCGGGCCATAAAAAAAAACATTCCCGATGAGATTCAACTTGCGATTGACTATTCTGATGCCGCGTGGTCTTGTGGACCTACAGACCTTGGCTTAGGGTGGAGAGTGATTTATATTATTGTGATGAACACATTGCATCAGGCCATAGAAAAAGGTTGTGGTATATATGAAACGTTTCGATTGCGATGAACGCATCCGAACTCGCCACATCAACAAGACACTGTGGGGACCACCAGGGTTTAAAAATAAAAATGCTTGCGTTCATATAAAAATCAGAATGATTATGTTCACTGTGTTTAAAATAAAAAGTACTCTGTTTCACCCAAAAAAGAGACTATCCCTGAACACCAAAAAAAAAAAGACTGTTTTTCAAACGCAGAGGACTAGTGCCGATAATCAAAAAACTGACTGTTCACCATTTTAGAAAGTGGTTGGAACACAAAAGATTGAAGATAAAAAATGGAACAGTGAAAACAGAAGTAGCTAATAGAACAAATGCAAAGCCAAGGGTAGTTAAGACAGGCACAAAAACAAAACTCTATGAAATAAATTAAAATTCAAGCTATTTTGTGGTTATTGGTGTCCTCCAAGAAATTATTGGATCCTGTGCATATTATGGAGGCAAGAAAATGCAAGCACCTCAGTTGAAATTTAGTCAGAATTAATCTTTAAACAATTTCTTCCAGAATACAAGACACGTAACAAGAGTCATCAGTTTAATTGATCAAGTAAAAGCAACACTAGTAGCAGTCAAAACAGAAGTAGCAAATAGAATAGATGCAAAGGCAAGGGTATTTTATAGGTTATGTAGTTATAGCTTACTGAGAATAGTACTTGTTACACTATAGTCTAGATATTTATATCAATTTAGAGCAGCTACCCAAATAGTCACATTAGTCTTATTGCTATGGACCTATGGTGGTGGTAGTCTTAGTCCCATGCCCTAAGTTATTATTATAGGATCTTAAAGATTTCATATAGTCTAAATCAAGATTGTTCTATGTCATCTATTATTCACATTATCCTCCACAGGTTACTATGTCTCAACTTCTGGTATTGCTCTTATTCTTCAGTCAGTTGATTCCTTTGGACAGTTAATTTGTTGTTTTTTCTTGATGTTTTAACAATGTTAGGTGCCACTTGCTGCATTGAATGGAATATATGAATTTGGAACGATGGAATGTAGTGACATGAAACTTTCAAAGATGCTACAACAACTAATAGGAGAATAAGACACTGCTAATATCAAAATATGCTGTAGAAACAAAGCAATGGAGAAAACAAGTGCTGGATACTTTACATGTAGACCTTGTAAGAAGTGGTTTAGCTGCAGCTTCAAATGGTGCAAATGTTGTTGTTGTATGCAGTACATTTGTTAATATGCAAAAAATAATAAGTGATTGTCAAAGATCAACATGAAGGAAAGCAAAGAAGAAAGCAAATAGTCAATACTTTAAATCTAGATGTGGTACCAGGTCATATAGATACGACTTCAGATGATCCAAATGTTGTTGTTGTATACACCATCATTGTTAATGTCCATATAACAATGACTGGTTGTTAGCAATCATCATAGAATACATTTATTCGTGATTCAAATGAATATTTTGTCTTATTACAAAAGGTGGTGTAACCACCAAATTTTCAAAATATAATGATAGAGTTAGTCCATATTATGTTGACCTATCTTGTCCAATATTTGCTACATTGACTTGCAAGTACATGCTTTGGTTCAATAAAGTTGGGGCTTGCATAAGAGATGAATGCTTTGTAATAACTAAGTCGATTCTCACGTTTAGCTTTTTGTATGAAGCATATTGTTGCCTTGAAGATGCTATTATGCTACAGTGCATATCTGACTATACATACATATTCGTAATTACAAGTATGTTTTTTACAACTAGCAAGATTAGTTTTACTAATCAAGACACATACAATCTATATTTCATGCTTTCTATTGTATACAAAAGTCAATTATTTATAGAATACATAGCTTGTATGTGAGATTCATGTTTTCAGAGACAATAATCAAAGTTGCATGTTGTTTGTTTTGCAGTGATATTTTTGAAATACAGAGAGATGCAAAATAGGAGCTAGTTACTTACAACTTTGCTTCTCTTATTTTACTGTTTTGAAATCAAAGATACAATATAACAATAAAATTAGTATTTTGTACTAGTAAACATTATCATAGAGATATATTCAATAAAGAAAAAAATATTATGGAACCTCTTCCAATCTTTGAGGAAGGAAAAATCTAAGATATATAGTACTTAGTAAACAAATCACCATACGAATCTGAAGAATAAATACATAGAAAAAATGGTTGAAATCATAGACATTGAAAACTACCATCCAACAAAAAAAAGATGCTAATATTGATATCATTTTAATGAACCATAGTCTCTTTAGCCTTCAGCAATTTGCATATACTCCTGGAGATTGTTTGTTCAATGCATTTGAAGTGCTTCTGCACTTTCTTTACTCATTTATTGAACTGTGCAATGGAATAATAGACCATTTTCTCAATTTTCTACAACGCAATGACACAGAGGCAAAAAAATCATACCAATATGAACTAGATCCTGTCATGTTATATCAACTTCATGGAATTCACGATGTTGACACATATCTTCGTAGAATGCGTCTTTCTGCATCTAATAACAATTTCCAATCTGAAAGAGGCCTATAGGGAGACACATTTTGCATACGATGGCTATCAAAGTGGTTGAACATACCAATTGGAGTCTGGTCACTAACAATGAAAACAAGGTATTTGTTCTTCAACCATGATCTAGATACAATTCCTCTAAACATTTTGTTTCATGATACAGATCCTATTAGTCGACATTTTGAACCCCTATTATACAAAAGACTATGTAGATGCAACTTTGTACCAAATTATTCCTTGTCACCTCTTTGCAAATATCTTGAAAACCATTATGAATCCGTTGTTCATGAAATGAAAATTCATGGATTGCATATAGCAAAAACAACTATGTCGAAATGTGCCAATAGCATGTTCAGTGCAATTTGTCATTTAATAGCGCCTGAATTTGATGAACAGTCTTTCAAACTCTACATTGTCCAATCTTTTTGCAATGCACTAATGGCTAGGAGCAATGATGCATCAAATTGTATAGAAAAACACTTAACAAATGAAACTATACAAAGTCAAACAATGGTTGTAGACTGGCAACAATACCTAATTAATATGGCAATGCCATATGAAAAAGGAGGAGTTGAGGGAACATCATTTTGCTTCCAATGGACATCGATCATATTCAATGTAACATACAAATATGGTCATTTACCAGTAAAACCATTGTGAATTACTACCAATCAAAAACAAATTTCAATCAAACGTACAACATATTATCATTTGAAACAAGTACATCACACATTCATTATGAACCATTACTATCAAATCAAAATACAACTCAATGAAATCTGCAACATAGAATAGTACAAATGCACAAAAACACCAACAATAGAATAAAATTGCGCAAATTGAAACAAATGATACGTACAAATGACCCAAATAAAATTGGAGAAAATAGAAATAAAATAGCAGATAAAAATTGTTCATCACGAAAAAGTACTCCCATAGAAATTTACAAACAACAAATTGAAGACACACCAAAAACCAAATGTCCAATATGTAAGACATTGCAATTTCAAAAGAACATCTCAAGCATTGGACTTGAATTAGAAAAAATGTACATAAACATATCTGGAAAACAGAAGACATTGTGTTTAAATATCATTTGTAGATCTTGCAAAACAACACTTGCCAATGCAAAGTTGCCTCGCTTTGCAACACCTGAACAAATAAGACGTAACAAGCCATTGCAAATTGTAACAACACTTTCAGAGCTTGAGGAAAGACTTGTCGCATTGAGAATTCCCTTTGCACAAATAAGACAATGTGGCAAGAAGCGATCACAAATGGGCTTAAATGGTTCAATAATCAATGTACCTGTCCAGATGGACATTGTCCAAAAAGCATTGCCACAATCCATAAACAATACAATGACAATTGCTATTGCATTAAAACGGCGACTAGAATACAAGAATGCATATCAAACAGGAAAAGTGCGTGTGCATACTGTCATGAGAGCACTTAAAGAACTATGTTCTCGAAATTTGTATAAAACTGAAAACATTTCCATTAATAGCAATTGGAATCATATACTTGAATTGGACAATAAAGGTAATAAATCCGACGATGACAACATTGATAGCAAAAGTGAAACTGATAGCATTTCAGAAAGTGAAAGGCCAACTGAAACCTTGGTACATGGATTCATAGCTTCACAACGAATTCATGATTTACAAGACAAGATTATTGAAATAGCACCAGTTGAGGGACAACGACCACTTGGGATATTCAAAGACAAACATGCAGAAGAAATGAGTTTCCCAACACTATTCTTTGGAAATCCACGTGACGATGATATACTACAAATATTTCGTTACCAAGAAATAGTAAAATGGGAACTAATGCATTGCAGTGGTCACTTTTCCTATCACATTACAAATTTGTTCTTCAAGACAATGCAAATACTCATTGAAAAGGTCATGTCATGCATCTCAGTATGAATAAGAAAAGGAAAATTACAAGGAAGAAAGTTGTTAGCAAAAGATGTTAAGTACAAGCCCAACTTAGAAAAGTTACTAAAAAGTCACATTGGATACATAGATTTCAAACACATAAGAATTTCTCCTGATTACCACCAACAAATGCAAAAACATATATTTGCAATGATACAACAATTAGGTCCTCCAACTTTCTTTGTTACATTTACAAGTGCAGAGCATCTTTGGACACCACTAGTAGAAACTCTTACTAAATTACATAGCAATAGAAATAAAAAGAAACACATTGAAACAATTGAGGAATACAACATTGATTATCTTGTCAGAAAGGACCCAGTAACATGTACACGTTACTATAGACATAAGACAAATGCATTAAAGCAATTGATCTGTCAAGATAGTACATTTTTTGGCAAAATATTAGATTACTACTTTGTAACTGAGTTCCAAAATAGAGGTAGTGCACATGAACATGCTCTTATATGGATAGAAAATGCTCCAGTATATGGAATTAATACTAACTTAGAAATTGAAAACTTCTTGGATAACTATATAACTTGTAGCACAAATCACCTTGATCCAGAACTCACAAAGATACATGAACATCATCATACCAAAAGCTGTAAAAAAAGAAAAGCATCATAGTGTAGATACAAATTTCCAATGCTACCAATGAAAAGAACAAGGATTCTTGAACCAATTACTTCGGTACATGGCTCAATAAATGAAAAAGTTTTGTCCTTGCAAAGCACCTTAGAGCAAAAACACTATGACAAATCAACTAGTCATGAATATTTCTTAGATGAATTCCAGTTAACAGAAACTGATTACATCGAATTAATACAAAGTACATTAACACAACCAATGGTATTCTTGCAACGAAAACCATCAGAACTATGGAATAATAACTTTGCATACAATATTCCACACCTATGGAATGCAAATACAGATGCTCAATATGTTCTAAATGCATATGCTGTATCTTCATATTACACTTCATATATGACCAAAGTTGATAGATCTATGACAAATGCATTCAAAAGCATACGAAAAGAACATGAAAAGAGCAAAATCGATGCTATTCAAATGATACGGTCTCTAGGCAATGCTTTGCTTAACCTTCAACAAATTTCAGCTCAATAAGCACTCCACATAGCTCTCTCACAACCATTGAATCATAGTTCAAGAGAATGAAACTTTATAAACATAGCACCAATAGACGAATGCACATTTATACTTAAACCAACTACTCTTCTGAAATAAATTCTTGACAACTCTGAAGATGTTATGTGCAGTTCTATAATTGAATACTATATCAATAGGCCTAATGCTATTAAGCATGTATGTTTAGCCGAATTTGCATCAAAGTATAGGAAAGATGGCAGACCAATATCAAAAAGAAAAAAAGAAAAAGTAATTCGATTCATTAAATACAAAAAACATATTGACTATGAAAACTATTACAGAGAAAAACTTTTGCTATATGTTCCATTCGAAAACAATGAAAATGCACTAAAGCAAGACTTCTTTACATGGAAGAGTGCATACATGTTGCATAAGAACACAATAAAGAACAATGAAACTAAGTTCACATATAACATGAACAAGAAATGGGGTGATTTGGAAGAAGCAATTCAAAAAATTGATAACAACACTGCAACTTCTAACCATACAATAAAAAAACCTGAAATATCTAATGGTGTTACTAAGAAGTATGACTTGGCTAAAGATTTGCAATTTCCCCAATGCAATGACAAAAAAAATACATCTTAACATTGGTTTTCAATTTACAGAACATCCATTTATGCTTAGCAACGAAGAATACTACAATATTAAGAGAATGCTTAATAGAGAACAACAAGCAATACTCAAAGACATTGCAATGAAAAAATGAAAGAACATAGACAAACCATTCTACTTATTTTTGACTGGAGGAGCTGGTACTGGAAAAACATTCACAGCAAAAGCAATATTTCAAATGCTCATGCGCATCTACAATGAACATTACAGTACAGACCCTTTGAAACCAAAAGGTTTGATATTAGCATATATAGGTAAAGCTGCATATAATGCAGGTGGAGTTACAATTCATTTTGCATTGCTAATGCCTTTCAACAAATCTAGTTTTATTCCACTTAGCAACGATGTATTAGACAACTTAACACAACTATACGAAGAATTAAGGGTTCTTCTCATTGATGAAGTATCTCTAATTGGAAGTTGTTTTCTATATCAAATTGATGATCGACTAAGAAACATTAAGCATAATCAAACAAAATACTTTGGAAACATTGATATCATATTTTGTGGCGACTTGTACCAAGCACAACCTATACAAGATTCACTAATATTTGAACAACCTACAATAAGAAGGCAACCAATAGCATATGAATTTTGGAAAGAACATGTAAAGTACTATGAATTGCACATTGCAATGCATCAAACAAATGAAATATTCATTAGCATTTTGAATAGGATGCATATAAATAATCAAACAGAAGATGATTTGAATTACCTAAATAAAAATTGTATTCGAAATGCTCCTAATGATCCTACTTTCCCCTATCTATATTTTAGGAATAAAGATGTAGCATTACATAACAAGAAAATGTTGTCTATTGTTCTTGGTGATGAAATTGTAATTGATGCAATTGATTACGAAGAAGAAAACGATGGACACATACCATCTCATGCACAAATAGTGACATTGCCTTCACAAATTTTCCTAAAAGTTAACATGCTAGTTGAAATATATGCAGGAAACTATGACTTACAAAACGGTCTAGTCAACGGTGCAGATGGTATCATTAAAGCATATGTAAAATTAGACAACTTTGACGTAATATGGATCAAATTCTATGATGAGCGTGTTGGCCGTCGACAAGCACATAAATTTTCTTTTCTATATAGCGAAGAAATTTCTAGCGATTGGACTCCCATACTGCGCATAACAAAGCCAATTTATGTATTAGCAAAAACAAGCAACTTGAAAGTCAGAAAAAAATTCCTAATCCAACTAGCATGTGCACGTACAATACACAGATCACAAGGCTTGACACTAGACAACCTTGCATTTGATCCTTTAGGAATACGACGCCATGGATTAGTATATACAACTCTTTCTCATGTGAGAAACATAGAATCATTGTATTTGCTTAGTCCACTTAAGAAACAAAACTTCCGAATTCAACACAAAATTTCTGTCGAAATGGAAAGTTTACAAAGAAACGCAAATTTGCAACTAGACTGCAACTATTCGTTATTAGAAACAAAAGCATACATTTCAATTCTTTCTCTAAACACCCACAGTTTACAAATAAATATTGATGATTTGTTAAATGACTATGATCTAATGCAATCTGACATCCTATGTTTACAAGAAACAAATTTGAAAGATTCTATATTTCTAAAAAGACTTGAAACATTCAATTGCATATCAAATCATAGTAAACATGGTTTACTAATTTGTATGAAAAAGCGTATAAAGATCTTGAAACATATTCATTTTGAAGAAAAAAACGTTGAAGCTACACTAGCAAATATGCTTCTCCATGACATGGATATTATAGTTGTGAATGTCTATGTTGCACCATATGCAACATTGGACGATACATTGGATCTTCTTTCAAAAGCATTATGCAAAATACATTCAAATCAAACAATAGCAATTGTCGGCGATTTCAACATCAATATGCTTGGAAGCAACAACAAAACAAACAAACTAAGATCGTATAGGCACAATTAAAACCTTCATTTTCTTTTAGAGACAAATAACAATCAACAAGTATCAATCATTGATCACATATGGTCAAACATAACTTGTAGCTATAAGACATTCAGGTTAGATACATATTGGACTGACCATGATACTATTTGTCTCATCATTGAAGACAAAAATGCAACACAAACATAGTGAAAATGAAAGTAGTCTAGTGCTTTTTTTCTAGTCAATAGTGTTAGACTTGCATACTCATGTCCTTATTATACAAATGAAATCAATAGTGAGTATTATTACCAAACATACCTTTAATTTGTTTCTAAAAAAAGTCTTTGAAAGCTGCATTATAGCCTTTTAACTACTATGACTTTGACTTCTAAATGTATGTCTTGCAGATTACTATAGCTTTCTACAATGAGTCAAATAGGCAAAGACAAGTCACAAAAAGAAATAAACACATCCAGATTTGCTTACTACACTGAACTTACTTAGCCTTCAATGCATATGTATAGAGATATCTCTATGTCTAACTTTTTATTTCTTTCTACAAAACTATTGAAAGACCTATTCTTATATTACTAGTGCTGACTTCTATAGCACTGTTCTTCATATAGAATTATACTATGCATCGATGATTTATTTCTCAAGCATCACAAAATTCATTTTAATTCTTGAATTTGTATTTCAACCCATTGTAATATTTTCATGCACACATGAGACATGCTCCATTACAAATTGAAAACTATATATAACCACTTTGGAGTTATCTAATAGTAAACACTACAAAATACTGAAACTTATTCTCTACAGTATTTTAGCACTACCACACAATTTGTTTCCCTTTTCATCATCTCAATAATGTTCCGTGCTTAAACTTGACAATCATCACCAATTGCTTATTTACATCAGAACTATTACATGCATAATTCTATCAACCCCAGCCTTCTTGTTCTTCTTTTCTTGTCAACCTTTAATTCCTTTTCCTCACCCTTCCTCTAGAAACTTGTCAAGCTTCCTCTTCACTTTACATTTGAACCCTTTTTCACTAAGATCTCCTCCAATTTCCCATGTTGCTTGTTGTCAACCTCTAAATTGCAATAAAGATAATATCAATTACAAATTAAATTGCCTCCAAAATTATAACTCTATTTCAGTTACATCAAACTGAATTATTTCATAATCCATATGCATCTTAATTCACATTGTGCAATTTGAAGAAAATGTTTCCAATATCATCATTATTTCTCTTAATATCCCTTTTTATCTTTGAAATTTTATCTATACCTTTTTTTTTGGGTTTCTTTTGTCCTATGGTGTTTCTATGTTATTTTTAGTTGGGTGGTAGAACAAGCTCAAATGACATATATCTTGATTGACATATTTATTATGTAAACTCCCAACCACCCATAATAATTAACAACATTGGAAAGTGAGATTGATCAAGAAACACATCCAAGTTTGCTTATTACGCTCAAATTACTTAGTCTTTGATGCATATGTATATACACATCTCTATGTTTAATTGTTTATTTCTTTCTATCAAAACTATCAGTCATTGAATTCTTGATTACTTGTTCAATTGATTCCTGATTAGTATCACTGAGTCAATATTTATCAATGTTTTCATGCCAATCAGCAGTACCTGAACTTTCATACATCTGTACTAGATGCATTTACACATTTCTATAGTACTGGAATTGAATCATTTTTTCTATCAGCCAAAAAAACTTTTAATATTTGCAACTTAGATTAGTATATATCTCTATTGCACTAATAGAATTTTCTGAATTTAATATTGTATAATTTATAAGTATTCCATTATCGAAGTTTTTAAATGCAATTAATATTTCTTTCAGTAACTAATATTCAGTTTCCAGTACAATATACAATAAGCTTATACTTTTATTTTTATTTTTAGTTATTAAAATTTACCAAACACTTCGTGGTCGCGTTCAAGCGCACCATTCAATGACGTTGCATATTTTTCTTCTCGCAGTTCTGGACAACAAGCTACAATAGACAAAGAACAACAAATATCAGGTGTAATTGAATCAGAAAAGTAAGTAAATTTGAAACAAATTCTTATACGTACCATTGACATAGCATTTATATTTATCACCAATATATTTTACTTCTAAATTTTTCTTTTGCCACATCAACATCATAAATACATAGATCGAAAGCAACATATTTAGTCTAAGTTACCATTGAATAACTAAACATTCGCAAAACTGGAAAAATGTTCAATGGAGATGTTATGGTTATCTATAGCACATACCTTGATAAAGTCCACAAAGCACGACAAATACTACGTGCAGATTTGAAAGATGTCGAAGGAATCATGACAATCACATTTTCCATACCAACTGAGCTTATTGAACAATATGGACAAAAAATATCACCAGGAAAAGCAATATCTATTAAAAATTTTAAAGTTCTTCCCAAAACAAATTATGACCGCGGTGATTGTGATTGGATTCTGCTAATAACGGAACTAAGCACTGTACAGAACATACCAACAATTTGCAAAGAATGCAAATTCATTCCAGATACAACAGTAAAATAGCTTACAACAAATACAAAAACATATCCAATTGGAACAATTGCAGTGGTTGTCACAGCTGCACGGAAAGTTGGTTTCCAATATACATTGCAAATTAAAGATGAAAATTTCGATGAAAATAGAGCAACGGTAACATAAATTACTTTGCAATGTTTTTATATTGCTAGTTCCATCCTACATTTCAATTCAGTTTGGAAAAAAAAAAATTCTGTGTTCTATTGCAGTTGCGGTTATTTGAAACATTTGCATGGCTCTACGATGAAATTGAGCAAGAATTACAAAATGCCATTTTCCAATTATGTTATTCAAAAAAATAACAAACAGGAAAGAATTGAAGGAAAAAACACTTCGAACAATGCAAGCTACATTCATCAAAAAATTGAATGCAGAAGCAGCAGAAGAACTCAGAAAATTGAATCCTCCAACATTCTCTGTAAGTACAAATGAAACAGTACCTCTACTTCTCAATATGCAATTGTTTCTGTTGGGGTTCCCATGTTTTGGCCAGATTGGCAAGACCAAAAGATGAGCCAACATCAGAACCACTTTCAGACCTCAGGATCTAGCCCTCCTAGGTCCAGAGAGGGATCTCTCTATATGTATGGAAAGATTTTATGTCTTTGAAGCTCAAAGTTAAGATATTAGGCTAGTTATAGGCACGATGTTTGTTTGTTTGATTTTTGTTTGGTTGTTGGGAATCAGGAAAGAAGGGTTCAATATAAGACAAGGATGAGCAAAGAGGATTTCAAGCAAAGGAGGGATGATTCAGAGAATATTCCAAACCATTGGGCAATGGAGTCAGAAAAGGGTTTACTTGTTATTCAATATGTAGGCTTTCAGTTGGGCTAGTCATCTAAAGCGTTGGATCTTAAAGATGATAGTGTGGCATGAAATGGTTAGAGAGAAGGTGCAAGAAAGGAAACCTCCAAGGTGACCTTTCAGGAATCATATCCAGGGACAGGACATGCCATTGGACAACCTGTGATCCAGAACCTAAAAGGTTAACTCTTGAGACAAGGAAACATAAAATATTTAAACACAAAGGTGAAAACTTGAGATCAGAGAGAGACTTTGAACTCTAAATGCTTTGGCATCCAGCTTAAGGGATCTTAGAAAGGTTCAATTAATTGAAAGGACCCTAGTGAGACAGAGACAGAGTTCTAGACTCCCAATATCCCAATTCATCCAATTAAAACCTAACAAGAACATCTAAGAATAGATTCATTAATTCACACATCAGCTAGCAGTATATTTGACCACTACACTGGTTAAATTAGCTTGAAATCAATCCTCAGATAACACATACAGTAGAAAACAATAAGAAGGCAGGGAGAGCAGAATCATAGGGTACCTAACAAGGGTAAATCCTATGCCATATTTCTGATGCGTGCCGGAAGAAATGAAATGTAATGAACTAAAAAGGAAAACATAGACAAAGACAGAAAAATATCACTGCTGCTTTAAATCACATCCAAAGAAATGTGCTTGTCATATTAAAGAGCAATACCAGTTAAGTAAAACATTACCAATAGCTTGATATTCAGTCTGAAAGCATCTTCCTCAGCCTATCTTACAACTTTACACAGAGAACATGTCTCAAGAGAAACAGCTTGCAGTTCACAGATATCCGATCAACAACCCTACAATGAGTTTTATTCATGAATTTTATAGCTGAAAAGAGGCTGAGGAGGCAGATGGAAACTAAATGTAGCATTAAAACTTAGAAGAGGAAGAGGGACGAGGCCCCATTCTGTTTTAAATTCTGGGCATTTACCTTCAGTACTCTTTGGATGAAAGAGTGGTCTTCGTCAGGCTGCAATTTACTCCAGGTATGTCTTTGATGTACTTGTCGTAATACTTCTGCAATACTCTGGTGAAATGAACAAAAGCAGATCAATGACTTTGGGTCTGCCATACTGTGTAACAAATGCTTCTGATAGCATAGGACTATTGTTAGGGCTGAAATTTCCTCAGGAACACGGTATAGAAAGAACACAGTATGGACACTTCGTCCTTTCACGGGTAGGAACATTCTCCTGATGTTGGCACTAATATATATCGTTTTGTGTGCCCTAGGCCTTCTGTGTGATTTATGAGGTCTTCGATCCGGTACCTTGCCCTTAAATTATTGGGTTAAGGCTCATGATCTTCAATTTAGGCCTTAAACTCTCTACTTTCTCACTGATACTCTTTGTCGCTCCATGATTGACTCTGTCTGTGAAATCTGCACTTTAATGGCTCTGGATAGGTTTTACAGATTTTAACTTTGTTTATTTAATGAGAATCATGTCTTAACGCCTTCTCAGGCCTTTTCTCCATAATCTCAGTCCCTGAAAATGGTATATTCCTGTGTTTTGTGCCACTGTAACAGTGACTGTGAACAGTGGAGGCTTTCGCCACCTGAAACCCTGCAAAACACGAAAATACGTTAAGAAATCCATGCATGGGGTGGGCGGACGTAATGGAGGACAGGTGGCAGAACTTTGGAGATGCATTTGGAAGACAGCGGGAGAAAGAGTTTTAAGGTAAAACATTAACATTTGACCTTCGAATGAATATATAGGGGACATATGAAAATGCGATGAAAACATGTGGAAAGGTGACGTGGTGGGACCGGGTCAATGGCGGGGTGTAAATTAAATTCGGACCGTCCAATCTCAGGAGGAGATCGACGGTGGAAAACGCATCGGAGGGTGACAGATGGTGGGCCAGGGGTCCTGTTTGCCTTGGGCTAACTCCCGAGCATCTTCGTGGCGTGATCACCATTGGATGGACAGCTTCAGATCGGACGGTGTACATGCATATCGCACTGGGTCCACAGTCAAAATATAACACGCGATGAGGGTGGTTTCCCAACAGTGCATGCAACCACGTGTCGGTCAGTGAGTGGAATCGCTGCCAGACAAAAATTACCGCCCTCATCTCAAAGGCGGTGCGATAGAAACCGCTGATTTCTGCACGGTGCTCTGGCACGAGGACCCCTGGGGCAGATGAAATATGGACCGTTGATCTATGGATCAGATCGATGGTTATGATATGATCGGAGGGGCGAATGTGAAATGAAAGGTGCTTGCGACGACCGTCGGATTCCGGGAAATTGAAGGTTAATAGCACTCTCGATATCCAATCACGATAAGCACTTTATGCCTTGGCACCTGGTCTTGGCACTGGGTTACGTGGGGAAATGGTTTGCGGAGCTAGGGCCGAAAGGTGCTAAACCCACATATATGGAATAAGGGGTAATTTGGCTTAGTTTTAATGCGTTTCAAAGCCAAAAGTGGAATGATAGGAGGGAAAAGGAGGCCTTTGGGCATTCTTCACAAACAGAGAGGCTTTAAAATGGGAGTCGCAGTGAGGATTTTTCAAAGGACCCAGGCACAAGGAGGCTTCAAGGATGATGTGTCTTCAGGGGAAATGCATTCCTTGAAGGCTCCAAAAAATTTTAGCCCCCAGTTTTCTTGTCAAGAATTCGTAAGGGGCTAACAGTGGCTTTACATGGGGATGTCTTCTTTTTTAAGTAGTCAAGAATTCAGAGAATGATATTTGGTGTAGGCCAGATGCCTGGTACTTGACCCCTCCATTTCTTTTTTTGGATCAGCTTCCACAAACATGATAGATCAGCAGAAATATTCCCAAACAATCTACCTACCCAGATTACAGTCCTAGCATTTTTTCTTCCAGGGTGCATTTGGACTTGCAGACCCTTTACATCATTTATTTTTACAAACAGAAAAATAAACCTATTCTATTTCTACCCTTATTACTCCACGAGACCAGATTAAATTGTTGGTCTCATATGTTTCTCTACCTAATCTAATATCTGCTGGGATTAAACTATCCAGTAGATTTCTTCTCTACATTCTACAACAAAAATTAAAAAAAAATCAAACTAGGATTAGAGAGTCTAGTTTGCTATGGATCCAAGGCATAAAGACAGTTGCACATGGACAAAAATTTGCAGAAAACTAAAAACAAAAACTTGAAGGTTTGAAAACTGAAACTTTGAAGCATCCTTCCTTGCTTTGTGACTCAAGTTTTGAGCTTGTTAGAGTCACTTTCTCTTTTTCATTTCAGCTCTGGTTTTGGGCATGTTAGAGCTGATCTTGTTCCCTTTGCTGGTTCAGATTTTGGGCATGTTAAAACCAGCTGTCTTCACTTCTTTGGCTCAGATTTTGATCATGTTAGAGCCAATATTTTCACTTTAGAGGTTCATGTTTTGAGCATGTCAGAACCTCTCCTTTCTCTCTGTTTTTTTTTTGAAACATTTTTTCTCTTTTTCTTGAAAACACACATAGCAATGGTATTTACAATGGAAATGGAAAACCAGAACTTGGAAATCAGCAGTAGTAGTGTTTGAGCATCCTGCCATTGACAGGACCCCCAAACAGCTCTGTACCATCTAGCTCTTGCGGAAAAAAGGCACTTGGACCCACAATGGCCTGGATGATGTAAGGACCCTGCCACAAACTGTCAAATTTGCCATGCTTTCCTTTGTCTTCTCTCCTTGAGTCCCATTTTAGAACTTTATCCCCAATTTTGAAGTCACGTGCTTTTGTTCTTTTGTCAAACAGCTTCTTTATATTTTATTGAACTTTGATAGCTATGTTATAGACCTCCTCTCTTGTTTGTTGAAGATGGATTGTTTGGTTTATTCTCCTCACCATACTGTCTTCTTCTGTCTGAATTTCTTGGACAATTTTAATCACTAGTACCCCAAGGCTGGTAGGAAACACCGCTTTTGTTCCATACACAAGCTGATATGGTGACATGCCAATGGACTTCTTCGTTGTAAGCCTGTCAGCCCACAAAGCATGCACTAACTTGTTATGCCACTACTTCTTGTTCTTTTCAAGCAGTTTTTTGATAATGGGCACCAAGCTTTTGTTTGATGATTCAACTAACCCATTACCTTGTGGGTAATAAGCAGTTGAATGACCGAGTGCTATTTGATACCTGTGACAAAAATCAACCATTTTCTTGGATCTGAAAGCAGCAGCATTATCAGTGATTATTTTTCTTGGGCAGCCAAAACGAGAGAGGATGTGGTCTTCTAAGAATCTAATGATGAAAAATTCTGTGGCATTCCTAGAAGGTATGGCCTCTATCCACTTGGTGAAGTAGTTTGTGGCTGTAAGGATCCACTTGTGTTGTGCAGAAGAAGCAGGGTGTATTTCTCCTATGAAATCTAGGCCCCATTGCAAAAAGGGACCTTCAACAGTGATGGGTTGTAGAGGCAGAGGCAGGAGCTTTCTTTTGCCTTCAAAAATCTGACATTTATGGGAGGCAATTATCATCTTATGAATTTCATTGAAAAGTGTAGGCAAATAATAGCCAGCTCTGAGTATTTTGTTAGAAGTGGCTTTCTAGTTTAGGTGACCTCCACACTCTCCTGCATGGAACTCCCGTTTAATCCTTTCAGCTTCAGTTTCAGGCAAACATTTAAGCAATAGGCCATTGGTACTTTTCCAGTATAAACATTCATTCAGTATGCAATAGTTTCTGGCTTTTAGCTTTAGGAATCTGGCCTTGGACTTTGATAGTTCAGGAGGAGCATTGAGGTTTGTGAGCACATACAAAATGTCAGAATACCAAGGAGAGTTCTGAAACTTCTCCTCAACAGTGGGATCAGGCAATCCTTCCTGATCATCCAGGGCATCTACCATGTTTATGTCAAGGGCTTGTAAATTGGATTCAGCCATTATTTGAGCTAAGCCTTGACCTTTGATTAGTTTTTTGGGTTTTATCTCAAGGTCATATTCTAAGATTACAGCAATCCATTTGCCCCTCTTTCCATCCGGATCTTGGGATAAGATGTCTTTAACCACTATTTTTGGTACGTAGGCTATGGTGTGAGAATTGAATATGTACACCCTAAAGTCTTTCAAGGCATTTACCAAGGCATAGGCCTATTTTTCCATTATGTTGTATTTCAAGGGTGCATCCCTTAGAGATTTGCTGAAGAAAGCAATAGGCTGTTCCATTCCCTCTGGATTTTTTTGCAGTAGAACTGCAGCCACTGTATGCTCGGAGGCAAATGAAAATATCAGGAAATCTTTTGAGAAATCAGGGTTGATTAGGACAGGAGCTTGGGTGAGTGCAAGTTTAACTGATTCAAAATATTTTTTAGCCTCAACAGTCCATTTAATTCCTAAACCTTTCTTCAGCATGTCGGTCATATTCCTGAGGTGTTCAGCTAAGTTGGGAATAAACCTCCTTAGGAAGTTTATTTTTCCAATAAAGGACTGTAACTCTTTGATGTTTCTCAGGTGTGTGATATGTATTATTCCCTTGACTCTCTGTGGGTCTATCCTAATTCCATTCTCAGATATAATGTGGCCGAGAAGCTTACCTTCTTGCAGCCCGAATACAATCTTTTTAGGATTCAATGACAGGCCGAACTTCCTAAATTTCTCAAACACTTTTCTCAGATGTTTTAGGTGTTCTTCATCGGTCTTGGAGTAGACTGTTATGTCATCCAGATAGATGACAATGAAGTGTCCTATTTCATCCGAAAAATCTATGTCCATTGCTCGTTGGAAGGTGGCCCCAGCGTTCATCAGTCCAAAAGGAATTTTTACATACATAAAAGTGCCCCATGGACTGGTGAAAGCTGTCTTGAGTTGGTCTTCTTGGAGTACTAAAACTTGGTTGTAACCTGAAAACCCATCTAACAGGGAGATCCTTCTTGAGCCTACTACCCTCTGAAGAATTTGTTCCATTTTTGGCAAAGGGTAATTGTCTTTGAGTGAGGCTCTGTTAAGGTTCCTAAAATCTATGCACAATCTGATCTCACCTGTTTTCTTTCTCACAGCTACAAGGTTTGAGACCCAATCAGAAAACCTCACAGGAACTATTATGCCTGCCTCGTACATATTTTTAATTTCCTTTTCCACTGCAAGCAATTATTTTGGGTTTATTCTATGAAGTTTCTGCCTGAAAGGTTTCTGGTTCTCTTTCAAAGGTATTTTGTGCTGTATGATGTTTGTTTCATAGGCCTTTAAGTCCTCATAGCCCCAGGAAAACACATCAATGAATTCTTTGAACAAGTCAATATATTTCTTTTTCACGTTTGCAGGCAGGGACTTAGCCAATTTAATCATCCTGGGTTTCTCTTTAGTGCCTATGTTGCATTCCTCGACATCAGAGTTTGTGTGTTCTATAGTGGGCTTTCTCACTACATCATTGAAGTCAAAAAGGTCCTCTAAAGGTGCCAGACCTCAGGGTATGTTCTTATCTTTGGCCTGCAACACCTATACTTCCTCATTATCTGCGTTTTCACATTCTTCGTTTGGATTTCCAAGTTGTTCGTTTAAAGTGCTTATTTCCATGTTATATGGTGGTTCTTCCTCATCTGAGGGCTCTTCACTTAGGCAGCTATCATTGGATTTAGAGTCTAAATCGAAAAATTCAAACTCGTTCCTGCCTGCTAGGAAATCTTCAATTTGCTTATCCCCCTCAAAGACCTGCCAATATTTTTCGTTATCCGGCACTGCAGGTCTGATTTTGGTTTGAATGATGATTCGTTGGTCACTAGGAGGCTTGTGATATGAACTAGCTATGCAGGCTAATCCATTTGCAATTACGTTCTGACTCCTAGGGACAAACACCAGTTCGTATTCTATAAAGGTTTTCAATATATCCATAGCGTCGTTTCTATATGCTCTCAGCCTAGGGTGTTTCGTTGTGTACTCACCGTTCACTTGTTTTATGATTAACTCAGAGTCTCCATGCACAACTATCCTATGGGCTCATAATTTTTTCAACAGATTCAAGCCTAGGATAAGAGCCTCATACTCTGCAATGTTATTAGTGCATTTGAAGTTCAGATTAAAGGCATGGCTCTCTGCATAGTCACTCTCTGTGTTATGTATCCACACTCCTGCTCCTGCAGTCTTCCTAGTACTGGATCCATCAAAATTCATTTCCCACAGGGAGTCATGTTCATGTTTATCATCCTTTTCTTCCCTGACGTGGATTTCACTGGTCTGTCGATGGTTTTCCTCTCCCTGATGTGTATGGAATTCAGAGAGGTGACTAGTTTGCTGATTGCATTCATTTTCTTGTTCACTCGAAGTTTTGTTTTCAGTGCACTGTCCAAAAATTTCATCATTGTTTTCTTCTTCATTTTCCTCTAAGTCCAGAGTGGCCATTATGTTAAAATCTATGGTCTCGGCCTCTTCATTTGTATCTCTGTTTTCTGATTCTGGCTCTCCTACGGATTCATCGTTGCAAAAGATAATGGAGTCCAGATCTGTGTGTACAAAATATAGGGGAGAATTTTCAGGCTTTTCAGGGCTGCTGACCAGGAATTTCATTTTTGCCTCTCTATATAGTCTCCTAAGCTGGCTAAAGACCAGGATTATGGCATACGCCCCATCCATCTGCATTGTACCTTGTAGCTTGGCTCCCCATGACCTAGACAGTAACATGCCATACTTGGGTGGTACATCTGCCACCACAACATCGATAACCATACATTTTGCAAGGATCTGGGCTAAGTTCACACATAGGTCTTTGATCAGGCCAAGACACTTTACCCTGCTAGATTCAAATGAATACAAATCTTTATAGGGACGGGTTATCTCTAGGCCTAGATTTTCTATAACTACCTTAGGCATTAGGTTGTGTGATGCCCCAAAATCATGCATTGCATTGTGAAGGATCTTGTCATGGATATTGAGACTGATATAAAAAGGTGGCACTACCCCCTCCTGAAATTTTCCTTCTATTTTTGGACCAAAAAGAAGGGCTGGTTGATCATCACTCAAATTGACAGTGTCACTGTTTTCCCCTAGATTTAGGGGTTTCAAAATTCGGCCTTTATATACCTCCTGAGTGGCCAGCTCAGAGAGTGGGATAGAGATTTTAATTTTTGCAATCTCACTCTCCAAATTGAAAGTGGACTAACTCTTTGGAATGTTCACATCTGTTTTGTTAGCCACTACCTTGGTGGTAGAATCAGTGTGTCAATTCTTACTATGTACAGTGTTTGTTACAGTTTTATCAGGAGCACTAACTGCAATGCTAGTGTTGCTAGTTGTTTGACTTTGTTTATCAGTGTTTTGGTTGTCTTTTTCTTTGTTTTTCCCAGACCTCTCAGCTGCTGATTTGTTACTCTCAGCAGTTACTTTAGAAGTTTTCTCAGGCCTTTTCTTGATGGTAACTTCAGAGGCCTTGGGTTTAGAATTGTCAAGGGTCTTTTTGCTTCTAAGTTTATACTGTTCTCTAACCTGCATGATGGAATTTTCAAAACCAAGTCTGTAATCCTCAGATTCAGATCCTTCCTCATCCCAATATGAGGGTGAGGGTTGATCTTCCTCTATGGAACAGTTGTGGATTGAGTTTTCTATTTCAAACATGTTTATGGTGGTTCCCTCAGACTCTTCTATGATTCCCTCATCCTCATCAAGAAAATTTTCCTGAAATGGGGGTATAACTTGCTGATCTGAGTCTCTTTGTCTGTTGGGAGTGGCGTTATTTCTTCTAAAGTTCTGGTTATGATTTTGGTTTCTATTTTCATTACTGACTGTGACAACCATTTTTTCAATCATTTGTTGTAGCTTTTCCATGTTTTTTGATAGACGGTCATAATTAGGGTCAGATGTGGAAGCTACAGTGTCATCTCTATATGTTACCATTTTCTCAGCTCTCAATCTTGCTTTTTTCTTAATCAGATTAGCCTCTACACTCACTGCTCCTTTTTGCATGTCTTCCAGTGTGTTGTAATCTCTCTCCCTAAGCTGGTAGGCCATGTCAGCATCAAAGCCTTTAGGATATTTCACTAGTGCCATACCTTGGGGAGGTTTCATATGTGCAGGAAGAGCATTGTAAACGCTGTTAAACCTCGTAGAGTAATCATGGACACTTTCTCCTACGTTTCTTTTAAGGTTCATGTATTCTTCTAGGATTTGGCGAGGGTTGGCCTTAACTTCCCATTTGTTTATGAAGGTTTGATATAAATAAGGAAGATCATTTATGCTACCGGGAGGTAGGCCTTTAAACCATTTTTTCACATCGCCTCCTAGACTCTGTGCAAAGATTCTCATTTTGACGGTATCATCATCTATTTCCATGTAGTCAAAATAATCCTCCATCCTATCTACATGGTGTTGAGCTGTGGTAGACTCTTTTGCAGTGAAGTGTGGGATCTTTGATTGATAATCATTGGGTAAGGGTACTAGAGGCTGAGGTAACACCAAAGGTGCATACCAGGCTGCCATGATGATGTTCTGGTGAGGTAAAGGGTTAGCTTGAGCAGCCGGTATGTGGATGGCAGGGATACTAGGACCATCAGACGTCTTTTAAGTAGATTTAGGATGGCAGAGCCCCAAATTTTGAATGAAGTGAAAATCAGGAGGAGTAGATGGAGGGGTTTCTCTATCCCTAATGTGTTTACCACCTTGGGTTGGTGAACCAGGAAACTCAAGGTCTGGCTAGTCTAGAGTATTGAATGACCTAGTTCTAGGTAATCTGTTTTCAGAATCTAGGTCAAAAAGAGGGTCGGATAGAGCTGTAAAGTCTTTTGGTGAAAATTTAGCTCTATGGATGTGTCTGGAAATAGTTGTTCCTCTGGATGTATGATATTTCTTAATGATAATCTCAGGGTTGTCAACTATTTCAGGTCAGTTTGGATTAGGATAAGCTCTCGTGTGAATGGTTCTTGAAGCCAGAATGTTGTTCTCCAACAAGGAAGCTTAACCCTAGATGTTACTTCTATTATGGTTGATGTTGTAATGGGCTCTGGTCTCCCAGTGGAGTCTTTTAATCGTTTAGGAACTATGGAGTCGCTAGGTGGAGATTTAGGATTTTTCAAGAGGGTACACTGTCCACCACAGTGCTTATGTAATGTCCCTTTTCAGGGAAATCCTTAGAACACGGCAAACTCTAACCAGAGATGGACTGGGAGGGCATTTACCAGATATTTCACCTCTGAAAGAGGATGAGATCTGGAGGCTATCTGGCCCTTTCCAGACTCTGTCTAAGAT
The DNA here is from genome assembly GCA_034641835.2 of Pinus albicaulis. NCBI lineage: Eukaryota > Viridiplantae > Streptophyta > Pinopsida > Pinales > Pinaceae > Pinus > Pinus albicaulis. Next base: position 1,263,378,090 of record CM076574.1, on the reverse strand, counting down.
TGTGGGAGAAAACACAACAAGTGGTATGGAAGTTGATTTGCAGATAGGAGTGTTTAACTACCAACCTAACTAGAGATTGTAGGTTTCTCAGGCTCTTGTGATGTAGTAAGATGGAAAATACTCAGTTCTCCCCAGTGGAGTCTCCATTATGTTGGTGAAGACAATGGGAGACAGAACAATGTTATCAGTTATAGACTCTCAGATATTCCCCAGCGGAGTCGCCATTATGTTGGGGTTCCCATGTTTTGGCAGGTTGGCAATGCCAAAATATTAGACAACATCAGAACCACTTTCAGACCTCAGGATCTAGCCCTCCTGGGTCCAGAGAGGGATCTCTCTATATGAGCAAAGGATTTATGTCTTTGAAGCTCAAAGTTGAAGATATTAGGCTAGTTATAGGCACAAGGTTTGTTTGTTTTGTGTTGTATGGTTGTTGGGAATCAGGAAAGAAGGGTTCAATATAAGACAAGAATGAGCAAAGAGGATTTTAGGCAAAGGAGGGATGACGTCATAGAACATTCAATACCATTGGGAAAATGGAGTCAGGAAAGGGTTTACTTGATATTCAATATGTGGGCTTTCAGTTGGGCTAGTCATCTAAAGCATTGGATCTTAAAGATGATAGTGTGGTGTGAAGTGGTAAGAAAGAAGGTGAACGCAAGGAAACCTCCAAGGTTACCTTTCAGAAATCAGATCCAGGGATAGGACATGCCATTGGACAACCTGTGATCCAAGACCTAAAAGGCTAACTCTTCAGACAAGGAAACATTAAAGATTTAAACACAAAGGTGAAAGCCTGAGATCAGAGAGAGACTTTGAACTCTCAATGCTTTGGCATCCAGCTTAAGGGAACTTAAGAAGTATTAATTAATTGAAATGGATCCTAGTGAGACAGAGGCAGAGTTCTAGACTCCCAGTATCCCAATTCATTCAATTAAAACCTACCAAGAACATCTAAGAACAGATTCATTAATTCATACATCAGCTAGCAGTATATCTGACCACTACACTGGTTAAATTAGCTTGAAATCAATCCTCAGATAGCACATACAGCAGAAAACATTGAAGGCAAGGAGAGCAAAAACATAGGTTACCTAACAAGGGTAAATCCTATGCCAGATTTCTGATGCGATCCAACAGAAATGAAATGAAATGAACTAAGAAGGAAAACATAGACAGAGACAGAAAAACATCACCGTTGCTTTAAATCAAGATCCAAAGAAATGCGCTTGTCATATTAAAGAGCAACACCAGTCAAGTAAAACATTACCAATAGCTTGATATTCAGTCTGAAAACATCTTCCTCGGCCTATCTTACAACTTTACACGGAAAACATGTCTCAAGAGAAATAGCTTGCAATTCACAGCGATCAACAACCCTTACAATGAGTTTCTTCATGAAATTTATAGCTAAAAGAGGCAACAGAGGAGGTAGATGGAAAACTAAATGTAGCATTAAAACTCAAAAGAGGAAGAGGGCCGAAGCCCCATTCTTCTTTAAATTCTGGGCATTTATATTCAGTACTCTTTGGATGAAAGAGTGATCTTTGTCAAGCTGCAATTTACTCCAGGTATGTCTTTAATGTACTTGTTGTAGTACCTCTGCAATGCTCTGGTGAACTGAACAAAAATAAATCAATGATTCAAGTCTACCATACCGTGTAACTAATGCTTCTGATAGCATAGGAATGTTTTCAGGGTGGAGATTTCTTCAGGAACACGGTATAGAATAAAAACTGCATGGGCATTCCATCCTTTCATGGGAGAGAACGTTCTGCTGATGGTGACACTGATACATAAATTTTTGTGTGCCCTAAGTCATTATCTGATCTTTCCCTGATACTCTTTGCCGCTCCATGAATGCCTCATTTTACGAAATTCGAGCTTTTAAATGGTGTAAGAGAGGTTTTACAGGATTGAATCTTGTACTTCGATGAAACATTTCTTGCAGAGACCTCCCCACACATTTTCTGCTGATATCAGGCTCGAACAATGGCCTTTTCTGCATTCTATGTCACTGGAATAGTGACTGCAAACAGTGGAGTTTTTCACCACCTGAAACCCTGCAAAACACGAAAACACGTCAAGAAAATCCATGCATGGGGTGGGAGGTCGTGGATGACTGTGAGAATGGCAACGTGGCACAGATGAGGACGATGAATGCAGATGCTACTGTGGAGGAAAAACGTGGAACAGCGGGAGATGCATGGGAAGACGTTGAGATTCGAATGTAAAACATTTAAATTTTAACCTTTGAACGGAAAATAAAGAGGATGGATGATAATGCGATGAAAAACACGTGGAATGGTGACATGGCGGGACTCGGTTAATGGTGGGACTGAATTAAGTCTGGACCATCTGATCTCAAGAGAAGATCGGTGGCGGAAAATGCATCGGAGGGCGACATATGGTGGGCCAGGGGCACTGTTTGCCTTGAGCTAACTCCTGAGCACCTTTGCGGCGCGATCACCGTCGGATGGTCCACCCGAGATCGGACGACGTACAATGATATCGCACCGGGTCTGCGGACGAACGTTAATGTGTGATGGGGGGCGGTTTTTAAATAGTGTGTGGGGCCACGTGTCATACGGTGAATGGCATCACCGTGAAATGAGGAATACCGCCCACCTTCCAAAGGCGGTGCGATAGAAACCAGCGGTTTTCTGCACAGTGTTTTGGCACGGGGACCACCGGGACGGATGAACTACTAACCGTTGATTTGCGGATTAAACGGACAGTGGATATGCGACCGGGGTGGTGAATGGGGTGGGTGACGGATGCTATGGACCTCGCGATGACCGTCTGATCCGTATAGATCGACGGCTCACAACGCTCCCGATACACATTTGCGATGAGCGCTTTTCGGGCTAGCGCCAGGTTCTAGCGCCCAGGTCATATGGAGAATTGATTGCGGGGCTGGCTGAAAAAGGGGCTAAGCCTGATATGTGTTGAACTATGGGTTGTCAGCCCTTTTTAATGCAATTTGGGGCCAAAAGAGGGAAACGATAGGAGGAAAAAGGAGTTTCTAGGCCGAACAAAGGGTGTTTGCTAGGCTTAGAGGGGAAGGAGGGTGATTTAAAAGATTTAGGAAGGGATTTGGGGGGTTAAAGGGGAAATTTTGACAAAGGGAAAAGGGCTAAAATGAGATACTTTGCTGGGATTCAAGGGCAATGTGCGCCTTTTTTAGCACAATTTTTTACAATCGGTGAGGCCTTTAAACCAAGATCAACAGTGGAAATTAATCAAAAGGTAGAGGGCATGAAGAGGCTTTCAAGGATGATGTGTTTTCAGGGGAAATGTATTCTTTGAAAGCTCAATAAACAATCTAGCCCCCTGTTTGTTTGTCAAAAATTTATAGGGGGCTAACACATCCAACGGTCACGCTCCTTCCCCACAACCTCTGAAGCATTTTACCCAATGACGCAGGATTTTATTAATCTTTGTTGTTTTTTGCAGGTGTTTGATGGTTTTTCCATTATATTGAAGAAAAGCCAAAGGCTGGGAATGACGATTCCCATGCCTTTGATTCATCAAGGGAAGCCATTCACAGGGTTCCACGCCATGTTTCATCGATGATTCATGGGCATTGATGCCCTATGAGCCCCGTGCGGCACTACACATCAACAAGACACAGTGTGGTTAAATAATTAAAAGAGTATCAGTGTCAAGACAAAAAACAGCAGAATTAAAGATTGAAGATGAACTCCAAAGATTAATTGATTATGGCTAAGATTCATAATCAAAAGCCTAATCCTCCAAATTAAAACAGAATTAAAAACAAATCAAAGGATTCATGAGATAGAAAGAGCCTCCACCGCCACATCAGAGGCAAATTGATTCCTCTCAGCTACCCATAGCCACCTATAGCCACAAGCATTCAACAGAAGCTGAAGTTATTGATCAAAGAAAATATATTTGCCTCGGCGCAGCCAAACAGTTAATTATGCGAAAAGAACTTAATGTAAAAATATCAGCAGAGTTATTACTACATGAAACAGAGCCTTAAAAGTCAACAAAATCTCCCACCGAGCTTAATTCTTAATATAAAACAATTAATACAGTGAAAATATATGTACTCTTCTCCATTGAGCCCCTCAAAGGCCGAGAAGTATTAAGTCTGTATTAATTGACCTGGCAGATCTTTTATCCTCTCCCACCTCCTCATTTCTTCTATAAATACTCCTGTAGAAGATGAGAAAATGTTGGTTGCAGAACTTTGAAATATACTTGAGCTTGAAACTTCTACTTGTAAATAGTGTTCACGGGTTCTTGAAGCTCTGCTTGTGGTTTGATAAGTTAGTCTAGGAAGTGTAGATGATTTTTGAACTGAAATATTGGACTTAAAGTTGTAACTGGTTTGAAGCATCAATACAAGCTGATTTGTGGGATCCTAGTCTATGTCAACGGTGATGTTATTTCTTATTGTAAATTGTTATTTTATTTCTGTTTTCACTTTGTCCATCTTCTCTGATAAAGAACAGCAAGCATAGAGTTAGGATTTACTGTATATCAGTACCCTTCTCTGACTGATAAGCTTTATCTAAATGTTTTCTTCCAAATTGTATTATTTAGGAATTATTTAATTCAGTTTAAGCAGTTAGGAATGTTGGCATTCCCTCATCCTACTGTCTAGGCTAATTGTTATTCTCGAATTTTATTTTCAGTTTATGTTAAGTAGAGAGGAACTAAGGAAGATATGGTGAGCCCTGGTCCTAGTTTTATCCCAAAATACTGTCTGAAAGTTTCCCTAAGAATGTGTTGAAAGCTGGCTAGTTTCAAAGTACTTACCAGATCTTAGACCATTCTTTGTTATCATTTGTTTTCCCTCTGCCTTTAAATGTTTTTCTATTGAAAGTGTATCAAAAGCTGGCTAGTTTCAAATTACTTACCAGATCTTGGATTAATTTTATGTCTTTCTTAAGTGTATGTCAAAAGCTAGCTAGTTTCAAAGTACTTACCAGATCTTAGGCTGCTCTTTGTTCTTCATTTGTTTAAATTCCCCTTCTTATTGTAACATTTCATCCCATAAAATCAACTTTAAAGAGATCCTTAGACATAGATGACTTGCCCCATGGACCACTCTTGCTCCTTGTTGTTCCAATTAAACCCTATTATGACTCCATAGCCCAATGGACTAAAACCAGTGATTATCTATCTTTTTGGCCAAAGCTTGTTTAGATTGCTTGCAACTTTACACCTTTGAAACTCTTTCCATTTAGGACTTTCCCTCAAACAATAATTATGCTCAACCATCCAAAAATTAAAAAAAACTCTCGGACTTCATAACTAGCCTAATATCATTACCCAAAAGCTTTTAAAAGATAAATCCATCTTTTTCACTTTATTGGAAAGATCCCTCTCCGGATTCAGGAGGGCTAGATCCTAGAATCCCAAAGTGGTTGAAACGATGTTATCCCTGCAGTCAGACTTTTGCCAATATTTCCGATTACGGGGATCCAACATTTCTAGCGACTCCACTGGGGACTTGAGTCGAATTTTCATCTTAGGTTCCCTTAAATACTTCATAAAACTTTGTGAGTAAGAAGCAGCCTTTTCAAGCACTACCCAGTAATGGTAATCATGATAAAACTTGTTTGAATCAGTGACAAACTAGGAAAACCCTAGGATTCTCATCAGACCTTATCAACCTTGAAAGATCAGCTAGCTTAGTTATAAGAGTAGATTGTCTTTGTCTCATAACCGTAGCTAAGTTTTGATACAGGTTTAGGACACTCTTAAGAATCAATAGGACTGAAAAATAACTCAGAAAACCCAAAAATATTTCAAGTTGGTATTTAATAAACATGGTGGTGGACCATAAAACCTTTTACCTCCAAAAGAGCTAAAAACTTCCACTTGGCGACTCCACAATCCTAAACAGACCTTAAGACTCCACTGGGAAGAACCATTATCATCACAACATCATTTAAACTCAGTTAGAGGACTGTAGGATTAAAATGTGTAAAACAGATTAGTTAACCTCTTAAATACTGTCATATTCGGTTGAACTTTTCTTGTTTTAGTAGGGTCTAAAAAACACAGCATAGTGGCTCCTAGAAAGATTCATACTAGAGCCTACCCTGACCCAAACCCACCTGAGATAGTTGATAACCCAGAAAGTATTCTTAGGGAGTCTCCTAAGATAAAATTTTCAACTGTTTTCAAATCACCCTTGAGAGCTAATTCAGTTCCTGATAATCTTACAGCTCTACAAAAATCACAAGTTGACTTAATAAAGCCATTTAGAATTAGGTCACTTGATGATATAATTTAGCTAGATTCAGAGTCTTCACTTTCATCCCCGGAAACAAGTGAACATCCTGGTAGCAGAGAAACAACACCACCTGATTTACATTTTCTTTTCAATTTAGGTGTTTCTCATCCAAGATCAGCTCAGCAATCTATTCCTGGTCCATCCACATCTGCTCACCGTAAATACACTGTTCAAACCACTTCATTCCAGCCCACCTTCCCTCTTGTTAATCCACCTCTTGTAAATCCACCTCCACCACATATCATGGCAGCATGGTATGCCCCGTTGGTCCTTCCTTTTCCCTTAGTCAATCTTCCACAGGACTATCAGTCCAAAATCCCATTATATGATGCCAGTAATGCTACTACTGCATCACAACACGTGGATAAAATGAATGACTACTTTGACAGAAATGAAATTGATGATGAATCTGTCAAGCTTAGACTATTTGCTCAGAGTCTGGGGGGAGAAGTAAGAAAATGGTTTAAAGGCTTAACCCCCCACAGTATAAATTATCTCCAAGCCTTCCATCAAACATTCTTAAATAAATGGGAAGTGAGAAAAAACCCTCTTCAAATACTTTCTGATTACAATAATCTCCACAGAAATACTGGGGAAAGTGTACAAGCTTACTACACTAGATTTAATAGTGTGTATAATTCCCTTCCCCTAGATTTAAAACCTCCACAAGGCTCGGCATTAAACAAGTTTCCTGAAGGGTTTGACCCTGAGATGGCCTATCAGCTGAGAGAGAGAGAGATCCTACAACTCTTGAGGATATGCAAAAAGGAGCTCTTGCTGTGGAAGTTAACTTAATGGAGAAGAGAACGAGAATGAAAAATGAGAAGAGAGTATCCTTCAGAGAATAATCCACACCTTCCACATCTAGCTCAATGATGGAAAGAATGATGGAGGAGTTGATGAAGAAAATGAGCATTCTTGAGAGAGCACAAGCAAGTCAAAATCAAACTGCTCCTCAAAATATAAATCAAAACTAGAATCAGAATTTTAAAAGAAATCAGCCTCAAAATAGACCAAGGGAAGATGATCAACATATCACTCCTCCCTTTCATCAAAACTATGTAAGTGAGGTTGAAGGAACATATGAGCAAACAGAGGATGATGATATCAACATGTTGGGAGTAGTTAATGATGACTTTGAGGTTCATTATGATAGAAAACAAGGTCTATACACACCTTATGATGACAAAAGAGATAATGATGAAAGTTATTATCAAGATATGGAGAATTTCATCATTGAATCTCAAAGGGAATATGACCTTAGAAGTAAAACCAGTCAACAAACTCCCAACACCAAAACCTCTGACAAAACTTCACAAAACAGCACTGTAAGCAAGCCCAAGGTTGTCAAGCAAAAGGACAAAACAGTAGCTATAAATTCTGATAAAGGTAAAGAGAAAGGCACTCAAAACTATGATAAACAGAGTGCAGACCTTATTAGTACCAGCAACTCAGCTAGTACTCCTGTTAAAACGAATTTGTCAAATGCAGATAAAGCAAGTCAGCAAACAGATTTTGTTGATAGAGTGGCAGTTGATAAAGTTGAGACAAGCACTTTAAAGAGGCAAATTCCTTTCAGCCTGGAGCAGGAAATTTCAAAGATTAAAATATTTGTTCCTCTCTCTAAGTTAGCTGCCGAGAATGTATATAGGACCCAAATTTTGAAGGCTTTAAACCTAGAGGATAATAATGACACAGTCAATATTAATGATGACCAGCCAGAGCTTATTTTTGGTCCAAAGATTGAAGGTAAGTATCAAAAGGGACCTGTCCCTCCCTTTTATGTGAGTTTAAAAGTTCATGACAAGATTTTTCACAATGCTATGCATGATTCCGGGGCCTCTCACAATTTAATTCCAAAAGCAGTAATGGAGAGCCTGGGTCTAGAAATCACCAGAACTTATAAAGACCTTTACTCCTTTGACTCCAGCAGAGTAAAATGTTTAGGTTTAATTAAAGACCTTTGCGTTAACTTAGCCCAGATTCCAGCCAAATGTTTGGTCATGGATATTGTTGTGGCTGATGTTCCCCCAAAGTATGGAATGTTGTTATCTAGGTCTTGGGGGGCTAAGTTACAAGGGACTATGCAGATGGACATGACCTATGCGACCATCCCTGTGTTTAATCAATCAAGAAGACTTTACAGGGAATCCCATATGAAGTACATGGTGACTAGTCAAGACATACCCCGAAACTCTCCTCTGTATTCTGTAAATACAGGCCTTGATTCTTTTATCCTATTCAACGATGAAACTTTCAGTGAACAAGTCACTTTAACATAATTAATGACCGACATGGAGGAAGAGGAAAACATCACAGAAGAGTCAAAACAGTTTGTTGCATTTGAAAACTATAGCAAACCAAACCCAGGTCTTGAACTACAAATCATTAGTCCATTGCGTCTTAACCTTGACAGTCAAGAAATCATTCCTCAACTTAACAAGAAACCTGAGGAATTAAAACAAATACAACAGAGTGCGGATCTTCAAGAATCATCTGAAAGCACTGTAGTTGAAGAGGAAAGTACCCAAGATGAACCTGAAACTAGTTCTCTATGAAGTATGAACTTTGACGGGTCGTGCACTAGAACTAACGCTGGTGCAGGTGTGTGGATTTGCAACACTGAGAACAACCACATAGAGAGAATTTCCTGTAAATTAAACTTTCAGTGTTCTAACAACATAGCAGAATATGAATCCCTGCTTTTAGGCTTACATTTGTTGAAAAAGTTAGGAGCCAAGAGAATTAAAGTACATGGGGATTTAGAACTAATCATTAGGCAAGTCAATGGGGAGTATAACGCGAATCACCCAAGACTTAGGGCCTACCGAAACGATGTCATGGATCTTTTAAAAACTTTTGAGGAGTCCCAGTTAATTTTTGTCCCAAGAAAAAGAAATATCACGGCCCACAGCCTAGCTTTCGCGGCCAAAACATGCTTAACGCCATATGACACCAAAGAATGCACAACTCAGATTAAATTCAGACTATCCGTTCCTAACAACGAAAAATATTGGCAAGTGTTTGACGAAGAAAAATAAATAGAAGACTTCATGCAATTCAGAAATGAATTCGAACTACACAGTTCAGATTCAGAATATGAAACAGACTGCAATAGTGAAGAAAATTTTCTTGGTGAAGAAGAACCGTCTCCTGAGCTTGCCGATATAAATCTACTGTCTAGCAAACTCAAAAACAAAACAGAGATGACTGCCGAGGTAGAAACAGAGGAGTTACAAACCCTGCATTCTAATGATGAAAGTTTTCCAAAGGGTCTGGCCCCTTTAGAAGATTTGTTCGATTTTAACGATGTGGCCAAAAAGCCAAAACTGGAGCCTTTAAAGACTGAATTTGAGGAGTGCAATATAGGCAGTGAACTTAAATCGAAAATGATTAAACTGTCTAAAACTTTACCAGCTCACATTAAACTCAAACATATAGAGTTGTTAAAAGAATTTTCTAATGTTTTTGCGTGGAGTTACGAAGATCTTAAATCCTATGACACTGAAATAATTCAGCACAAAATCCCTCTCAAAGAAAACCAAAAACCATTCAAACAGAAGCTGCGTAGAATAAACCCTGTTCAATTACCTTTGGTTGAGAAGAAAACCAAGAAAATGTATGAAGTTGGTATTATTGTCCCTATTAGATATTCTGAATGGGTGTCTAATATGGTGTCAGTGAGGAAGAAAACAGGAGAGATCAGGCTTTCTATAGACTTTAGAGACTTAAACAAAGCTTCATTGAAAGACAACTACCCTTTGCCTAAGATGGGTCATATTTTACAAGGAGTGGTAGGGTCTAGAATAATTTCTTTTCTTGATGGCTACTCAGGGTATAATCATATTTTAGTCCACCCTGATGATCAATTAAAGGCAGCTTTTACTACACCTTGGGGCACTTTCATGTATGTGAAAATGCCCTTTGGTCTAATGAATGCTGAAGAAACTTTTCAGAGAGCCATGGACATAGCATTCTTGGAAGAATTGGGCTACTTAATCATTATTTACCTTGATGATGTTACAGTGTTTTCAAAGACAGATGAAGAGCACTTAGAACATTTAAGAAATTTTTTTGAGAAATGCAGAAATTTTGGGATATCTTTAAACCCTAAGAAAACACTATTTGGGCTTCAAGAAGGTAAACTTCTTGGGCACATTATTTCAGAAGAGGGTATTAAGATAGACCCAAAGAGGATTGAGGCCATATTGCAAATCTCTCATCCTCGAAACATCAAGGAGTTGCAATCTTTCATTAGAAAGATTAACTTTATGAGAAGGTTCATACCCAACTTGGTTGAGCTCCTTAGGAATATAAAAAACATGCTGAAGAAGGAGCAAGGGGTAAAATGGACCTTGGAAGCAAAGAAGTCCTTTGAGCTGGTGAAACAAGCGTTAACCAAAACACCGGTTCTAATAAATACTGATTTTTCAAAATATTTTTATATTTTTTCATTTGCATGAGAACATACCATAGTTGTTGTCCTTTTACAGAAAAATCCACAAGGACAAGAGCAGCCTATTGCATTCTTTAGCAAGGCTTTGAGAGATGCTCCTTTGAATTATAACATTATGGAAAAGCAAGCTTTTGCTTTGGTTAAGGCTTTAAAATACTTCAGAGTATACATCTTGCACTCACAAATCATTGCCTTTGTCCTGAATTCAGTTGTGAAAGGCATTCTAACACAAGACCCAGATGGTAAGAGAGGTAAGTGGATAGCTATTATTCTTGAATATGATTTAGAGATAAAGCCCACTAAACTTATTAAAGGCCAAGGTCTAGCTAGATTAATGGTTGAATCCAATTTTGAAGTTCTTGATATTAATATGATTAATGCTTTGGATTAACAAGAGGAAATCTCAACTCCCATTGTTGAAGACCATTTTATGAACTCCTCTTGGTATGCTGATATTATTTTTGTTTTGCTTAATTTAAATACACCTCCAAGTTTATCAAAAACAAAGGCAAGGTTTCTAAAGTTGAAAGCTGTAAACTATTGCATTATAGATAGATGTCTTTATTGGAAAAATGCAAGTGGTATATTACTTAAATGTTTGCCTGAGTATGATGCAGAGAAGGTTAAGCACGAGTTCCTTGAAGGAGAGTGTGGAGGCCATTTATACTAGAAGACAACAGCCAACAAAATCTTAAGGGCTGGTTACTATTGGCCTACTCTTTTCATTGATGTTCACAAGATGATAATTTCCTGTCATAAATGTCAACTTTTTGAAGGCAAAAGGAAGCTGCTACCCTTACCTCTGCATCCAATCACTGTTTAAGCTCCTTTTCAACAGTGGGGACTTGACTTCATAGGAGAAATCCATCCACCATCCTCTGCCCAACATAAATGTATTCTCACTGCCACAGACTACTTCACGAAATGGATAGAAGCCATCCCTTGTAGGCAAGCCAATGATTATGTCATTATAAAATTCATAAAGACTAATATTCTCTCTAGATTTAGTTGTCCTACCAAGATCATCACTGATAATGCAGCAGCATTTGGATCAAAGAAGATGGTTGAATTCTGTCACAGATATCAAATAACATTGGGTCATTCCACGGCCTATTACCCTCAAGGTAATGGAATTTCTGAATCCTCAAACAAGATTTTGGTGAACATAATCAAGAAGTTGTTGGAGGACAAAAAAATGTCTTGGCACACAAAGCTTGTTCATGCTCTTTGGGCTGACAGATTGACAATGAAGAAATCTATTGGAATATCACCCTACTAGCTTATGTATGGCACTGATGCAATTTTTCCAACCAGCCTTGGTGTGCCAGTTATGAAGTTGATTCAATAGGTTTAGTCTGAAGAAAATGACATGATCAAAAGGTTAAATCAAACAATTCATCTTCAGAAAACCAGAGAGGAGGTTTATAACAAATCATTGCAAAAGCAAGAGAGCATAAAAAAGCTTTTCGACAGAAGAACAAAGGCCAGAAATTTTAAGTTTGGGGAAAAAGTTTTAAAGTGGGACTCAAGGAGGGAAGATAAGGGAAAGCATGGAAAATTTGACAACTTATGGCTTGGCCCTTATCTTATTCATTCAGCTGCTGGTAATAATGCCTTTTTCTTATAAGAGTTGAATGGAGCAGAATTGTTTGGGGGTCCTGTCAATGGCAGGATGCTCAAACATTACTTCTCTTAATCCTATTTATGTTCTAAAAGCCTTTTTATCTTTCTTCCATTATAAATATTTCATCCACCATTTCATTCAAAGTTATAAAAAACAAAAATACAAAAACAATAGAAGAAAGAAAAGAGGGCAGATTGTAAAAACAATAAAGGTACAGCCCCATACCAACAAAAAGAGAAACAAATCTGAAAGTGTCCAAGTTTAAATGCCACTCCTGAAAAACACACTTCTAATTATTCATACAACCTAATCTTGACTAATTAGTTTTCAATTGACTACTAATAGGATTAGTGAATTTGATTTGCCAAACTTTTTAATCTTGGCTTATCAGTAGGTAGATTAGGATAGAAATTAAAGGTTCAAACATGCTCAAAATCTGAACCTAAGTTTCCAAACATGAATGACTCAAATCTGTTTAAATTTCTGAGTCAAAACAGAGGAAGAACTAGTTATAAACAGCTCAAAATTTGAACCAGAGAACAAGGAAGAAACATCTCAAAGAAGAAGTAAAAATAGAGTTGTAGAAAGATGAAGGAAGTGCTTTGAAATTTCAGATCTTAAGCCTTCCATGTTTGATTTAATTTTCTGCAAAATAATATCTATGTGCAGCTTGTTTTTTATGCCATAGATCAGCATCAAGTTAGACTATTCAATCCTGACTTGTATGTTTTTAAATTTCTGCTTTAGAAATTAGAGAATAAAAATCTGTTAGACTATTTAATCCTAGCAGATTGGTAGATTAGGTAGAGAATCATATGGACTCAACTGTTTAATCTGAGTTCAGGCAGAAATAAGGAGTAGAATTAGATTAGTTTCTTTCTTTCAAAAGAATAAAATGTTGTGAAAAGAGTTCTCCAATCCAAGTGCACTCTAAAGAAGAAAAAAAGTTAGATCAATAGGATTGGGTAGGTAGAAAGCTTGTATTGATGAAGGTCCATTGTTTTCCATGGATGCTAACAATTTTCAGAACAAAGAAGATCATCCAAGTAAATAAAGGCAGCCCAAAGGATGAGGCACTAATCAGCCTCCCAGAGAATGCAAGTCTAAAGTTCTTGATGCCTTCAAGAAGGCACCATCCCCAAGTGGAGCCACTGTTAGCCACCAATAAAATTTGTCATATCAAATGGTGGCTAAAACATTTTTGGAGCCTTCAAGAAACAAGTTTTATTGCAAAAAAGTGTTATCTCTTGAAGACTCATGAAGACATCAGGCCCTTGTTTCAATCTTCACTGTTGTTTTCATTTCAAACTTAGAAATTATGCTAATTCCATAGAGAAAAGACTGTTGCAAAAGCCATTTTTCCCTTCCCTCCACCTCAAAACTAACCTTCATTTTACCCCTTTGTTTCTCGTGAAATTCCTCCATTTTCCATTTTTACCTATTCCCCCTTTATAAAATCCCCATTACATAGTTTAAAACTCCTTTTTAACTTTGCTGAAACCCCCAAATCCATTGAAAACTTGGAAAAATTTCATAAAAAATAAGTTTTTTCACTAAGGGCTTAAGCCCCCTTGGGCTAAGTCCTAAACCACTTCCCCACATGTTCCCGTGCACTAGAACCAAGCGCTAAATCATTTAAGCGCTTATCGCATTGGAAAAAATCAGAGCGCACAAGTCATTTTCTTATGCTGAAGCCTCCGATGCGATTAAGCCCCATTGTATAAACTCCACTCCCCCCACTTTACTCCATATAAACTTACGCCCGGGACCAAGAGTTTAAGTCCCAAAGCGCCAATCGCATCGCAAATTTCCAAATGGGTAGATTGAAAGACCAAGCCCAACCTCCGATTGCGATTGGCCCTCATACATAAGCCCCGGGCCTTTTGCCTTCCATGTAATCAAAGGCCCCGCAATCGGGCGCTAGACCATATCATATATATATATATATATATATCTATATATATATATATATATATATATATATATATATATATATATATATATCCCGCCCCCAAAGCCAAAACTTTGTATTATCTTAAATGTTAGGTTATTCATATGTTATAAATGTTTTCCGCCGATGCGTGTCTTAAAGATAATCTTCGTCATTGATCTAAAGCTAATCAAACGGCCTGCGCATTATCACATCGCAACTTTTTCATCGGGCACGTTAAAAATTTCTCCACCTCCGATTGACATCTCCCGATTCTTTCCCCGCCGTTGATTTGATCTGCAAATCGATGGCCCACAACTAATCGCTCCGTCGCACTCCAGGTTCTTCACCCTGCCGATGCCTTTGCCTCCGATTGCATCTGGACCATCCACATGTCCAGATCAGACGGTCCAATATGCCTCTCCCAACTTTGGTTAAATTTTATGCAGTCCCCCTCATAATGTTTTTCAGCAAAACCTGACCGTTGATCTGCAAAGATCAATAGTTTGCATCAACCTTTCCTCCGCCATTGTATTATTTCATTCGATCCTCAGGTGTAATCTCTGCCGTTGATATTTCCCATCCGACGGCTTATATTTAACCAGACAAGCTTGCCGCCTGTGGGTCCTACCTCCCTCCAAATTCTGATCTCCATCGTTCAAATCTTAGATCCAACGGCCCAGAATTAAACAGCCCATCCTGCTTCCGCCTGCGCATCTTTTCAAATTTGCGCTCGCTCTCCACCGTCAGATCTGAGACCCCAGCTCTAACGGTTCAGGCACTTTTTCGCGTAACTTTTAGCACGGAGGATAATTTTCAAAAATCACGTGATACAGGTGGTTTTTTGATGCCACGTGTCGGACAGGGACGCATATCGCGTTCCAAAAGGCAAAACTGCCTACCCGCCTTTTCTCCGCGCAAAACCCGTGGTTTTCATCCCCGAAACCACTTTTCCTCTTTCCCATTATGTTTTATCGCGCGCGCCTCCCACCGTTGATCTCTGCAGATCAACGGCCCAGATTTAATTTGGCCTAACACTATCGCCCTCCACCCTCACCAAAGGATTTTAACGCGTGATCTCCACCATTGATCGCGTGGGCCGATCTCATTCGACAGCCCACGATTATCCCGAACCCCCAACTCTATTTTTAACCATATTTTCTCCGGAACAAAGGTTTTAAACCTTTTTCTTTACATTTTCTCCCATTTCATTATAAAGCAGCCTTTCCGCTTTATGTTTTCCCGATTAATTCTGACTGTCGAATCTTTGCAGATCGACGGATCCGACTTAAAAGCACCCTCTGCTCTCCTTTTGGCCTCCTCTAACAGATCTCCACCGTTGGACGTTTCCATCCAATGGCCACGCTCCTTCCCCACAACCTCTGAAGCAGTTTACCCAATGACGCAGGATTTTATTAATCTTTATTGTTTTTTGCATGTGTTTGGGTGTTTTTCCATTATATTGAAGAAAAGCCAAAGGCTGGGAATGGTGATTCCCATGCCTTTGATTCATCAAGGGAAGCCATTCATAGGGTTCCACACCATGTTTCATCGATGCTTCATGGGCATTGATGCCCTATGAGCCCTGTGCGAAACTACACATCAACAAGACACAATGTGGTTAAATAATTAAAAGAGTATCGGTGTCAAAGACAAAACACAGCAGAATTAAATATTGAAGATGAATTCCAGAGCTTAATTGATTACGGCTAAGATTGATTATCAAAAGCCTAATCCTCAAAATTAAAACAGAATTAAAAAAAAAATCAAAGGATTCATCAGATAGAAAGATCCTCCACTGCCACATCAAAGGCAAATTGATTCCTCTCAGCTACCCATAGCCACCTTTAGCCACAAGCATTCAACAAAAGCTGAAGTTATTGATCAGATAAAATATATTTTCCTCAGCGTATCCAAACAGCTAATTCTGCGAAAAGAACTTAATGTAAAAATATCAGCAGAGTTATTACTACATGAAGCAGAGCCTTTAACGTTGTTTATAAACCAATTCTACTCATATTAATGTTTCTTCAATGCTTGAACACTACAATTATACTCGTCTCCACCATGCTTGCTCCAAGGAAAAATGATGTTGGCAATAAAATGTTAACATTGCTCCAAGAGTTTGTATTAAGAATGAATTAACACTGCGAGCGTGCCACAACCCCTCCTATCATTTACGATCATGCCACACGTCTTCAAAAGGTCGTGAAACTCCTCATTCTACCATCTCATTGTTGCTACAGCCGATCTCTAGAGCCATTTATGTTATTTCCCTTACTATCACCTAGCTCTCGTGCGTGCTCCCCCTCATGCGCCTCTGTCGTGTGCCCTCCTGCAGTGTGATCCTCCCTCTGAAATGCTTCTGGTTGTGTGCCCCCTATTGCGCACACCCCGGATGTGTGCCTCCCTGTGGAAAGCCCCTCCTCTTGTGCCTCTCCCCACTGCGTGCTATCTGCAATGGACACCCCCGCTGCACGCCCCTCCGTTGCGTGACCCCCTGTTGCACGCCCCCCAACAGTGCACATCTATTGCTTATACTCCAACTACACATCTCATTGATCTGCTCGGCAGCTTCCCCATGGCCTCGCGACAATGTCAAAAGCCCATCAGGGGTAGCCAAAGAGGTGAGTTATCACCATGGTCATGATCAGCATCTGGAATCCATTGAGGGTTCCTCTTCAAGCAGCCATGATAGGGAGGCTACGCACATGCCTAATCGCACCCAGGAAGATATTGTCTTAACTTCGAAGAAACCAAGGGGTAGAAGAGGACCCGAGAATTAAACCATAGCGCACTCGAAGCTGCCCACTCCTTGGAAAATTGAGCCGCTTCCTATTCACGAGCCAGTGGAGGAGGAAACAGACGTTTGGATCATAGATTCGGATGGAGTCTAGACTAGAATTCCAGATGCAGAGTACCCTGTTGCTCCAATCATCTGTGCAGCCCCCCCCCCCCCCCGAAGCCCCCGCGTGAGCCAACGGCTGAGGAGGAGGCCATTGCACGTGAATATGTATGCCTTATTGAGGAGGAGGACCCCACAACAGAGGATGATGAAGGAACACCATGACTGCGTGGTAGCTCGGTTCATCTCTGTTTTTTTTCAACTCAGGACATACTACATTTATTTTATTTTTATATGTGTCACAAAATTTTTTATAAATCATTATTATTTGACTCTATTAAGGGGTTTGTTTCCTCCTATGAGGCATCCCCAAACCTGCTTATTTTTTAAAGCTACCAAGGTTGGGATTGGCTAAGCATCGCTTGCCATCTCAGCCCAATGCCTATGTAAAGTTTCTTTTATGATCTAATATAGCTTAGCCTAACTTACAAATATGTGTGTGTGTGTGTGTGTGTGTGTGTGTGTGTGTGTGACTCATAATACAACATGCTAGTGAGTTTATTCCACAAACTCACACAAACTGACAAACATTCACTTTGTTGACCATCATCTTTTCATCTCCGATGAAACTCCTCAAATTCCATCTTCAGTATCATTTATTTATCATATCCTGCAAATTTGTGTATTGTTGGAGTGACCAATTCTAACACACACTAAAATTGTGACAATAGTTGGTCAGACCAATGTCACTTAAATTACAACTAGGTTTACATTAATGACATGACCCTTAGTCAAATTTAAATTAAAAAAACACTAGCACAAAAACCCTTCATTATGTCGCCAAGGGTAACCAAGTGACCTCTTTTCACCAACTTTGGAGAGCATCCACTTGGCATTCATGTGACTAATACTTACTTCTTCTACTTGAATTCTCGCGACTTCTCCATCGCTAGTACAGTTTCCCTGATTTGTCCCATGAGCTTCTCTTTGTTGGTGTCCACAAAATGGGGCATGACCATCAATGTGACGAGGAGCTTATACTCCATTGTGAAAAAGGCACATTCGTACTAAGGGTTTATGTAGTGAAGAAAGTCGTGCGAATTGGAGGTCCTCTCACGGTTCTACGTGACAAAACCTACATGATGGAGCACATAGGAAGGAGTTGCAAGGGCATGATTGTGTTCCAAAATCCTCGATCCCTCTCACTAGGAGATCGCAAGATTCAACAAATCCAGATAGCAGTGTTGTTGTGCATGTTCATGATGGTGTTGGTTCTTAGAGGCGCCAAGATAAAATAAAAATAAACTTAAAAATAAATAAATAAATGAGCATGCGCGCTATATTCTATTAATCAAAAAATGATTACATATATACATGAAATGTTGTCTCAATATAGGGAAACTATCTTGGACACACAATAAGTTGGTTGAGAGAATATCTCAACCACACACAAAACTAGGAACATATAGATTTAGCTAACTCCTATGGAATAAGAACAGACTCCTTACATAGAAAGTCACAACTGAGACAAGTAGGAATTACATATTCCAACATAGACATATATAGTCTTGCTTAGGATTGGACCACAAGACCTGTGGATACCAAACCTCTCCACTTAATCATTTGTAATATAATTGCAGCAGACACATGAGAATCCATATGTGGTAGACTCAACTGTCATGGAATAGATTAGGGCACAAAACCCTAATTTTTGTGTAACACATCTACATTAATTTAATTAGAAATTCAAAATATATGGTTGTCATATTCCTTCATATTCCAATAGAATTTATAATGCTCCTTCACAAAAATATGAGTAATATTAATATCAAATTATGTTGAACAATATAATTTATATGCCTTATTAATATCAAATGATGCTTAACAATATAATTTACATGCCTCTTGTATCTCTACTCCCATTTTTGCTCTTGTCATTTTTTAATACCCATAATTATACTTCTCGTATCATGGTTGTTACTATTATATGGGTTACCATTCCTTCCACCATTCATTCCATTAGTATTACAAATAGGTATTATGTTGAATGCTCAACTCTCTTTGGGTTTCCACTTTCTTGTTGGAGTGTTTGTTTAGCTTTTGAGTTTTATGTTATCATCTAGACACAATGTTCTTGATTTTTTAGGGTTTGGCCTTAATTTCATTTGCAGCTATTCAATGTACGTCTTTGCAGCTATTTCATTTTCTGCGTGTATGTCTTCTCCTACAACATTCCTACAACATGTATGTCTTCTCTACCATAGATATAGATAATTTCCTCTTTGTTTTTCTTTATGTTGTCAAAGGACATGGCTTAGCCTTCTTATTTCGAGCTTCCTTTGTGTGACGAAGCACCTCATCTACTCCTTTTCCCTTACACTTCTATGCTTATGTAATCTACTTTATACATGTTCTTTAGAGGAAGATAAATTGTGATGGAAGATTCATTCCATCACAATTGTGAGCAGATATTTTAACAATCTCAACTAAGGAATGATCATTTTCATAGACATCCTCATTCTCTTCATTAATGATGTCATTCTTGACATATATTGCATTTTTCATTGCAGAATTTTGCTTCCTCGTAATTTGTATCTTCTTTATTAACAATTTATGGTCCATTACAAGCATTTTCATGAGAGTTTGGTTTCCCCATATCCTTACCTTGATCTCAATCATTTCAATAGGAAACTGTGTGGTTGGTAATTACTGGCATTGCTAATTTGTAATTAATTTTGTGTTTGGAATGTTGATTTTATTTCCCTTGCTTCTTCAGATTCATCCCACTAAGATTCATGTAAGGAAGAATGAAGAGTTGATATCTTTATGATTTACCTCTTTCAATACAATGACATTGTATTATCCTTAACTTTTAAATTCCCATATCTCAAGCACAAATATACTTTTTCTCCTCAGATATGCCTATATATGTTTGGATATTATTATCAATGGACTAAAAATGCATCATATTGAGTGACTTTGAAGTGTCATAAAGAAAACCACAATTATAATTGCTTGTTTAGTTTTTTTCTTCCTTTTACAAGTGATGTTTTGATTTTTCTGATAAATACATTTTGCAGGTGATGTCAGCTATTCTTTGGATCTATAATTCTTCAATACCACTCTCTCCTTCAAAGATTATGGCCTTGATTTTGGCTCAAAAAAATGTCTTTACTATCATGTCAATGTCCTTAATACTTTGATTAGGGTTTGTTTCATCTCATAAGCAAATTTATTCCTCACATATTTTCTCTATCTTCTAAGGGAATGGTGTTCTCTAACATAGGCCAAGTTCTTCATTCATCTCCCCTTAGACCATGCTAACTTCACTTTGTTATTAAATCCCATGCCACTCCTTTTTCTTCCTTTTCCACACTTTAATAGATTGTCTTCTATTGTTTGCATTTGCTTCATTTTTTGGTCTATGATTTATGTCTTTTGTTTAGAGCTCTTTAGTGTATATTGTAGCTTACAAAATTTGGTTGTGTGGCCAAAGTTACTACACACATAACATCTTGTGTGGCCAAGAAAATAGAGGAATTGTTCTATATTTGTTTATGCCCATATTTTTCTTTGCGTACTTTTTTCATCCAATGGCTTTGTGTCCAAATCCATTACATAAATAACAATAACCATAAAAAATGATTTATGTACATGGTAGATAATTTTGTTTTCTATTTTTTTTTTCTTTGAGTGAGCCCTTATTGTTTGACACATCTTATGTTGATTAAAATTTATTTTCTTTGTCTTACATTGTGTTGCAACATGTCGAGATTAATGGCAAGGAAAACATTTGATATCTTTCAAACAAGCAAAGAATTTCCTTTGGGATCTTCCAAATTTACTCAATTAATCTCTGGGAGAAATTGGCCTTTTTGCAAAGGACCGTTTCTTCATCTCATTCTTTGGCTCTTGATGTTGCTACTTATTTTTGTTTGCTTCTTCTTTTTTAGATCTTTTAGCTTTATCATATTTAATGGCTTCCTTTTTTGAGTTCTTCATGGAGGAAATCTCCTCTTCTAACTTTTTACACAGTCTATTATTTTCATCTATTTCTCTTCCAACTTCAGCCTCTAATATTTTCATCTATCACTTAGTCTCAACCACTACAATGTAGATCTCTCTCCTTCAATTGATTGCTCATCACCTCTTCTATTCTCCTTTCCTCTTCAATTTGTGTCCTTAGGCTAATAATTTGTTCCTTGAATGCATTTTCTCTTTCATCACATATCTGCAATAGTTTCTTATGGTCACTCCAGAATCTTTCTATTTCAGCTAAGACTATGTCAAGTTTATATTGTTCTTCAATCAAATTCTCTTCACAAGAATCAGATACATTTACATTATCAAGAAATGTCTCATTTGATTGAAAGTTTTCCTTTTGAAAAGACTTTTTCTTACTTCTCTTTTTCTTCTCCTTTTCAAAAATAGTGTTGCTACTAGTGTCTCCTTCATGCATGAGTTGTAACATTTCCCAAATTTCGTTTGCATAATTTAAATATATCGTTGTCTCAAGATCCTTGTTGTGAAACATATCATACATTACACCCACTATTGTTCTTTCTTACAGGGGCAGTGTTTATAGTAACCATTGCATACTAGCTTATATACACCAAGTTTATAGGATAACAAATCAGATTTTACCTTATATTTCCATTCATGAAATTTTTCTATAGTAAGAACATGTATGCTTTGATAGTCCATGACTCAACCAGATCTACCTTCCAGCTAGTTGATAGGCTTACACAAAAGGAACCTGCTTTGATACCAATTGATAGAAAATTGACTAAACTAAGTGAATCAGTTTAGTACATTCATGGATTTTAAAATTATTTCATTTTAACTCATTAATAGAAACATTAAATGAGCATATTAACACATAATGAACAAAAAATTTAATGTGTAAACAACAAGTAATAAGTAATCCAAAACATCACATCCACACATAAAAACAACACATATGGACACCAAATGGAAACCCATAAAGGGATAAAACTGTGACTTTGATATTATTGTGATGCAAAGGAAATATCCTACTCCCTTATTACATGTGATTTTCTGTAGGGTCCAACCTACAAGAGGCTACTAACTAAATTTTAGTGCAAGCTACAACATGCAAGGAAGATTCAAATCCCATAATTTTTTTGTAGGCTACAACCCACATTCAGGATCCAACCTATTATTTATCAAGATACAAATTGAAAGGAAACTACCATCTCATGATAAAAACAAGAAACAATAATGTCTCGGTTACATGGTTTATAAATATTCATACCCCCACCTTTGTTCCTTCTTCTTCTTCATCTCAAATCTGCTTCACATCTCTATATGTGCCATGTAACAGACAACTAAAATCAACTCACATACTCTCTAACTCACTAACATCCTCGCCTTGCAACCTCACACATTTTTATAAACAAGATTTGATGGTTATTGGTATTCCAAACATGAATATGAAGTGAAAAGGCTTGTTTCTTTGCATTCCACTCATTAGTTTCACATCTTTTGCGATTTTCAATATTAGAATAAAGTAAATGCTTCACCAAATATTATTTTCATTCACGTAGAATTATTAGATTAACAAAAATAGTGTTTATATCCTTTGTTACATACATTACAACATTATAAGCATAACAACCTTCATCATGCATTTTCATTATACCTTTTCCTTTACCTTGCGTCATGTATTTTCCTTGCATCACAACAATATTTGCAGCATCTTTTCCTTTTCCTTTGCCTTGCATCACAACATCTCATCTCAACCAAAAAATTCATATAGGAACAGAAGCAAGCCAACATATGTCACTAGCTCAATGGCATCTCCAAGCATCACAAGCACAACAAGCATCATGGGCATAATTAAAAATCACAGGCTCAACAATCTGATTAACATAGCCTACATCAACACAAGCATGCCATCTACATTACCTATTCAACTACGAATACATAAATTGTGCCATCATACTTTGTTGCCCCTTTCTTAGGCTCTTAAGCATACAAGTTATCAAGCATACCAAGTATCAACATCATACATTAATCAACCTTCAAATAAAACTCCAAAACATATCTCCAATGCCATATGAAAAGGCACATATACTTCCTATTAATCAAGCATTACAACAAGAATACATGCCTTGCCTTGTACATATTCAACACTGATCTTTGTTGCATAGTACATCTCACAAAACGACAAGCATCAAGCACCACAAGTATCAAACATGCCTTGTTGCTCATAGTCATAGAAGACCTACCATCACAAATAATATAGCCATAACATCACACCACTGTTGCTACTCCTTTTTTGCTCCTTTTCCTTTTCTACTTTTTTTCCCAATGATATGTCTTTGTTCTATTGTTGTTTCTCCTTTTCCAAGCCCTCAAACAACATCGATAATGCCATATCTCTTTTTGTCTCTCCTTTGTTTTCCCTTTGTTATCAATCACAACAATGCCAACATTATTTTCGGAATAGCCCCTTTTAAGTGATGAAACTTCGGGCTATGGAGTCCTTCCTGAGCCACCCCAATGGCCTCATGTATCTTCTCCCCTGTAAAAATGAAAATTGTTCCCTAGAGATCACATTGGAGAGAATGGGCATTAGCCTAGGGAAAATGACTTTTGAAATTACTTTGTAAAATGTAGTCCCAAAGAGAAATAGGGCTAAATTCATTGAAAGAGACAAGAGAGTCCACCTTGGGGATCAATGCAATAAAGGTGGAGTTAAATGACTGGTGGATCCTACCTATATCTCTTGATTCCTCAACCACCCTAATAATATCAACACTAATGATGTAAAATAGACCAATGAAGAACTCAACCAACCGGCCATTCAAGCCCAGACTTTTGTCCTTCTGAAAACTAGATAAAACTATTATAAGCTCATCTTTGGTGACCACTACCATTAAGTGTTCATTTTCAGTTTCCACAGTATAACAAGGAAAGAACCTAGTTGTCTTAATGCCCCGTTCTCTTGTTCTCAAGCATACAAGTTATCAAGCATACCAAGTATCAACATCATACATTAATCAACCTTACATCATTCATCAACATTCAAATAAAGTTGTAGAACATATCTCCAATGTCATATGCAAAGACACATATAATTTCCATTAAGCAAGCATTACAACAACCATCAATTCCTTGCCTTGTACATCTTCATCACTGATATTTGTTGCATAGTGCATCTCACAAAACCACAAGTGTTAAACATGCCTTACTGCTCATGGTCATAGTAGGCCTACCATCATAAATAATATAGCCATAGCATCACACTACTCATGCTACTTGTTTGGTCAATTTAGTGTGTCCTAAATTGCTACATTAATTTGTCAATCCGGGATTCGTAAGCTGACGAAGTGTGGCGCACTATATGTGCAAGATAACATATCTCTTACTTTTTGTCGTTTTTGGGTTTTTTTATTTATCTTGGGGGTTTTTATCTTGGTTGGTTTCCTAATGTGAGATGGAAATTCTAAAAGACAAGTATGGATATAAATGTTCAAGGCAATGATGTCCTTTATAATGATTTCCCAAACTTCAAACTTCAAAGGGGTTTTAAAACATGCAATGACAAAATTAATTCCTAAAAGAAAATGAAAATGTGCCACTATACTAGTCAAACAAACAGTGAACTATTGATCATGAAACCCATTACCCTTGCTGTTGTCTAAATACAAAAGAAATCCAAGAATTGCAAGCAAAGTAAAGCTAAAATCAAATTACATCAACTCATATTCTGACCCCTCACCATTAGTCTCGCTATGGCTTTCGGAGGTAATCATAAACAACTTGAGCAATCTGATATCTAATTTGCAGAAAAAATAAACTAATATCAAATTACACACTCATACTTCAATCCCTCACCATTAGTCTCGCTATGGCTTTCGGAGGTAAATGATAATGACATGAGCAATTTAATATCTAACTTGCAGAAAAATAAACTAATATCAAACTACACACTCATACTTCAATCCCTCACCATTAGTCTCGCTATGGCTTTCGGAGGTAAATGATAATGACATGAGTAATTTAATATCTAATCTAACTAATAAAGAAAATGTACAAAACTAAAATAAATAAAACAGTGCTGGAATTAAAAGCTAAGAAAAATAAATCAGCAGAAGGACAAGACTGATTCCATGTCATTAGTCATTGTAAAACTATGTGCAAATGCCCGAGCTGCCTACTGTAATCTGGAACAAAGACACTGATCAGTTAACAGCGGTATAAAGCATGAAAAATTATGGACAGAAATAAAACGTTAATACCATAAGAGATGTAATATATACACGTGAATAACTATGGCATAATGAATGTAAGGAAATGAAGCATGAAACTATATAGCAATAAAAAAAACCTCGGCGTGTGCAGGGGCCCTCTACACAATCCTCGGGCAACAACTATCAATCTAGAACAATTTATCAACCATTTAATTATGTTGCAGGAACAGACCTTTCCTACGTATTCAAACGCAATGTTAATAATGTTACGTGACAAAGGCTTTCTTTACAGCAAAATTACATTACAAAAGCTAGCTACTATGCATATGAGAACGCATTATTTATAACAGAGGATGACATAACTACTTTCCTACAATCTGCGCTGATAAAAGACACGTGAACAACCACGTCCAGAAATCTAGCATTATGGCTGCCGTGAAGATTAAATCTATGGAGGGTGGCCATTGGATTCAGCTTATGGAGCAGTTCACAGGTGTTGATATGTTCCCTGAGATTTAAGAACGGTCACGCAAGTCTTCACGTGGTGAAAAACGGAGTTCTGTCACCGTAGGACTCTTAGGTTGACCACCGCTTGACTACCTTTGACCACGGCCTTCTTTGGTGAATTCGACTAAGCCAATAGGACTCGGTCCATATCCATGTCATTTCCAACTTGCCCATGTGGCTTGATTTGCCTGAAGACACCTGCAATATAGACTTTAACAAAATGGTTGCGGAAAGTTGAAGCAGCTGCGGAAAGTGACAAGATTCCGCAGCTCAATGAGAAAAAATCTAATTCAAACAGCAGACACAAAACATAGTTAAAAACCACTTTAAATGCTCTTTTATGATTAATATGCAATGATGTTGATGACTTAGGAGGTCCAGGTGAATGGAAAAAGTCTAGAAAGGTGTATAGGAAATATGCAAGTTTGGGACTCAACATACCCCCACTGTGAAGGTGTTGCATGTCCTCATGCAACCAAAATTTTGATCATCCTCCTTCAATTCATATGCCCTGATACCTTTGCCAGTACATCCAGTCCTCTTCTCCTCTTTCTTGGTGCTGCTAACATCCTGGGCTTCTTCATCAAGCATCTGAATTTAAAATTAATAAGTGCTCTACTTATCTTCTTGCATTTCTTCTTCAATTTCCTGTTCTTTTTGTGCCACAGTCCCAGATGTAGCATAGTGTTGTCATGAATGATCTTGTCCAATCTGCTTTACTCCTTTAATGCTTCATTTTCATCTTTAATATGTCTATTTAAAACCTCCAACTCAAAGACTTCTTGTTTCAACGATTGGACTAGAGCTTCTTGTGCTGTGTGAAGCTGAGTGGATGAAGTGTTGGGACCCGTGGTTGTTCTTTCTAAGGATTCTATGTAATCATACACCTCTTGCTGCTTTGGATCTATCTCGGGTGTTGTTTTCCTTGGGCTGTCCCCAAAATGCTGTGGAGGAGAATTGACTTCAAAATCTGGCCGAAAAGGACTCATGTCAACATCTTGAGGACTAGTTTCAACGTTTGGCTGAGAATGAGGTGGACTACGGCCAGCTGGAGTTTGTTCAGGTGTTCCTCCTCCCAAATCAATAAAATGGGGTCCTTTTGTTTGTGCTTTCCTCCACTTTCCTTTAAGCCCGGTGCTTCTTCTTACATGTTGTGGACTACTGTCTTTTTCCTTCTGTTTTTCTTTTCCTTTCTTTTTGGCCATAGCTGACTGTTCCTGAAGGTGAACTAATCTCTCAGACAATACTTGATGGTCTTCTTCTGAGGAAGGGGTTTGATGCACAGCCTCAATGCTTCTTTTCTCTTTTGATTTTGTTGGCTTTTTACCCTCAGTCTTTTCCTTCCTCCTTTTAGACAGTCTTTCTTCTCTACTAGTTCTTTCAACTGTGTTAGTAGGAGTGCTTTGAGTTTTATCACCTGTTCTCTTTCTTCTACTTATTTTTGATGTACTGCCTTCAGGGGTTTCTTGGGGTTATTCAAAAAAAATTCTAATTAAAAACTGCTCCCATGTGTCCTTTTTCTCTTTTAATTGTTTTTCTATCAAGATTTTCACGAGACCATGGTGATACAAATGTGGTTCTACGTCCCCCAGATGCTTTTGGACGGTTACAGACATCTTTTTCAAACTGTTTAGTAAAAAGTATGGCAGATTGAGGGTCTAGTTGTCTAGGAAATTCATCAACAGTCGGGTATGATACATGTACATTGATCCAAAACGTCCCTCACAGGTGATAAACTTTTGAATAACCAACAGTAAACTGGCCCATTCTTCTTTTAAAGCATGGACAGGAATTCCCTTTTTGAAAATGGTGACATCCATACATGGGTTACGTAGGATCACTCTCCAGGCTTCCTCGCCAATGCTCTTGTTCTTGAACCAGCGTTCACCTTCTTGAGGGAGTTCTGTAGCAGCTGCTATGGATGCCTCAGTCACTGTAAATTTGAGGTCCCCAATTTCCACCTCCAGACCGTTGAAAGACCTCGCAAAAGCTTTTGTTACCTCCTTATTGTAGCCTTTAAACTTTTGAATAAACTGAAGCCATTTTTCCTTTTTCAATATGTCTTTGACTTGTGGGTATCCTTCCATAAATTTGGGTCCCTCTGGTTCTGCCCTCAAAAACCGACCCATCCTTCCTTATGTTCTTTAAAACTCTTCTACGTGAGGAGGGTTTAGCGGAGGTAAGATGGCTGAATTAGTGGAAATGAACAGGGTTTATGAAGGAGACCAGTGACTGTAAGCGGATATCAGAGAATAGGTACACGGAATGAAGCAGAACAGAGAACAAAATGGGGTGAAGGCTTATGTGAACACGGTGTAAATGCAGCCGTGAGGTCAATAGAACAGTAGGGGGAGTAAAGTGCATCCAGCAGTATTTAAAATTGGGTGGCTGTAGAGTAGACGCAAGCACGTTTATGAAACGGCTGCGGATTTTGTGTGGCTGAGAGAAGCCGTAGTCAAATCAACCACGTTCCATAATTACAGGTGGAGTATCAAAGTATAGCCGAACACGAGTGAAGACTGGAGGCTTGATTATGAGGCCGTTTAAAAATGAATGCAAGGATTGTGGGGGAATCGTATAGAGATCGTGGAACGGTTATGGAGTTATCAACGCAATCATTGCATATAATGGAGCTATGGTCTATAACTATGTAAAAATGTGCTTGAATGCCATTTGAAATAAATTTCTACTCATACCTTGGAATTCTTGCCATTTTTCATTAGTCTTCAATCAGTTGCTCCTCGTTGATGCTTTTGAATGCCTCATGTCTTCATAATATGTCCTCATACCTGCATTTGATTTCATGATTGTTGAACTAACATCTGACTGTAAATTTTTGAAAAATAGAGTGGTGGCTGCAGAAACTGCTTCTGGCTGCGGAAACTGACACAACAATTATTTGGGTGAATGGAGATGGATAGATGATAAATGACTGAATGAAAATGGTCATGAAAGAAAATTTTTATTGGTGAAATGAAATGAAATAGATGAAATGGAGTGAAATGAAATGAAGTGGAGTGGAATGAAGTGGAATGAAATGGAGTGGGTTGTCATAAAACTTGTGAAATGAGAGAGAGAGAGGGAATTTTTTGGAAAATATAGGGTGTCAGGTGTTCCTGATTTTCACCCTACATTTTTTGTATAAGACTACCAATCAGTGATTGGTTTTCAGGCTTATACAATTTATTTATTTATTTGAAACTGAAAAGAACAAAAGGCTAGGCTGGTGGAGAAGAAGGATTCTTCTTCACCAGCCTTATTGCAGAATTATCTTGAAACAGTTTGACAAATTCCTCTTTTGAGAGTGGCTTATGATAGATCTTTAATCTGTGGCCATTCACAATAAGAGGAGTTTGAGATTCATCAATGGTCTTGATTCTTACCGCTCCATTGCTAAAGATCTTGTCAATCTCATATGGCCCAAGCCAATGAGTCTGAAATTTTCCTTTAAAATCTTTAAACTTGGAATAAAATAGCAATGCCCAATCTCCTTCTTGAAACTTCTTCTCTTTGATGTATTTGTCATGCCATTTAGCTCTTTGATATTGAACTAGATCAGTTCTTAGAATTGCCTCTTGTCTGATCTCATCTAGCTCATTCAACTGCTCCATTCTATGCTTTTGAGCTTCTGATAACTCCATCCCCAACTGAACTGCTATCTTGAAGGTCTTGACTTGGAACTCAATGGGGAGCAGGACTTCTTTCCCATAAAAAAGTTCATAGGGAGAATGTCTTGTTGTATTTCTCCATGTAGTTCTGTAGGCCCACAAGGCTTCAGAAAGCCTTTCTGCCCAATCTCTTCTATGTAGATGAACAGTTTTGGTGATGATACTTTCAAGAACTTTGTTTGTAGACTCCACTTGACCATTTTCTTGCGGATGGTAAGGAGTAGATCTTCCGTGTTTGATTTTGTATTCTTCCATCAACTTCTCCACCAAGTTGGATGTGAATTGGCTTCCTTGATCTGTCACAATTTCTCTTGGAACACCAAAGCGAGTAAAAATATCCTCATAAAGAAAATGAACAACTGAATTTTCAGTAGCAGATATTAATGCTTTGGCTTCTACCCATTTAGTAACATAATCAGTACAAACCAATATATACTTATTTTGCTTAGATGGTGGATTAATAGGTCCAATGAAATCTAAAGCCCATTTTTCAAAGGGTTCGATGAGTACATGTGGTTGCAATGGCATTTCATTTGAAATGGTAGGTTTCCCTACTCTTTGGCAGCTGTCACACCTTTTGACATATTGTTTTGCATCTTTGAAGAGGGAAGGCCAACAATATCCTAAAGAGAGGATTTTATAGGCTGTCCTTTTGTCAGCAAAGTGTCCGTCGCATGGTTCATCATGACATGCCTTGAGGATATCAGGTATTTCATCCTCCCTGACACATCTTCTGATCACAAGATCTGGCCCTGTTTTAAACAATTCGTTAGAAATCCATGAATATTTTGAGCTTTCCTGAATAATCTTTCTTCTCTCACTTGGAAATAAATGTGGAGGTAGTTTCCCTATAACCAAATAGTTAGCAATATCTGCATACCAAGGGGTCTTAGTAGTTACTGCAAACAAGTATTCATCAGGAAACTTATCCTCTACAGGAGAATCTTCTTTAGTATTCTGAATCCTAGACAAGAAATCAGCTACTGTATTTTGTTACCCTGGTCTATCCAACACAGTAATATTGAATTCCTGCAAAAGTAGGAGCCATCTTGTCACTCTGCCATTAGTAACAGGTTTTTTCATTAGATATCTAATCGCAGAATGATCAGTATGAATAAAAGTTTCATAGCCTATTATATAATGTCTAAACTTATTGATTTCATGAACAACAGCTAAAAACTCTTTTTCAGTTACAGTATAGTTCAACTCAGAGGGAGTCAAATTTTTACTGGTATAGTAAATGGCATAAGGGACTAAATCCTTTTGACCCAACACAACTCCTAGAGCTATATCTGAAGCATCTGTAGAAATATGGAAAGGGAGTTTCCAATTTGGTCCTCTCAAGATAGGTGCTTCAGATATTCTTGTTTTCAAAGTTTCAAAGGTTGATTGACAATCAGGACCCCATTTAAATTCACAGTCTTTTGTAAGCAATTTGAAGAGTGGAGATGCTATTTTAGTGAAGTTTTCTATAAATCTTCTATAGTAACCAGTAAATCCTAGAAAACTTCTAATATCTCTTTGACAATTTGGAATAGGTAACTTGGAGATGACTTCAACTTTTGATCTATCAACCTTAATCCCATCTCCTGAAATATGATGCCCCAAAACAATCCCTTCAGCAAACATCATAAAGCATTTTTCATGGCTTAATGAAAGGTTTGTTTCTTTACATCTTATAAGAACTTTTTCCAAATTTTCTAATGCCTCTTCAAATGAATTACCATAAACTGTAAAATCATCCATATAAACCTCTACACAATCATGGATTAGATCAGAAAAAATTCCTAGTACTTCTCTTTGGAATGTTGCGGGTGCATTACATAACCCAAAAGGAAGCACTCGATAGGCAAAAGTCCCCCATGGACAGGTAAATGTGGTCTTATCTTGATCTTTAGGTGCTACCTGAATTTGATTATAGCCACTAAAACCATCCAAAAATGAAAAGTACTTTTTGCCTGCTAATGTATCTAATACCTAATCGATAAAGGGCAAAGGAAAGTGATCCTTCAAATTTGCTTTGTTCAATTCCCTGTAATCAATGCATACCCTCCATTTACCATTCTTTTTAGGTACTATAACCAAAGAAGAAACCCATCGGCTATCTGAAATTGGATAAATGAAGTTTACATTGAGTAGTTTTTGGAGCTCTTCTTTTACTATCTCCCTAAGGTTTGGATTCATCCTTCTCTGAGGTTGTCTGATAGGTCTACTATTTTCCTCAATATAGATATGATGGATGCAAGTCTTAGGATCAATACCTTTCATATCAGTATACTCCCATGCAAATGCAGTAGAATGTTTTTGCAAGATTTTGGTTAGTTCTTCCTGTTGTGACTTTTCCAAATTTTTGTTGATATTCAATGTTTTTCCTGGAAAAATCTCAATGGTAGAACTACCGAACTCTTCCATAGAGTTAAAAGACATTTGTCTTGATGATAAATATTCAATGTCAGATTCCAACTGATATTGTGTGGGGTCATATTTTGAAGATGTCTCAAAATTTTCTAATGTGTTCAGAATTTGACTATCCTCACTGATTTCAGAAATGGTAAAGACAAGTTGTATAGTGTCCTCATCATCGACCCATTCATTGTCTCCTACTTCTGTGATTGCTTTTGCTGGAGGATACAAATTGAATTTCTTTGTCGAATTACCATTATAAATGTACATATCCCCAGATCTACAACTAATGAAAGCATCAGCTGTGGCTAGCCAAGGTCTTCCTAAGATAAGTGGGTGCCCTCCTAGATTACTCTTGGGAGTCAAAATCATAAAATCTATCGGATATTCCCAAGAATCTAAGGAGACTGAAATATCTTCTAATACACCATCTGGTTTAATAATTGATCGATCTGCAAGTTGCAGTAAAGTAGGTGTAAAAAGAAGATTAGGAAGTTTTAGCTTTTCCATAGTCTGTCTACTCATAATGTTGATAGCAGCCCCTAAGTCAATCAATGTGTTTGGAATTTCTATCCCATTTATATGTGTCTTGACAATTGGACTACCTGGATCTACATACTTCTGCATGGTAATTTTTCCCATCATGATATCTGCAATTTTTCCTACCAGGTGGATTCTTCTTGTATCTCTTAGTTTCCTTCCTGGTCTTTTGAGACTCAACTCCTTTATTGTTTTTGCTAGAATAGGAATCTCTCTAATGGATTGTAGCAAGGGAATCTTGATACAAACATTCTTTAATTCATCTAGAAAATCATAGTTAGGCAACAAGATTTGTTTCTCCACCCCTTTATCAATTTGTAATCTTTCAGGGAAAGGAGGTGTGGATGAAGATGCAGGTTGCTCAACTATAGGAGTTGTGGGGGTTAATTTTTCTTTCTCTTTTTGAATGTTTGAGTTTTGAAGAGATGTTTCCTCAGAACCCTTATTGGCTTTAAGAGAGTCCTCCTCAGAGGTATCTTGCTCTTGGACATCTATATAAGGTTTTTCTAAAACTCTACCAGACCTGAGTTGTACATCATTGAGAGGAACAATCATATAGGTAGGAAATTGTTGTCCTTCTATCATGTAAGTATTCTGAGGATTTTTATTGTTAGGATTTGGCAATGGCTGAGCTGGAAGTTGATTTGTCTTTTGTTGGAATGGAAGCATGAGTTGAGGATTTGGATTTTGTTGAGAAGGTCGTTGTTGTGGAAATGGCAATGGAAGTTGTAGATTTGGGTTTGGAAGTTGTGGAGCTTGTTGATTATGAAAAGATGGAGGATATTGATAAAATTGAGCAAATCTCCCATAAGGATTTTGCATACCTTGTACCCATGACTGATATGAATTTTGAGGTTGGGGCCAAGGTTGTTGCCAAGGATTCCAATTTGGTGGGGATTGAAAATTCATAGGGTTGTTAAACCCTTGAGTTTTTTGCCCCTGCCAAGGTTTTCTTGCAACAAAACAGAGAGATTCTACTGAATTTGGATCTTCTTGAAAGACAGCTTTGAGTCCAGGAATTGAAGGACAATCCTTGGTCTCATGATTTTCTGAGCAAATCATACATGTTTCTACAACTTTTGCATCCAAGGGACATTCCCTTAAAGCATGTTTCTTCCTACATTTCGAACAAAAGATGGCTAGAGCATCAGTTTCTGCTTTCTGCTTGTTTTGAATTTTAAGGGTGTCTAGTTGTTCACTAAGGCTCCCTAAGATATCAGTTTTGAATTCATCAAGCATATTTCCAATCTCTACCCTACTTACTGATCCAGTTGCAGATTTTTTTGCCCTGATAAGAGAAGGATCTCTAGGCCCTTTTCCCATTTTAGATTTTCCCCTTGAGAGATGGACACATAGTTCTGTTATGTCACGAAGTGGAAGTTGAGAAATGTCTCCTTTCCCCATCATGTTTAAAATATCTATCCATTCATCTCTGATGGCTTTTAATAGAAGGGCTTTCAAATTTTCCTCATCTAAGTTGATCATCTTTGCTCTTTTTAAGTTGTATTGAAATCTTTCAAGTAAATCCTCAAAATTTTCATCTTCTTTTTGCACCATTTTGAATACCTCATCCTTGTGATTGGTGGGCATGCAATAGTCTAGGTATCTATCCAAAAATGTTTGTTTCATATCATTCCAAGTCCTAATAGATTGGGTGACTAATCCCATGAACCATTTCAAAGCGGCTCCCTTCAATGTTGATGGAAACAGTTTGAGTTTTTGAGAGTCTTCCATATAGTCATCGGTTCGGCACACGACTTCAAACTCAAACATAAATGTTTCAGGATCCTCACTTCGCAATCCATAAAAGTTGGGGAGGACAGATGGTGAGATGTTTTTCATCGTTGTATGAGTTTCCTCATCAACTATAGGGAATCCAAACGAGTTGTCTCCTTCCCTATTTCTTCCATTATTACCTCCACCTCCACCATTGTTGCCTCCATTATTTCCTCCTCCTCTACCTCTACCTCTACCTCCAAATCCATCTACTACTTCCTCTGTCATGATAGTTTCTTCAGAGTCCTCAGAGTCCTCTGGTTCTTCTATCAAGGGAGGATGAGAGGGAGTTTCTTCCTTTTCTTCTTTAGGTGATTCTACTTCTTTAATTACAAAATGCTCTCCTGTAGAAGTAAAGAAAGGGTCTTCTTCTAAATGAGATTTGGTAGATGGTGTAAGAGAATCCTCTAATTCAACTGCTCCTTGAATTCCAAGAATCTTAAGGCTAGGGGTAGATGGTGGTGAATCTTGTCTATGCCTTGAAGAAGATGGAGTTGTGAAAATCGAACTCTTGGCTCTAGCTATAAACCTTCCCCTAGAATCTCTTGCTCTATGCATGTAATTTTTTTTATTTTTAAGTTGGGCTAATAATTCTCTTTCTGATCTTCTAGGTCACACTAGGTGCAAGAAGAGAGCATACTTAAGAAATTATTGAACCAATAACTCTCTTTTCCGATCCTCCAGATCACACTAGGTGCAAGAGGAGAGCATACTTCAAGAAGTTATCAATTTTTCCCTTCTTTTTATTGTTTTTTTTTTAAGAAATTGGCTACCTAGTTACACTTCCCCAGCAACAGCGCCAAAATGTTTGGTCAATTTAGTGTGTCCTAAATTGCTACATTAATTTTTCAATCCGGGATTCGTAAGCTGACGAAGTGTGGCGCACTATATGTGCAAGATAACCTATCTCTTACTTTTTGTCGTTTTTGGGTTTTTTTTATTTATCTTGGGGGTTTTTATCTTGGTTGGTTTCCTAATGTGAGATGGAAATTCTAGAAGACAAGTATGGATATAAATGTTCAAGGAAATGATGTCCTTTATAATGATTTCCCAAACTTCAATCTTCAAAAGGGTTTTAAAACATGCAATGACAAAATTAATTCCTAAAAGAAAATGAAAATGTGCTACTATACTAGTCAAACAAACAGTGAACTATTGATCATGAAACCCATCACCCTTGCTACTGTCTAAATACAAAAGAAACTGTGCTCAAATAAATCCAAGAATTGCAAGCAAAGTAAAGCTAAAATCAAATTACATCAACTCATATTCTGACCCCTCACCATTAGTCTCGCTATGGCTTTCGGAGGTAATCATAAAAAACTTGAGCAATCTGATATCTAATTTGCAAAAAAATAAACTAATATCAAATTACACACTCATACTTCAATCCCTCGCCATTAGTCTCGCTATGGCTTTTGGAGGTAACTGATAATGACATGAGCAATTTAATATCTAACTTGCAGAAAAATAAACTAATATCAAACTACACACTCATACTTCAATCCCTCACCATTAGTCTCGCTATGGCTTTCGGAGGTAACTGATAATGACATGAGTAATTTAATATCTAATCTAACTAATAAAGAAAATGTACAAAACCGAAATAAATAAAACAGTGCTGGAATTAAAAGCTAAGAAAAATAAATCAGCAGAAGGAAAAGATTGATTCCATGTCATTAGTCATTGTAAAACTATGTGCAAATGCCCGGGCTGCCTACTGTAATCTGGAACAAAGACACTGATCAGTTAACAGCAGTATAAAGCATGAAAAATTATGGACATAAATAAAACGTTAATACCATAAGAGATGTAATATATACACGTGAATAAATATGGCATAATGAACGTAAGGAAATAAAGCATGAAACTATACAGCAATAAACAAAACCTCGGCGTGTGCAGGGGCCCTCTGCACAATCCTCGGGGAACATCTATCAACCACGAATTATGCTTATGAACAGAGTCTTCTCATGTATTCAAAACGCAGTCATAATAATGTCACGGCACATTGGGCTTTCTTTACAGCAAAATTACATTACAAAAGCTAGCTACTATGCGTATGAGAACGCATTATTTATAACAGAGGATGACATAACTACTTTCCTACAATTTGATCTGATAAAAGACACGTGAAGAACCACGTCCAGAAATCTAGCATTATGGCTGCCGTGAAAATTAAATCTATGGAGGGTGGCCGTTGGATTCGGCTTATGGAGAAGTTCACAGGTGTTGATAT
Source organism: Pinus albicaulis (assembly GCA_034641835.2). Lineage (NCBI taxonomy): Eukaryota > Viridiplantae > Streptophyta > Pinopsida > Pinales > Pinaceae > Pinus > Pinus albicaulis. The sequence goes on along the minus strand of CM076574.1, from coordinate 1,263,341,609 downwards.
GTCCCCTGAGATTTAGGAACGGCCACGCAAGTCTTCACGTGGTGAAAAACGGAGTTCTGTCACCGTAGGACTCTTAGGTTGACCACCGCTTGACTACCTTTGACCACGACCTTCTTTGGTGAATTCGACTGAGCCAATAGGACTCGGTCCATATCCATGTCATTTCCAACTTGCCCATGTGGCTTGATTTTCCTGAAGACACCTGCAATATAGAATTTATCAAAATGGCTGCGAAAAGTTGAAGCAGCTGCGGAAAGTGACAATATTTCGTAGCTCAATGAGCAAAAATCTAATTCAAACAGCAGACACAGAACATAGTTAAAAACCACTTTAAATGCTCTTTTATGATTAATATGCAATGATTTTGATGACTTAGGAGGTCCAAGTAAATGCAAAAAGTCTAGAAAGGTGTATAGGAAAGATGCAAGTTTGGGACTCAACACTACTCCTTTGTTGTTCATTTTCCTTTGCTATTCTTTTTCCCAATGTTATATCTTTGTTCTCTTGTTGCTAATTCTTTTCCAAGCCCTCAAACAACGCCGACGATGACATATATCTTATTATTTCTCCTTGTTTGTTCCTTTTCCATCAATGAAAACAATGCCAACATTATTTTCAAAAAAGCCCCTTTTAAGTGATGAATCTTTGGGCTATGGAGTCCTTCCCCATCCACCCCAATGGCCTCATGTATATGCTCTCCTGTAAAAATGAAAAATTTTCCCTAGAGATCACATTGGAGAGAATGATTTTTAGCCTATGGGAAATTAATTTTGAAATTACTTTGTAAAATGTAGCTCCAAAGAGAAATAAGGCGGAATTCATCGAAAGAGACAAGAGAGTCCACCTTGGGGATCAATGAAATAAAGGTGGAGTTAAATATCTGGTGGATCTTTCCTGTAGATCTTGATTCCTCAACCACCCTAAGAAGATAAAAACTAATGATATCAAATATACCAATGAATAACTAAACCAACCAACCATTTTAGCCCAAAATTTTGTCCTTCTAAAAACTAGATAAAACTATCGTAAGTTCATCTTTGGTGCCCACTGCCATCAAGTGTTCATTGTCATATTCTAAAGCATAACAAGGAAAGAACATAATTTTCCTAATTAGTTCAATGATAGAGGTACCTTTTGGTGACTTGAAAATGCCTCTAAAATGTGAAACACCCAATTTTTCTAGATCTTCAAATATGAAATGAATTCTCTTCGTGTTTTTTTAGCTTCCAAATGGTGTTGCCCATTCTTCTACCTTTTGTGTAGTTTTGAAAGAACTTGGAGTTCTCGTCCTTGCCTCATACCAGAAAATCTTAGTTTTAATATGAAAAACAACCTCTTGGTCATTTAACAATTATCTTATATGGCCTTCCAACTCACATATTTTGGCTTTTTCTTCCTCTGATTCAAATCCCTCTGTTTCTTCCTTGGAGATGTCTTTGAGAGCCTCTTTAATATCCATGAGTTGAAATGAATCCTAAGATATTTTGGAAACTGAACAAGAGATCATAGCATGTTTGATAGCTCTGAGACTGACCACAAACTATGCATCCACAAAAGAGCCATATAAGGGATCAAAAATATTCCAGGAGGATTTGACTAGCTCTATATAAGACTCATCGTTGAGCCAAGTAGCATCTAGCTTGAAAGGGACTAGGGGGGTTCCTACCATGTCCTTTAAGCTCCAAATAAATATGATAATGATAAGAACCACCTCCAACACTAATCCATTCTTGAATAAGAGGAAAGTCATCCACAATGTGTTCAAAAAGAAGTAATCAATCCAACCTTTCGGCGATCTTGGCCAGACTAGTCTTGTTTTTCCTCCATGTAGGCCCGAGTTTAGTCAAAGAAGAAGGTAGAATTGGGATCAAAATTTTCCCTCATCCCCAAAATGTCTACAAGCCTAATAGATAAATTAATGTCACCGCCTATAATAATTTTGTTGGCAGAGAGAAAGGGGGAAATAACAAGAGCCTCTCAAAAATTAATTTGGCCCTATTGAGGACCATATATATTTAGGACCATAATATATTTGTCCAAATATGAGGAGCAAAAGGAGAGTCCCAGGGCTGAAACCATTCCCCAAGATTTAAGTAGTTTTATATAACAAGGATTTCAGCTTACTGTGAGACTCTCAAAGTGACCATTGGCATCTAGACAAGAGAATTCCCACGCAGGAAATAATTTTTTTCAGGCAAGTCATGATAAATATCCCCTTACCCATAGTTTTTTGAAGGAGTAACCTTGAAACATTATCGATAACATCTAATATATGCAAACATTGTTGTTTTAAAGGGTTGGCCAGGCCCCTACAATTTAGGAAGAAAAGGAAATGGAGGCGCCACTGAGGGGGTATGCAGCACTCTAAGGACCCCTTCAATTGAATGTTGTTTACTAAAATCTCCTTCCAAAACCACTATATTTTGGGCTTTGCGCATATTTTTTTTCCTACCCCTACCCTTGTGGCCCGATATAGTCACAATATTATGGGCGAGACCCTTATAAAAGTCAATTTTTAAGGAGGAGGGATGGTGATATCAGAGGCAATAACAAGGGCCTTCAGAACTAGATTACGAGGAATCCCCATCGAAAGATGCCACAAGAGAAGGGCGTTCAATCCTATAAATGGAAATGACAGGGCGGATACTTGGGACCGAATTCAAAATGGTTAATTCTCATGGACCCCCCCCCATCAATTTTTGCAAGTGTTGTTCGACCAAGAGAATTCAAATCAATCCCAAAAAATTGACAATAAAGGAAATACATGGAGTGGAAACAATAATACTCGGAGAAGGAACAACTAGCAGAGTATCCAAAGGCTCCAATACCCTATCAGTGCCAAGACTATTCATCATCATATCAACAACCCATGAAGTTGTAGCACAGAGAGGCACAACTGGGTCCGAGGAGGCAACTTGGGTAGCTCAAACCACCATAGGAGCTTCAGGTAGAGATGTAGGAGAAACCTCCACCCCATAAGCCTGAACCGAAGACTTGTATATTGGTGAATCCTGATTATCTTGGCCCTTCCTTCCATGAAACCCTAGCGTACAATTTACAACAATATGACCATGGGCATGAAAACCCTAACAACAAAATGGGATCCCCTCATAATCCAAGGGCTATGATGAAGAGGAACCATTATGGGTCAAAAAAATATCACTCCAAAAGCCTTATCGAATGTACAAACTCGTAATAACCCTCACCACTTTAATCTCCTTTGCTTCAGTGAAGGACATATCCACCTTTAAGTAGTCCCCAAGACGATTGCTAATCTCTACAAGGGCTTGTTCTGACCAAAATTGTAACTTTAGTCCTGGTAACCTAAACCAAATGGGAGCTTTATCTATATTTTCCCTAACAAGGTCGAACAAAGGAGACTAGTGCTTGAGAAGAAGATGGAATGGGCTAGTGCACCAATGATTATTCATAACCCACTTAACCTCTTCATGGTACTAGAAGAAAAAGATGAACCAACTGCACACAAGCACCATAAGGGATGGAAAAATTGAGAGATATTTCCTCCATTCCTTGCAAACCGAGTCATTGAGATATTTACCATTGTAGGAATTCCCTTTAGCACACCCCACCAAAGCTAGTTCACTCATCCTAACTACCTGGTGCATCTCAACGTCAGATCCCAATAACATAAGCAGATGACCCTTATTTTATTTGACATAAGTATTCTTCCTCTTGAAAAAAAGTGATGTACAAGAGGATGCCAGAATTATAGGAGCCATAAACCTAGAGGATTAAGGATCCCCATGAACCCATGATAGAAGGCCCTCTGTAATCTGACAGAAATTTGAGACATTGTTTCTAGGGTGTAGAAACCCCAAAAGATCCCCCTCCGATGTGGAACCCACAAAGCCTGCGTCAAAGACAGGAACAACAGAGAAAGTGTAACAACTATGGTTAAAATTCCATGTAAAAAATATAAAACCACGGTTGATGGGACTCTCACTCCAAGCTGAATGTTGGGAAAAACATCCTTGTGGGTGTTCATTTAAGTTATTATGGCCAAACAAAATTGGCAAAGGCAATGGAAAAGGCTTTGGAAAGGCATGAGGAATTAATTAGCATTTTATTTATGAAAATAAAGGAAAATAGGAGAAAAGGAAGGTGAAAGGTCACAGGTTGCATGTGAGGAGGAAAATGGAGGAAAATAATGGAAAATGAAGAAAATAGAGGCCTCGTTGATAAAAAGGCTTCTGAGGATCAGTTGGGAAGCTTTTATTGGTTAAACCTTTTTTCAGTTCAATGTTTGGAGCTCTCACATTATTCTATATCTCACTCACTCACTCTTGAACACTTAGAGTTTTATTGGATCACTTTGGCATTGGAACAAGAAAGGAAAGAAAGAAAGAAGAAGCAGGAATCAAGTAAGGAGTAGGAATCAAGCAACTACAATAGGATTCTTTGCAGGTATCAATTTGCATGTGTGTTTTCCTTGTTATATTTTTCATTCATGGTATTGCATGTGGTTATTTTTTGTCATGGCATGGGTTTTTCCAGGAGTGACATTATTCTCATCCTATTCTTTCCATTTCCGGATAGCCTTGATGAGATGGGTTCTCATACTTCGGTTGAGTTGGATTGTCGAATGGATTCGAAGCTAAGCAAGGTGGATATATGAATTGATATAACACAATGGCCTAGTAACCCCTGAACCGGATTGTGGGTTGCGGTAAAGATGGATAGTGTGTTGCCTTGGTGGGCCTATGAATCCTTGCCTTGGACTGGTGGGATATATGGTAAATCCTAGAGGTGGTTTGCCTCGGTTTAGGGCCTAGTGAGTCGGGTTTGGACTGCGGTAAATCCTGAGAGATGGGTGCTCTTCGTTGGGCCTAGTAGTCCCAGGATGGGATGTACGGTAAAGCCTAGAGATTATGTCTCTGTTTAGGGCCTAGTGATCCCTTATTCAGACTGTGGATTACGATAAAGCTTGAGAGACTAGGAGAGAAGAAAATTCGTCATCCTGTAAGCGGAGAACTCTGGTAGCATTCATGCTTTTTTTGTTCTTTTTACTTGGTTATGAGTCCCACATTCATGCTTAGAATATGGCACAAGGGTGATTGGATGAAGAGAGATTTGTCTCGGTCAATATATTGTCAGGTGGAACATGGAAGTCCCATTTCCAGTTGGTTTTTATATTCATTAATGAAAATTTAATCCCTTTGGTAATTGATGTATAAATGCATTGGTTTATATGTGGATTTTATTGTTGTTGTATCCATGATATTTCTGTTGTTATTATGTTGGTTATAAGCATATATTTTGACAGTAGTGATGTATGGATCTCTCCATGTTTTTATTTGTAAATGAATGCACAATGTGTCTATAGTTAAATAGATTGTATTGCAGCTAATTATGTAAGGGAGAAATGCTTCTTAATGACTCTGAGATAAGTATGAGACCCCTATGCTCAGATCTGTTGCTTATACCTGTAGCTTTCATGTTTGTGACATGTTTGAAAAAATGTGTGTCATGGCTAGGAGGGGTCCAAATGACTTATTATTGATGTGATTGATTTTGTATCATTGTCTTGTTGTTATTTATCATCTCTTAACTTTTCATGAAGTTCTGGGCATAGTACTGGGTTCTAGGCCTGAAAAGGTGGCTCAAATCCTGGGGACGCTAGCACAAAACTAAGGAATTGGGGCCTTAGATGCTAGCATGTTGTGTTATGCTTGGATATATATATCTTCCTCGACGTTGGATTGCAAGCATGTGCCTGTTTTTATGGATCAAAAATGTCAAAAGGTTAGTGTGACCCAAGGGTAAGAGGCCTGAATGGTTGGGTTACCCCCTGGGGGTGTTGTTGCTGCTGTAAAATGTTTGTATGTTGTATTTCAGTCGGTTCCACTTCCTTAATGTCACCTAGGAGGTTGAATCTCATTATAGTAGCCTATTTTCACATGTTTACCCTAGTTGGCTGGTTACTTGGGTAGATGTGGTAGGACGGTACAGAAAGGAGGCAATCCCACTGACCCGATCGAGCAAGATGAGAAACACCCATTAAAATTGGGGGAGTAAGACCCTTCAAATTGTACCCATAGGATACAAGGTGTTGTATATTAAGAGACAATTCCTTGGCTGTGGAAAGGCATCAGTGCTTAAGACATTTTTGGAAAGTGTGTCACAAAGTAATTATATTAGGTGGTCATCGTTCAATCCCTTTGGAAACTAATTCTTTAAAACCCTTAACAACCCGATATAATGAAATACTCTACAATTCCATTAACTACTAATATCTGAATGGAAAAGAAGAACTGTAGAAGAAACTCAAAATGATATGCTGTAATAAATAATCTACCACTCTAAATCTCATAATGAATTTATGGAGAGAGAAGAAACTCAAAATAATATGCTATACACATAGAATCTATTACTTTTAAGTTCCAAAGAGATTTTATGAAGGGAGAGTAGTTGGAGTGAAGGAGCGCAAATTAAGGTTATTTAACTCTTACTCACATGTGTAATTAAGAGACTGGTTGCCACATTACTTCACGTCATTCAAATAAGAAGGGACACAAAATGGCACATGAAGAAAAAATCACCATCAACAGTTTCAGGAAACTTGATGCTTCTTTCATTAATTCCTCATAAAAGTAAGTACCACAGTTTTGGTCTTCCAGAGGTCCAAAACTCAGAACCACTCTTCTTTCTTTATATTTTTCTTAAATACATCAAAAAAAGTTCGTAACTGCTAAAACTTCTTGAAACTACTTCGACTACCTAAACTGTTAAAACTACTTATTACATTGCAATTGAGGACATCACTATAGCTTCAATCTTAACTTAAAAAGAAAACAAATTAAAACTTGAAATATCATTCTTTTTGTTGAATCTGATTTGTTGTTGATGCGTCTCCCTAAAGTGCTGATGTGTCTCCCTGACAAATCGAACATCCTTGCCCTACATCTCTTCCAAATTTCATTGTTTGTCTTTTCTTCTTATTGTCATGTCTTTTCTTTTTCTGATTCGGTATCTGAACATATCTACAATAACGCCTCTTTTCCCAACTTGTCCCAGTTGTTGTGCTTCAAACAGTGCCACCATATGCTCCTTTGCGTAACTTTGCCTATGCCTCTGTGCTTCAAACCATGTTATCTTGTCCCCTTATTCCCGACTCTGCCTCTTCCTCTCATGCCTGCAGCATTCAGTCTTCCATTTATTTACAAAGCGCCACCACATACAACTTGGTTATGCATGGGATCGAGTGTTACCCAAGTCTACTACCCGCGTTCACATTTATTCGTAAAACCAACACAATTGCACATAATCTTGGACTTTAAATAAATTCAACTTAACCTTTGAATGGTATCGCGTCCGCCTTTCCATCGCATTTCGGCACTTCGGCGTTCATAACATATTCCTTAGCGCTTTCCTCCTGAACCTGTGACGTGCGACGGCGAGAAGGTGACGTGGCAGGATGGAGGTGGGGTTGATCGCAAATCACAAATCGACATATTTGTTATAAGAAATGGCAGGTAAGTGTTAAAAGTCGTGAAGTGAAATGTGCGATGTGTGAGAGGGATGACGTGGCAAGTGGAGGCGGGGCCAATCGCAAATCGCAAATTGGCAGATTTGTTATACAAAACGGGAGGTAAGTGTTAAAAGTTGTGAAGTGCGATGTGCGATGGAACCTATGGCTGACATGTAGCTTCTCTTCACAACCTCTGATGAATCTAACTTGCATTTTTGTGCTATGATCTTCATCGTCCATCTCTCCACTTCAATTCTACGCTTTGATCCTAACGGTCGATTTTCCCTCTTACGCTTTCTCCAAAACTCTTAAGTTTTTAAGGAAAAATATGCTAGTTCTCTACCTTCGAGAAATCTATATGATTTCTTCGATAATGAAAACATTTTCATTCAATAGGCTTGCATATGTTCCTTTAACGAATAAATGATCTTGATTACCAATTTATTTTTCTCCACGACGTAACCCTCTTGAGCTTATTCGGTATTCTATAGCTCTAGTCTCTCCTAAGCTTGCGAAGAAGCCCGACTCAACCCGCCTTCACATATTCACACATAATGTTAATAAACCAACATATAAATCAAAATTCTTTTTCGACATACAATTTTTTTTCATTTTCTACCATATATGATTTTTTGGTGTTTTGAGAAATATTTTAAAAAGTAAATGCAAATGAGCCACAGCATCTCGCTCCACCTAGGGATAGTGCTTTTTTCCATGAAAGCTCTAAGAACTGCAGATTAGTGCCTTATCCATTGGGCATGGAGTCAAATATTGCTTGGTAATATATGAACAATGAGGAATACGATATTTAGAATGGTGAAATGTTGAAATTTAGTGTCGGAAAAATATGCTTCAGATACTGCCCATTCACAAGCAGCTGGAGAGATTCTCCATCTAAATCTTCTAGGATGAAAGTATTTTTTGATCTGGCTTCAAAAAATTTGTACAGACCACACTAGTGAGGGTCAAACTTGCCATGCTTTCCTTTATCTGCCCTTCTGGTGTCCCATCTTAATACTAAATCTCCTGCTTGAAAGAGGATTTCTTTTGCTTTTTTGTCAAATATGGACTTCATCTTTTCTTGATAAGAAACCAAGTTATCTCTAACTTTTTTTCTATCTTCACTTGATTCAATCACTTTGTTTAATCTTCTCACTAGAGCATCAGGTTCTTCCTGAGCTTCTTGAAGGAAAGCAATCACTGGTTTGGCCAGCTGAGAAGGAAATAGTGCCTGAGTTCCATAAACCAATTCATAGGGTGACTTTCCAGTAGACCTCCCATTGATTACTCGTACTGCCCAAAGAGAAAACTTCAACTTTGAATCCCAGTCTTTCTGATTTTCAGTGATTGTCTTCTTCAGAAACCTAACCAATGTCTTGTTTGAAGACTCTACTAATCCATTCCCCTGTGGATGGTAGGTTGTGGAATGTGAAGAAATTACATTATATGTTTGACAAAAATTAATGAATCGAGCAGAATTAAATACCTGAGCATTATCAGTTACAATCTTGACTTGACAGCCAAACCTACTGAAGTTGTTCTCCTCCAGAAACTTCATTACCACTTGGTCATTTTCTTTCTTGGTGTGGATTTCTTCAACCCACTTTGTGAAGTAATCAGTAGTAGTTAGAATCCATTTGAACTACCCACTTGATGGTGGATTGATCTCTCCAATAAATTTCAGTCCCCACTACCTGAAAGGCTCTTCTATGAATACTGGAATGAGAGGCAATGAAGAAAGTCTCTTCTTCTTGATGTGATTCCTTTTAATCATCAACAACATAATTAGAATCAAATAACCTTTCAACAGGAACCAGTCCTTTAGGAAGGATATTGTCTTTCAACTGGATAATCTTCTGCTCACCTATTGATTGCTTGAGGTTTCTTACCTCTCCTTTATGCTCTGTCTGTTCTTCTTCTTGATCTATCTTAGCATCTTCAAAGTTTCCAATCATTGTCAAGAAATGATTTATCTTCACATCATCTTTAAACACATGCCAATGTTTTTTCATTGTCAAGAATGGAGGGTCTGTGTCTAATTTCAATCTCATACCTCAACCTTGGATTCATTGGAGGCTTAAAGGTACTAGCTACAACTGCTAACGAATCTGCCAACCTATTCTCCTCCCTTGGGATGAACTGAATATTGAAGGCTTCAAAATAGTTCTCTATCAGATCCCAAACTTCATTTATGTATGATCTTAACCTCGAATGCTTGGTCTGACAATGATTTTTAATCTATCTTATTATCATTTTAGAGTCACCGAAAATTGAAATACACTAAACTACCATCTGTTTAGAAACTTGAAGGCTTAAGATCAAGGCCTCATACTCAGCCACTTTGTTTGTTGAACCAAATTCTAATTTAAAATAAAAAGGCATGAGGTTACCTTCTGGTGATATCAGCAAGAATCCAACTCCTGTGCCTTCCTTGGAGTAGGCACCATCAAAGTAGCATTTCCAAATCTTTTTTGAGTGCAGCTCATTATTTACAACTACTGAAGAGAGCTGCTTCCTTGTGTCTTTAGAAAATTCTGCATCTTCATGCAGCATGAAACATGAAATATCTTCTGATTCTTGACTATAAATAATGTAATTTCCTGCATCTTCCTTGGTAGTAGTCTTCATGAACCTTGTTTCCTTGTACAATCTTCTTTCTTCCCCATTGAAAACAGGAATGATAGCATAAGTGAAATACAGTTTAAGAACACCTCCTAGCTTTTCTCCCCAAGATCTTGACAGAAGCATTACAAACCTGGTTGGAATGTCAGCAACCACTACATCCATGACTATACTCTTTGTTGGAATTTGTGCCAAAGAAACTGCTACATATTTAATTAACCCAATACATTTCACCTTTTGAAATCAAATGAATACAGATCCCTGTAAGGTTTGGTAATCTGCAATTTTAGTTCCTTCATAATAGATAATGGCATGAGATTATGGGATGCACCTGAGTCCAGCATACACTTATGGAGAGTAAAATCATGAAGCAACAAAGAAATATAGAATGGTGGGACAGAAGGGTCTACTTCTTCTACATGAGGACCAAAGGTGACCACTGGCTTCTCTTCTTGTAAGTTCACAGTGTCACTTATATCTCAAATCTGTGTGAGATTAATAAATTCTGAAATTTCTTTCTTGTAGACTCGTATTTTAGCTGATTCTAGAAGAGGTACCTGAATTTTTACCTTCTCCAACTCTTTTGTCAAACTGAAAGGATGAGTTTGTTTAACATTATTTTCAGGTTCTTCTTAACTCTTTCTAGAATTTGTTGCTTGTTCGGGTACAGGAACAACTCTATCCAAAATATTAGTATCAACTAATTTGCTTTGGGAAGGTTCACCATGTTGCATATCTATTCTATTAACTGAATTTACAGGTCGCTTCCCATCACTGACTTGTTTTACGGGGTCCTTTTGTTGTGGAGTCGCCATTTGAGGATGAATAGAATCTTGTTGTTCACCTTTGTTATCATGCACTCTAGATCTCTTTCTATACCTTAAATCATACTTTTTATGCAACTCAGCTTGCATGAAATCTGTGAATTGCCTACAGTATTCATCCATTTCATCTTGGTCAAAAGATACTTCAACTTTAGCATATTCTCCCTCGCAATCTTCATAATCTTCTATTGTGTACATAGCAGATATTTGATCTTCAGCCTCCCTTTCATCATCTTCTGCTGACTCTCCGGGTGCTGCTTCTATATACAATGGTGCTTGAACCTTGGTCTTTATCTTTTCTTTCCCTCTGCAAAATTTGCAGGGGATGTCTTCTAAATTCAGGGTTAAATCCCCCTCGATTTTGTTGTACTTGTCTTTGGGAGTTTTTACTTCCAATTCCATCTTAACTAGCTTATTTGACAATTTTTGTATCACCTTTGTCATATCTTCAATTCTTTGATCTTGTGATGATTCTTCTTTTGCTTTCCCCTTCTCTTGGACTGGATGCCTCCCTTTCGCCTTTCCAGCTGCAGTCGTATTAGCTTCAATATCTAAAGCATCTATCTGTATCTGCTCTAGAGTAGTGGATCTCCTTTCTCTAAGTGTGAAACTAAAATCGGCTTCAAAAGCCCCAGCAAAAACAGCCTTTGCTCCAAAACGAGGGGGCTTCATTTCTACAGGAAAACTATTATACAACTTATTGAATCTCTTGATAAAATCTGATATATTCTCATCTGGTTTTCTTTTGATTGCATTGAATTTTGTCAGTGAATATCCATGATCCCTTTTTTCACCCCATCTCTGAGTGAATTGATTTTCCAGTTCTTCCCATGTATTAATAGAATTATATGGCAATCCCTTAAACCACTTTCTAGCCTCTCCATCTAGAAACTGAGCAAAAATCCTCATTACAACATCAAGATGTTCTACATTCAGATTTTCAGCAAAATTACAAAACATAGGCAAGTGTTGTTCTGCAGTTATTTCATCTTCTCCATTAAAATGTGGAAGTAATTTAAGATACTCTTGAGGCATTGCATTCACTGGTTGAGGAAGCTTAAGTGGAGCATATATGTTCAAAAAAAAGGTTGGTGCTTCCATTTCTGCACCTTCATTGATTGTTCCTTGGTTAGATGCATTCAACGGACCTGCTGTGAAAATGAATGGAAGTGGAGGTAAAACTAATATGGGGGTGAGTTGATGGACCATAGTAGAGGGACCAAAAAGTAGAGTTTGTTGAGCTTGAGTAATAGTAAAATAAACAGACTCAAATGAGTGTTCTTCCAAGTTAGGTTCTTGAAAGTAAAGTGATGTGAAAGGTGAATCTTGTTCTAAGAAAGGAAGTACTTCAAAGATATCTTCAAACAAAGGATTACTAGAACTACTTCCAGGAGTTGACAGTGTAGGACTAGGTTTTGAGGGGGTTTTGGGTTTCCGAACCCTTTTAGAAACCAATCTTTTGGGGTCTGACAAAGAAGGGACCTTTTACTGTGAGGTATCCAACCTCGTGTGAGGCCTCTTGTGAGCCAAAATTCTGAGAATAACAAACACATCCCAATATTTCCTCCTCACTGAACAACCAAAAGAAATAATGTGAAAAACCGAGGGAAAATAAACTCTATTTCTTCGTCCCCGACAACGACGCCAGAAAATGTTGTATCTTAAGAGACAATTCCTTGGTTGTGGAAAGGAATCAGTGCTTAAGACATTTTTTGAAAGTGTGTCACAAAGTAATTATATCAGGTGGTCTTCGTTCAATCCCTTTGGAAACTAATTCTTTAAAACTCTTAACAACATGGTATAATGAAAGACTCTACATTGCCATTAACTGCTGATATCTGAATGGAAAAGAAGAACTGTAGAAGAAACTCAAAATGATATGTTGTAACACAGAATCTACCACTCTAAATCTCAGAATGAATTTATGGAGAGAGAAGAAACTCGAAATAATATGTTGTACACACAGAATCTATTACTTTTAAGTTCCAAAGAGAGTTTATGAAGGGAGAGTAGTTGGAGTAAAGGAGAAAAAATTAAGGTTATTTAACTCTTACTCACAGATGTAATTAAGAGACTGGCTGCTACATTACTTCTCTTCATTCAAAGAAGAAGGGACACAACATGGCACAGGAAGAACAAATCACCATCAACAGTTGCAGGAAACTTGATGCTTCTTTCATTAATTCCTCATAAAAGTAAGTACCACAGTTTTAGTCTTCCAGAGGTCCAAAAATCAGAACCACTCTTCTTTCTTTCTATATTGCTTAAATACATCAAAAACAGTTCATAACTGCTTAAACTTCTTGAAACTACTTCGGCTACCTAAACTATTAAAACTATCTATTACATTTGAATTGAGGACATCACTATAGCTTTGATCTTAAATTACAAAGAAAACAAATTAAAACTTGAAATATCATTATTTTTGCTGAATCTGATTTGTTGTTGATGTGTCTCCCTGAACTGTTGATGTGTCTTCCTGACAGATCAGACATCCTTTCCCTACATCTCTTCCAGAGTTCATTTTTTGTCTTTTCTACTTGTTGTCATGTCTTTTCTTTTTCTGATGCGGTATCTGAACAGTTCTGCAATAACGCCTCTTTTCCAGACTTGACCTAGTTGTTGTGCTTCAAACAGTGCCACCATATGCTCCTTTGCCTGACTCTGCATATGCCTCTGCACTTCAAACCATGTTATCTTGTCCCCTTCTGCCTGACTTTGCCTCTTCCGCTCATTCCTGCAGTATTCAGTATTCCATTTATTTGCAAAGCGCCACAGCATACAACTCTGTTCTGCACGGGGTTGGGTGTTACCCGAGTCTACTACCCGCGTTCACGTTTCTTCATAAAACCAACGCAAATTGCACATAATCTTGTACTTTAAATAAATTTAACTTAACCTTTTAATGGTATTGCGTTCGCCTTTCCATCGTATTTCAGCACTTCGGCGTTCATAACATATTCCTTAGCGCTTTCCTCCTGAACTTGCGACATGCGATGACGAGAAGGTGGCGTGGCAGGATGGAGGTGGGGCCGATTGAAAATCACAAATCGGCAGATTTGTTATAAGAAACGAGAGGTAAGTATTAAAATTCGCAAAGTGCGATGTGCAATGTGCGAGAGGGATGACGTGGCAAGCGGAGGCAGGGCCAATCGCAAATCACAAATCAGCAGATTTGTTATAACAAACGGGAAGTAAGTGTTAAAAGTCGTGATGTACGATGTGCGATGGAACCTTTGGCTGACATGTGGCTTCTGTTCACAACCTCCGATCAATCTGACTTGAATTTTTGTGCTATGATCTCTGCCATCCATCTCTCCGCTTCAATTCTGCGCTTTGATCTTGACCGTTGATTTTCCCCTTTATGCTTCTTCCAAAACTCTTAAGTTTTTATGGGAAAATACGCCAGTTCTCTGCCTTCGGGAAATCTATACGATATCTTCGATAATAAACACAGTTTCATTCAATAGGCTTGCATATGTTCCTTTAACGAATAAACGATCTTGATTACCAATTTGTTTTTCTCCACGACATAACCCTCCTGAGCTTATTTGGTATTTTGTAGCGTTAGTCTCTCCTGAGCTTGCGAATAAGCCCAACTCGACCCGCCTTAACATCTCCGCACATAATGTTAATACACCAACAACTAAATCAAAATTCTTTTTCGACATACAAAAAAATTTCATTTTCTACCATATATCTTTTTTTCATGTTTTGATAAATATTTTAAAAAGTAAATGCAAATAAGCCACAACACCAGGGGTTGAGAATCACACGGACCGAGGAATGAATAATATAATACCCCAAAGAAACCTCAGGATAAACCCCAACATAGAAAGGATTCATGGGAGACGACAAAAGAGAGGGAGATGGAAAAGATAGCAGAGCTGGAACCCGTTATCACTCTGAAATTTCCAAGAGTTGTTCTAAGTGTTAAAAATCAAAATCAGAGGTAACTATCATCCACTTTTAGAGATTAGGATATAGCCTTCCTAAACTCAGAGAGGGCTCTCTCTTAATTATTTAAATTTTTTTGTTTTAATAGATTTTAGGCTAGTTATGTATGCTTAATTTGGATTGATTAGTGGAATTAATGATTTAGATGGATAGGTGCTTTTCCATTTTCCATTGGGCTATGGAGTCAATATTCTTTGAAAACAGAACAAGATCAATTTATAAATAAAGTGTTACAGGGCAGGATAGGTGAGCAAAATCAGATCTCAAGGTTGAATGGTGAAGTGATTTTTCAATCGAGATCAAGGAGCAATTAAGAATTCCTTAAACCATACAATGAAGAAACATGGAGAAGTCAATCAGGATCATAGGGAAATTAATAGTTCTCTGAACTGGATATCAGAAGAAAACATAGAAATGTACAACATTTCAAAGCAAAGTGCAAAGTTTAAACAAATTATGTAGTAAAATTCTTGTTATAACATTCAAATTTAGAACACATTAAAGTTTATGGAATACTTAGAAAAGAACATGATCAATTGAAATTATACTTCACTGAGATAGCTCAACACATGAATCCTGTAAAGAAGTTTCTTTATAACTTGTCATGTCTGTCAACTGGAAATAGTACAATAACCCTCAGGTAATAGATCAGTCAGCTGTGGAAATATTCAGAAATCCACACTAATCCACTTCGAATGATGAAGTATTTATACAAATTATTACAAAAAATATCATGTCAACTGACTAGGATTTATTCAAGGAAATAAAATATCTTTATGCAAAAAGGTAGTGACACCTTTCAACTGACTGAGATCTGTCCCTATTTTCTTTGATTACTGTTACTGTTTGTTCTTTCATTTGTGCGTTCTTTCACCTCTATTAGCTTTCACCTTTTATAGTAAATCACACCATTTTTCCCATGTTTCTTCATCTGGAATCTTGATCTTCATCATCTTCCGGTAAATCTCATCTCCCTCTAAATATTTTGCAAACATGGGCTTATTCACAAAAAGGCGATTCACCTCATGCTGGAGGTAAAAGAAATTTTCTAAATTTTGAAGGAGTACTTTGCCTATGGGTACGCCCTTCATTGATGAACTGTTGGAAGTTTCCTTGGCTACTTCCCTCATCTTCTTATCATAGTCTTCATGCTTCATGAGTTTATCATTGATTACTAAAGGATTAGGAAGACCCTTCTACCTTAATATATCAAACTTATTCATAAACGTGTTCACTGCGAGTTCCATAGTTTGACATTTGTCTTCTAGCTGTATCATCAGATTTATCTTAGAAATCATTTTTTTCACCTCTATGATAGTTTCTGTTCTTTCACCTATCCCAAATTCTTCTAATTCATATTTTATTTTGGAATTAAGGAATTTGATTATTTCAGAGGCTTCCTCTGGTTTCTTTCCGAGATTGGCTTTGACCCTTTGAATTGCATCACCAGCTTCTTTTACCAAGTCATTATGCTCAAATATTATCTGTATAGAAGGCCAAATATCATTAAATGAGTTAATGATATTGGCCCACAATTGTTGTTTTGCTTGGGCTAAAGGCTCTTTTAGTGATAACTCATTTTCTAGCTTGTGGATTCTTTCAGTCAATCTATTGGATTATTGTACTTCTGCCTGGTGCATTACTTCTGCCAATTTCTTTCCATCTTCTAAACTCTTTACTTTCTTTGATCTTATTGATCTATGTGGTTTGAATGGACATATCTTCCATTTCTTTAATCAATTTGTTGGCCTCATCAGTGGGATGAGTTGTTGGTATTGTTGATGTAGTTGTTGGTGCTGCTGTAGTCATTGAAGCTGATGTAGATGTTGGAACTGCTGTAGATGCTATAGGAATAGCAGTAATGGGAACTGCTTCCATACTGGCTTTGTTTTCCCTGCACAATTTTATCCATTTCTGTTTCCATTTCCTTTAGTTGAGATGTCAACTGAATGATTAGATTCATCATTTCATCTTTTTTATTATCAGTTTCCAAAACTTCCTTGGTTTTTGGATGCTCAATAGTTGGTAATTTCAATTGTTTCTTCAGTGCAGCTATGTTTTCATTCTTCTTCTTGATAATTTCTTCTGCTACTTTGATGTCTTTTGGATTATAACCAGTTTCAATTACCAAATATTCAAGTGACTTTATCCCGTTATCCTTTTCTTGTGATGAAGCTCTCTCTAGCTTTAACTGTGTCTTTATATTTTCTAGAGAATTATGTAACTTCTGGACACTTAGAGCTTTGTGTGTCATGGTTGAATAGATCATTTCTCCTACCTGTTTGTAAAATTCAATCTGGTCAATTGGATGCACATCTTTTTCAAGAACTTCAAAGGCTGTCTTTTTATAATCTTCTAATGTTTTTGGGGCCTGCACTTTTGGCTGTAGAAATGTCATCTGCATATATTTTGTCTTGAAGTCAAAAGTTGAAAGCAACCTACTCTGATCACTAGGATTTTGCTTCCAGTATTGTGCATATGTAACAACCTTTAATGCTTCATTTATGATTTTAATCTCTTTTTATTCTCCATGATATCCTTCTATTTCTCAATTGGCTCAATGGATGATGAAACCTCTGCACTATTTTTATTTTGAATAATTTGTGCACTGGAGGTTGATGGCAGATGTGTTTTTTCTGAAATTGTTGGAGGTGCATCATCTCTGACAACAATATATGTTTTAATGGTTTCAACTGTCTCTTCTTGCTCTATCACTGGATTTACTTTTGTTTTCTTTCTGTACATAAGCTTGAATTTAGTATCAGATGTAGTTTCTGTTGAATCAGAGCCTTCTTCTCTAGCCCTTTTTGAATTTCTATCCTGTGGGGTTGGAGTAAGCAGGATGGAACTAGTATCAAGCTGCTTCTCCACCTCCTGTAAAGTGTTTTCCGACCACTCTGACTGGTTGGAATATTTTTCAATCTCAGGTTTTGATTCATGAATGAATGGGGTGACTTTGAACTTAACTCTCAATTTACTTATGACACCCAAGGGGTCATACAACCATTTAAAACTGCTACTGAACTTTAAATCTTGTAGGCATCTTTCTGCTTCCTTTCCAGCATTTCTATTGTTGCATATAAAAGGCCCTAGTTGGTTTTTAATCTTGAATTGAGTCTTCTTCTTGGCTGAAAGGAAATTGATTTCATCTGAATTGAAGATCTGCCTAATTTTTTCTAAAGATAACATCCTCATTGGGAGGTATTTAGGAAGCTTGTATGGAAATAATTGGCTTCCATAAACTCTGATTTCTGTGTGATTTTGGTATAAATACCAGTCTCTTGTTTTTCTCTGCTCGGATAATTGTAGAACCTTTTTTATTTCTTCATTGATTCTAGGCTGAATGCTACTGCTAAGCATATTAACTACTGGATATAAAAAAGAATCAATAAATTCTTTGAAACTGAATTCAGTGGAATCATTTCTGATCAAGGATGTTCAAAAGACAACAGACTAGGGATTACCCTCTGTGTCTAGATTTTGTAGGTTGACTGCAAACCTTTCTGATTGAAAATAAATGAACAAATGGAATAACACTAAGGAGTATTTAAACACTCCTTCTTCTAGTATTTTGATCAGTTGATCATGCATGGCATCTGCCAGGCATTGGGAAAAATTGAAAGTTGTAGTTGGAGGTTGAACTGGGCAAAAGATGGATAGGAAACCAAGAATAGATTCATCTACATGTTCATCAGTGAAATATCCTAAAATACATAACAACACGGTCACAATTTGTCTGGTTCTTTCTGAAAACATGGTAGCAGAGTATGGAGGATTGTTTTTAGGAGTTTATACTGATGGAGGGAGGAAATTCTGAAAGATTTGAAACCTTTTAGGGAATTCTAGCTTCAAGTAAAGCTTAGTAAGGGTTTCAATGGAGAAAGGCACTCCATCAGGTTGTGGTTGAATCTGCAACATTTGATTAATAGATTGAGAAGTGATAGTAAATAGGATTTCTTGGTTAGGGGTGACTATGGCTCTTTCATTGGGCAAATAGATGATTTGGCACAGTCTGATGAGTTTAGGGAACTGATAGGTTTGTGGAAATGTGTACTTGCGCAAGTTAGAGTCCCACAGATGAATATCATCTGCCTGATCAACAAATTTATCATGGATCCAAAAATGGAGCTCCAAAAGGTTGCTATCAGTCACAGTGTCATTTATTCTGAAATTTTTATCGACCAAAGGGGTGTGGTCGACATCTAACAAGGGTGGTTGAAGAGGGTTTACAGTTAGGATGCTCTGGGAGGCCATTAATTTGATTCGTTTATCAATTTATGTGCTTAATTAATGAAGGTAGGTACTCAGGATTACCTGGAATATTGAAGCTTTGGTCTTGGAAGGGGTCCAGGCAGCAGCGGGGCTTTCAATATATTGGCAATGGTCTATTCCGAAAGTCACAGAGGAAAGGAACGAGCAGGATATGGAGGTTTTATAATTTAAAAATCAGTGGTTTATTGTACGCTTGCGGAGTGGTAAGTAGTTTGGGAATGGGGGGTGTAATAACATTCAGAAGGTTCTGCGTGGTAGGGAAAGGGGTGGAGAAAACCACCTATTTCGCACCCCCCCCCCCCCCACCCCTCGGCTTTTAACATATAATACTAGGGGATGCGAAATCGGTTATGGAACATCCGATCTGACAGGAGATAATCGAACGGTGGTGGAGTTGCATACATTTTCAATGAGGTGGGGTCGAGTAATATATATGCGGAGGGGTAATATGGAATGGGGTCGGGGAATATATATGCAGAGAGTTAAAATGATAGCGGCGGGGGGGGGGGGGGTTTATGAAATACATTATGTGGAGGGGTTAAGTTAAAAAGGGGGGTCCACTTTAATATTTCGCGCTCTGGACTATTTAAAAGTGGGTTTTGTTGTTTTATCGAAAAGGCTGAGTTAGTAAAGGGGAAGGGGTTTTTCAAAGGGGAAAGGGATTTTAGCAAGGGAAAAGGGTTTTAGCAAGGGAATTTAGGATAAGGGGAAATGTTAGAAAGATATTAATGATAAGAGATAAACCAAATGATGCTTTCCATAACTCTTGAAAGTATCCTACCTACCCTTTATTTATCCTAACATTTTTTATTTCCTTTATTGGGTGGATTTGAGCTTGTTGACCCTTTTATTTTCTTTTGATAAGCAAACTAACTTATTTCTAACCTTATAACTTCCAATGGCTCAGATTAAACTTATGAGCTCATTGTATTCTCTACCTAACTATTGATCTACCAAGATTAAATGGTTTCGTCAGATCTTTATTCACTAACTATCATAACATCAAATTTAAAGGCATGAATGATCAAGATTAGATTGCATGATCATCATGAATTGTGGTATTTTGGACAAGCTGCACACAATTTTATTTGCAAAAGAAAGGTAACTAAGAGTAGTGGTATTTGAATGTGAAACACTTTCAGAATTTATTTTTGCTTCTTTTTGGTGGGGTTCATATTTTATATCTTTCTTTCTTTTGGTACTTTGATAATTCTTTTAGGAGATACCCTCTTTTCATTTTTTAATATGGAAAACATTTGCAGAAAGCAAAGGTATGTACAATATTACAAGACTTAACATAGTCAATTCAAAATTATGATCCCTATTATTATAGGACCCTAACATAACCGAGACTAGAAAACCATTACAAACAAAAACCCTCGCGCCCTCTTGAACAAAATATCCATCCCCTGAGACCACTATAGTAGCTAGGTTAGAGCCCAAGAAAAAAGTATGCTTGTGAAGACCTACCACATGGAATTTAGCAACCGTTGAAAGCAACCCACAACCTTCTATGACCAGAAATCCATGCTTGGAAACCACATCATCAACCAAATTATCAACAAACACAACAAAAGTGCACTCCCCATTTAGAGGAGCATATGAGTTGTCCACAAGGATATCTTGCATATTTGGGACCAATGGAGGGAAAATGTCAAAAAGAGAATCAAAAGTAAACCCGAGGAGAGACAAACCCTATGGAGCTCAAAAACGTCATGACCATGTAGAAAAAATACTCTAGGGGGACAAAACAACCTGAGTAAAACCTCATCCCTCAAACCTGGGCTCGACCTGTGAGTAAACCATCAAAGAAATGAAACCTAGCTGAGGAAGAGGTAACAAAAGTGAAACCCTAACCAAAGCCATCACCATGAAAACCCAATGCAAATGGTTCTAAATGATTGCAAATGTTTTTATACATATTATCCTAAAATTCAAAAGTGAGAAATGTAATCTTACCTAAACCATTATCATTAGCAATAAAAGTTCTTTTCAAATAATAAATAACTTCTATCACTTTTGAGATAAATATTGTTCCAAATTCAAAGAAATTTTAAATTTAATCAATTATCTTTCCAAAATTTAAAATGTACCATTAACTACACCATTAATCAAACCTAAATGGCTCCAAAATCATTATGGTTAACTTGATACAAATAAATATCATTAACTAAACCATCAATCAAACCTAAATGATTCCAAAAATCATTGTTATTCACGCACACACATATATCTTTATTAAAAAACAAAACAAAACATATAATATTTATCTACATCACTCACATTAACTTTAAGATATAATTTCTTTTTAAAATATTATCATCACTTAAATTTTACTCATTTTGAAACTCAAAATAAATAATTTAAAAGATGCTTCTCCCTATATGAATTCATCTTATTCAAATGTAAATGATTTAAAATAAATAACTCCCTACACACACTTTCACTTAACCCATTGTCATTATCATTATTATAAATTTTCAAAACAATCCTTATCTATATAAATGATTTGAAGTCAACATTAAAAATACATGCCTACTTCCATGTAACTCATTGCTATTATTTCTTAACTTCTTGAAAATAAAGGAAATTAGCCTAGATCCATCTTAAATGATGGAAATATTACACCACAAAGGATTCCATAACTCTCGGTGGCGGTTTATCCTATACACTGCCTGTTATACTTTCCTGGTGGTCATGCTTCATACATCTGGTGGTGTTCTCTCCTTACGGCCTGGCGTGAACAAGGGCGCTCTTGTCCTCTTCTGTTTGTTTTTTTTATGGTTTCTTTTGCATATCTCCTATATGTTGGTATCCAATAATAGTGGAGTGTGGATATCTCTGTCTTATCATGCCATTGCACTACGTAAGTGCACTCGATATCCTTCTAATAGCCCTACGCTTCATCTTTTTTCTTTTTTTTGTCCTTATTATCTTGTTACTTTGGGGCTTACTGGTAACTTTTCTCGGACTGCTTCGTGGTGGTGACTCCTCATTAGGTTGTTCTTGGTGGCTTTCTCTACATGTCATTACCATCGAACGTCCTTATTTTGTATGTTCGCTCTAGCTGCAAGATCCTACTTGGGTCATAGTGTTTCTCTATGGGTGTCTCCTTGTTTTAGTTTTTTCCATGGAAATTACTATGGTTTCTCTCACGAGCATGTTCCTTACTAATATGATTGAAGTAGTCCACATTATCTGTCTTTTTCTTTGTGCCATATGCATTCTGGTCCTTATCTGGTTTGAACACTCTTGTCCAACTCGTAGGAGGTTTGATGCGATATTGGAGAGATGCTCTTAAGGCTATTATCTGTGGGGATAATACTATGGACCTTGAACAACAAGAAAAACTCTGTTTTTGACAACTCTAACGCAAATGGATTAACTCCTTCAGGATCTCGTGACCTTTCAAAGATATCAGTTTCAAATGCCGTCACTTATGGTGGAAGTTCTTTGGATGTTGGTGATGTTGTTGTTGTGAATGAACCAGCTAGAGTGGGGAGTGGCGTAGGTCCACGGTCATCTGTGATTACACTAGTTTGGGTGGGCGGTGGCGCCAGAGCACGTTCTCGGTGGGGCTAAGGTGGAAGACTTTTACGTCGTCGTCTTCATAATTTTTGAGCTCTACTTTCCATTCTAACGGTGCAATTTGGTGGCTCTCATTTATTAGTGTCTGTGTGTTTTCTATCTGGTAGTTTGCCTCATATTGTACGTGCATGTTAGTGGATGCGCTTGAGATTCAGGCAGATCTACCCATTTACATTTGTTTTGGTATCCATGCACTTTAGATCAGACGACCCTGAATACATGTAGTTTTTTTAATTTGGATGACGACAGGAACATCTCAGACTCTACTCTCCGTAGGTATTTAATTCCCATTCTCTGACATTGTCCCAATCCGGTGATCCTGACAATCTAACTTTTCTTGATCCTCCATATTCCTCGCACGTGGGTGGTGTTTTCCTTTTTCGGTTCGGTCCCTTTTTTTTTTGGGAAAATTAAGGACCCTCAATCCTGGAGACCTCCCAGGGTGTCGGTGGTTGGTGTTGATTGACGTGCATTGGGTTGTGACTTGAATTTATTCTGTTTGAATGGAGGGATTTATGGCATATTTTTTATGTTGACACATCAACACACGAGGAATTTCTTTGTGCCACATTGGAGGTAGAGCGCAGATGGGGTGGGGGATCTCGACCTACTATGGATTCCATGCGAGACGTGCATTCACAAGCCACTTGGCCCCCGAACTCGCATCCACATCTCATCTCGTCACATGCATCAGCTGTGTCGGCTCAGGATGGTGATCCACTTTTCCATCTCCCATGACCTTGATGGGGACATCAACATAGGAATATAAAAATGGTAGAGGTGCCTAAGTTTCTCAGTTTCGGCTACGATGTTCTCTGAGACTAGGTCCAGAGCCTGCAGAACCACACTCTTATTGGAAGGTGGGTATTCTCAGGGGTTTAGCAGCTGGCTGGAGGCATGTGTATTGGCACAATGGAAGCCCATTTTGGGCTACACTCCTAAGGTTATCCAAATTTTAAAGCAATGTTATAGCTTCCACTTCCTCCACCAGGCGGATGCAGAGAAGATCATGGGTGTGGGGTAGGGGTTTCTTACAACTTAATCGATGGTATTTTGGGTTTAACCTCGTCTGATACATCCCATGGAACAAATTCATCTAAGTGAAGCTTCCTAGTCTTCCACTGGAGTTTTGGACCAGACCGACCCTAAAGGCGATCGGTAACACTATGGGTAAATTTATATACATGGATCCGGGGGTGTTGGGGGTTCGGGACAAGTAGAATTCTTGGATTTTAGTAGAGGTGGATTATGCAGGTAGATTAACGACAAATATGATCTTGGAATGGGGACCCATACATTTTATCCAACATGTTTACTATTGGGGCATCCCGTTCTGGTGCTTATTATGTCACAAGATGGGCCATTTTCTAGACTCGTGTCCTCGACGTCACCTATGTTCCTCGAATAAACGGAGGGATGGTCACTCCAACACCAATAGGGAGGAATTAATGGATCCATTCCTGAGATAGGATCAGACCGAGGAACTTCATCTAATGCTCCTAAATATTTGAAAAATTTTACATCTACCTCTTCTCATTCTTATTACTCTTCTCGTGAGGGGGAATTCATTCCTCTTAATGGCCAAAAATATGTCTTGGTGTGTTTGAATCCTTCCTCGACTCGTTCTGACCTCCCCTCTACATCTCTTTCTGGACAATGTTTTTTATTTATTTATTTATTTATTTTTATTTATTTATTTATTTTTTTTGCCTCCTTCTAATCGTACTGAGGAAATTCCGAAGCCATTATAGACTCTTGTACCTGACTCTACTTTCAACCCATCGTTCCTCTCCCCCATTACCACTGCCTCCTCCTTCTCCTCATAATTCATTGGACATCGACATCGAATTTCTTAAAGCTAATCCGACCATGGACCTTTCGACTCTCGCTATTCACAAAGGCTCATATTGGATTATGCCCCCTTTGGTAAGTCCTGCATCTACTAAAAATATCACCGCTCGTCATAAGGGTAATGGTCGGGGCAACAAACACAAGCAAGGAAGTTCTGGAAAAACAATAAACCTTGATGATGGTGGTCTGCATGATACTCCCATCCTTGACACTTCTCTTGGGGCCCTTAGATATTCTATGCCCCCATGTCCATTCCTCCATGACTATCATATCCCTCAACATGTGTGGCCTAGGGACGCTGCTAAAAGACTCTCTCTTCGCCACCTTTTCCACACTACTTATCCATCTGTTATTCTTCTTTAGGAGACCATGGCTAACTCTGTTAGGTCCCTTGAATATTTTCGGTTTATATACTCTCACTGGTGTATAGTGGACAATGACTCTTTTGGTTTATTGAGGGGTTCTGTGGCACTATGGGATGGCTATTGGGCCGATTTTCGTGCTTACATATTTTTGCTGCATTTACCGTCTGTGTGTATAAGGGGTTATATGGAGTGGTTCCACATATGGAATATATATGCCCCTTATGCTGACAAGCGTATTTTTCATGAGCAGATTTGAACCTATAATATTCTTAATATTGGTTCCTTGATAATTGCAAGATATTTTAGCATAATATTGTCCATGGATGAAGTTTGGGGATCCAATGGACAAATGGATCCACTATGAGATTTTCTCTGTTCCATTTTTTATGAGAATTACCGGGTTGATATATGTATGGCTCAACTAGTTACCACATGGCACGATGGTAGGGGTGGGTTGGAATATATTGGTAAACGTCTGAATCATTTCATGGACCATCAAATCCTGGTGGAGTCTTTGAGAAATCTCAGGTCACAGGTGGTGGATTCCTTCATCTCAGACCATTGCCCTATTGTTTTGCAGTGGTCGTGGGAGGAGATGTGAAAGGGGATCCCTTTTAAGTTCAATAGGATATGGCTGGAGGATGCAGACTTCATAAAGGTTGTAAGGGAGACATGGTCCTCTAGTCATAGGTCTCTGGGACAATTGGTGATGGAGTTCATTTCTACACAATTTGCCACTATGAAGAGTTAGGTACGAATTTGGGAGTGAAGGAAAAATGCCCTCCTATGTGGCGAACTTAAAGCCATTGCTACATAGATTCAAATCATATCTGTTTGTTTTCTTGGGTTCAACCTTCTCTGGATTCCATTAATAGAATTAGAAAATTGGAGCAGAGGATGAAACATATCTTATTGATTAAGGAATAATCATGGAGATTAAAGAGTCGCTCCATATGGATACAGGTTGGTGATCGAAACACGGAATTCTTCCATAAATTTGAAAATTAGAGACGCAATAATAATGCAATATGTGGCATCAAGGGAGTGGATGACGCTTATAAATTTTCATATGGCGATATATGAATAGAAGCGGTGATATACTTTGGTGAACTTTATAAGGCTAGCTATGATGCTCATATTGAAGACCTATTGTGGGCGATCGAATATTTCCCAGTTATGTTCGATCAAGCTGAAAACGAACATCTATATTAGGTTGTCATGTTGGATGAGATTCTTTTTGTATTAAAATTCCTTGCAAAGGATAGATTCACGTGTCCAGACGGTTGGACTGTAGAACTCTTCATATACTTTTTTGACCTCATGGGTGAGGCTATTCCAGACATGTGGAAGAATCCTGGATGGAGCATCATATATTGGGCTCTATAAAATCCACTTTCATCACCCTCATCCCGACGGTTAGTGTTCTTGATTATTTTTCAGACTTCAGGGTGATATCTCTATGGAATTCCATATATAAGATTATTTCAAAGGTGATAACAAAAATAAGTAAAGGCACACTCTCTGCCTTTATATTGGACGAAAAATTCAGCTTCATTCATGGTAGTTCCATTCATGATGCCATTGTAATTTCTCAGGAGTGTATACAATCCATTCAGACAAAGAATACAGAAGCTATTGTTATGAAGATAGATATAAAAAGGGCATATGATTGTGCAGACTGGGGACTACTTCAGATCATTTTGACTAATATTGGCTTGGATATTTGGAATATTGAGTAGATCATTGCGCGTGTTACAAACATTTGGATTGTTGTCAATATAAACGAATATCCCAATGAATTTTTCTGGGCTCACCGGGGTCTCCATCAGGGATGCTCTTTATCTCCCTTATTTTTCATTCTGGTTATGGATGGTTTTAGTAGGAAAATATCTTTGGCAAGGGACTTGGGCACATTTCAAGGTTTGAGGATGAATCCTCAAGTTATTTTCACACGTCTATTCTTTTTTTATGACATCTTGACTTTTGGCATGATATTGCGAGATCAATGGGAAACAATTCACTATATTTTCCATAGATACAGATGAGCTTCGAGACTCTTCCTCAATGGTGTGAAATCTTGTTTATATTTTTCGAATGGTAACCCCACTAACATTACACATATAGCATACATGTTTGGCATGGTCACAAGACTATTTCATGATGGCTTTACATACTTGGGTTTCAGAATTAAACTAACCCTTTATTAACACTCCACCAGATCTTCGAAGGCTGAGAAGGAGACTAGCAAAGGTAACCACATACCACTTTGACCTAGTAGCTAGCCCTACTAGGATGAGAGGGCTCTCTCAATGGGATCACAACCAAGTTGACTGGATCTTGGAGATTTTAGGCTAGGTGTAGTAGGCTCTAGGGTTTTATTGATTTGGATTTGGAGTTGGATGAGGAATTAGGTCTAGGAAAGACTGGGTCAGGGCACTGAAAATCAAACTTGAAGAGATGTGATGGGGAAAGGTAGGCACACACTTTAACACATTTAAGGTATCTTGGTGAGTACTATAGACTGATATGGTTTTCAAAATGATCATAGGAATTATGAATTCGTTTATATTAGAGGAAAGTGAACATAATTGTGATAACTTCTCCAAAACAGAGCATTGAAAACAATGAAGTCTGCTTATCAAACTTAGAAATCAATCGCATAAGACATGGAATGAATACGGAAGGCACAATAATTTCAAACATATGAAAATAGAAGAAGAAACATTGATAAAACACATACCACATGAATCCCACCACAATAGCTGCAAACTTTGTCTATTAGTTCCTGCCAAAAATGACTGAATACATTAGTGTTCAAAGATCAATTCTACAACGTCCAACCATTTCAATGGAAAATAAAATGAAATATATATACCAAAAAAACTCTTCCCACTCATAGGGTTCGAGTCCATGAATTGTGGAGTTTTTCCCCAAAATACTCAACTAGAATCCTAATGATTAGGGAGGTCAACAAACTCTCCTTATCTTGGTGAAACTGATTAATTTGAGCCAAAAATACAAATTTTACTTGATGTATCTACCTTTATTAACTATAATAGACATGATTACATTTTATTTACAAATTTACATCAGTCAAATTTCATGAAATTCATCAACCAACACGCAACTGGAAAAAGCGCAGCATGTCCCTGAGAAAAGTGCAGCGTGAGATTACAGACCACTTTTGGAGGCCTTCTTGAACTCCAATTTGAGCTCATTATATCTCATTGGAAATATATTTCTGTATGCTACACAATGGATGCCTCAAGCACTGAAAATGATCAAGTATAGCCCCTCAAAAATTAATTCTCCCAAGACTGGTCAAAAAATGCTGCGTGAGATTGCAGGCCACTTTTGGAGGACTTCCTGAACTCAAAATTGAGATCATGATAGCTCATTGGAAATATCTCTCTATCTGCTACACAATTGGCCCATCAATAACTAAAAATTATCAAGTATAGCCCCTCAAAAACCAATTATCCCAATATTGGTAAAAAAAATGCAGCATGGCTGAGGAAAAGCGCAGCATGGGACTGCAGACCACTTTTGGAGGTCTTCTAGAACTCAAAACTGAGCTCATGATAGCTCATTGGAAATATATTTCTATATAGTTATCATTTGAATCATCAAGAAGGTAATTTGGACACTCCATGACAGAGAAAGTGCATTTTACCAATAGTACTCCAGAAGTATAGGAACTTCTCCTGTAGCAAATATATTTTGGGAATTTCTCCCAAATAATAACACCTGTGTATAAACTGAAGGAGTTTTTTGTTCCTTGTTCTATTATTGAAAAAATATCTTTCATTTTTGTTAAATTCATCTCCATTTAGTCAAAGACATAATTTGAAGCAAAATTTTCAAAATTGCACCAACTTGCACCAATATACAAAAATTGCTCCAAATCTTCTCAAAATTGGTCCAGAGATGCTTGATGAGGTATTATATGCAAGAATTGATGCATAAGCAATAAAATCCAACTGATTAGGGTTTCTTTGAGTTTTACCTTCAAATGTTTGGCTTTGACCTTGGAGATCAAATTATTGGTGTAGTAATGAGTAGCCATGTGCCTCATCATCTTATTATACTTGTTGGCCTTGTCAATGAGCTTTTGAAATCTGACCTCCCTTGTTATAGGGATTCTTCTCTTCCTCCATAGGTGCTTTTCGAGGCATAAACCCTAGTGGTGCAAAACAGGGGATGGTGGGAAAGGAGTAGGATGGAGGGTTTAGGAGAGGGAAAATGGGATGGGAAAAAATTGGGAGTAGGGAAGGGTGTTAAGGATGTATGGGAGGTGGAAAGGGAGGTAGGGGAAGGTAGGAGTAGACCTAGGGAATTTAATTACAGGTCCAGGTCTAGGAGGTAGCCAAAAACACAACGTAGGGTAGTGATGATGGTGTAGGGATTAGGTTTTGAGTGTAGAAGCTTTGGGATGGTGTGTGAGAGAGTGTAAGGGGTTTAGGGATTGTAGTGGAGTGTAGGGGAAATGAATATTTGTATGTGATAAAACTAGGGGTTTTCCAGCTGAAAGCAACCAAACATCTCAGCAATCCAAAAACTAGTTTGAAAACCCTAAAAGAGGGAATCCACTCTTTGCTGAAGAAATTCACTTGAAGGAGAAGTAAGGAATGTTCACTTACTATTTTGGAAGCACTTGAACCTTTAGGAAATTATGAATTTACCCTTATGTCGCATTCTTATGACAAAATTTGGACATTTATAGTGGCAAAATGAAAGACACCTAGACACTAACCTAGGTGAAAACATGGTGCTTGACCTAAGACTCTAGATGATAATGGTGGACAGGACTCATGAAATGATGATGACCATGAGTGAATGGAGGGATCTAACATAAAAAAACAACCAATGATCAAATTTTATTTGAAAACTTATTTGAAACTATAAAATTTGACTATGAGACCTTAACAGGACATGATAAGAGCCCATTGATCACTGGTGACAGGATGTAAAGACTAACACTAAAACCTGCTAGAAAAGGGAGGAATGAATGTGGTTGCTGTTGAAATTTGACAAAAAACTGGGGTTTTGGATGAATCGCTATTTAACTCTAGAAGGTAGGTACACACTTGTGCAATCTGTTTTGCAACAACTTGTGATTTACTTGATGCATCTCTTTATTTTTCCTACTCACATTTTCTCTCAGATCGAATTTCTCATTTCATGTGGTTGGGAACTGGGCTAGATATTAAATATCATCTCATTGGATGGGATTCCATCACTAAACCCAAATACTCTTATGGATGGGGTATATTAGACACTAAGGTGTTTGGATTCTCACTGCTCATGAAGTCTTTTTGGCAAGATCTTTTCACTCGTGGTATCTGGGATCACATCATTGCTGGAAAATACTTAAGACACAAAAATATCTCATTTTGGATAAAACTTCAGCAGATTGGTACTAAGTGGGGTTCCTAAATCTGGATAAGTTTCCAACTGATATTACCATGGTTTCTACTCCAGGTGCAATGGAATTTTGGTAGGGGAAACAAAATTGTCATTGGTTTTGATTGGGTTGTTGGTTTACATGCCTCCTCATAGCTATCACATGATATAGTGGTGGCCCTTCAGCACAGGGTCATCTTTCACCTCGACCAGACTATACACACCTGGAAAGGTAATATCCCTACTTGGAAGTATGCATCTCATATTGGATTTCAGGGAGTTAGTGCTTAAGAATGGAATCAATACATTCAAAACCTCATGTACGCAGGTTTATGTGGGAATCTCGAGGGCGATTACATCACATCAGATGGCATCACCCGAAATGGGTCGATTGTTGTTGTAGATAACTATGAATTCATCACTTGACATCAATTGGGGGCCTTCACTAAATCATGGTTTGCAGCTATCTTACTCATCAAAGTGTCCCTAAATATCACTCTTTTTTCATGGATTTCCTGGAAAAACAAAATCTTGACCTGGGATAACCTCTACAAAAGAGGTTACGTGGGCCCTGGTCGATGTTCTCTTTGTGGTCTTGATATTGAAAATGTGTGTCATCTATTTTTTCTTTGTAGGTTTGCATCTCATGTTTGGTCTCATATTTTCACACATTATGGGCTTCCTGTACACAACTTCACATCCATAGAAATTTGTTTGAAATGGGGATTGTCGAGCACTGGAATCAAGCCCTACATACCACTATTGGTGATTTGGGAGATCTGAAAATCCCACAACCATTTTGTTTTTCGTAGCAGGTTTGTCAACACACACTGGACCATTTCCAAGATATTGGATTTGCTTGATTTCATTGCACTTGCCCCATGCAAAGAATGGGACCTGTCAAGGTGCCTCGTTTGTAATCAGAGATGTTTGCAAGCCAATTTTTTTGATGGGGCCGAGCAAAATGGGAGATGTGGATGCAAAGTTGTTTTACACATTGATGCAGTTGTTTCCTACAAGATACACTATTACAGGGGTATGGGAACCAATACTCGTGCCGAATTGGAGGCTCTTTGGGGACTCCTCTGCTTCACAGCTGAGAAATAGATTCCAATCATACACATCTATGGGGATTTGAAAACCATTGTTGATGGGTTTTCTCGCAAATCACATTTCTACCCTCCCGAGTTAAGATACTGGAGGACATGCACATGTGAACTTCTTAGAACATTCCAACATTACAACATACAACACATTTTCCACAAATCAAACTCTATGGTTGATTGCTTATCAAAGCAAGGACTGCTGGATGAGGAGGGATAGATGTTTGTTTCTTCTTTTCTTCATGGTGTTGCACAGGGGGAGGACAAATTTGTTCTTCCTTAGATGAATACTTAGTCTATGCACACTCATTTGTCACCTTCTGGTTTTTGTTTCCTTTTTGGTACTTATTAGACACTTTTGGTTGTTATAAGGTTTATGGTATATCATTGGATATCTACCTCTTTTTTGTAGTATGCTTATGTACTTACTATGCATGGTTCTATTGGGATGATGGTTTCATTGCAGCTGAAGTATGAACTTTTGAATATGTCATGCACAATGTAAACTGAATTATCTCTAATAAAATTCAGTTTTGTTTTTTTCTTTTGAAAAAAATCTTTTTGAAAATAAAATGATAACTTTGAAAATAATTGTGGTAAAAACGATAATAATCTTGAAAATGCATAACAATCTAAATTTTGAAAATGCCTTTCCAAACAAATCAAAGGGAAATGTCACCGAGTTTAAAATCAATGCCATAAAAGGGAAATGTCACTGAATTTAAAACCAATGACATCCCTCTTTAAAAGGATATTTAATTTTCACTCAACATCTTTTTAAATTGATTTTTCCTTTTTATAATGCCATGCTTTTAAAAAAACCAACTCAATTTTTTTTTGTAAGTAATATGATTCTATTAACAGCTGAAGCAAGTAATTACATAGTGGGGAGTTGGTGTGAGCAACATTCCTCCGCAGCCAGATTTTGAAAGATGTTTCTTGGCATTACACAAATTGTAACCAACAAACTCTGAAGGATGTTTCTTGGCATTACACAAAATGTTACAGGTGTTGAGCACAAAATTCCCCGGAGAGTTGAGAGTTGGGAGAGCTTGATGTTACCGTGGGGAGCGATGCTAAGGCAAATTGGCTGCTTTGAGGTCTGACGCAGAAGAATTTGATAGCTGAGGGAGAAATGAGGAATCTCGAGAGCCAAAAGAATAGAAGTAACGAGCACGCGGTTGGAGCTACATATTAGATGCATTCCAAAAAACAGAGGTAGGAGAAGATGCGTGTTATGGGAGCTCCTCGTTGGAGTTGGCTTGGAGACTGATAGGCCGCTCTAGAGTGTTTCCCGAAATGAAGGCATCCTGGGTTGGTTTGCTGGTGGTAGCACCGCCGACCTCCCTTTTGATAGTGGGCGGGCCTTTCGCGATAGCCATCCACTTTTTTAACAGAGCATAGTGTGGAGACTCCTTGGTGACGAAGTGGCGACGGTGAATAACGCCAACATACAGAGTGAATGTTTGGGTGAGGTCATCCAACTTATTCTCCAAGATGGTGTTTTGCTCCCGGTTAGCTTGCATGGCAAGACCAATCATTGTTTTTCTTTTCCAGTATAGCTCGATAGCCCTACTGAACAAGTTTTCCTTGGCTCTCATAAATCCAGGGTCAGCAATCCAATTGAATTCCTCATCGACCTCTTCAGTAGCGAGGCGTTGGAGAACCAACCTGGCTTGCTCGTCAAGCTCCACCACCCTTTGACGAGTTTCAAGATTGACTGTTGTCTCATAGTTTAGAGCTGTCGTCGAGCTGCAAACTCTACCCTTGTAGTTGGTGGCGTACTAGGAGAAGCCCAACGTGAGGCATGAGCCCTCCTGCCATGGCCCTGACAACGATTATTTCCCCTTGGAGCAGAGGAGTTAGTGCGACGGGTGGACATGCTAGTATGTACACAGAGACTGCGGGGAGATGGGGGAACAAAGGCCGACAAGGAGGGGAACACAAAGGGCCGAGCATATAGGAGGTGAACACAAAGGGACGAGCGGAGCTAGGCGGAGGGTTGAGCTTGATCGAGCAGGGTAAGGGAAGGCAGTCGGGAGCGAATTCACAGATGAGGTTGACAAAAGGAATGGAGGCCTGATATACATATGTAACCAGCACGGTGAGCTGATTTGAAAGCGAAGGAGGGAAAAGTATGACTCTTCCTGCTTTGTTTAGACAGTAGTTAAGATGACAGAGGAGTAGGATGGTGGATAGGCTCCCTGGGTGGCGGACAGATACGGACGAGTAGGCCGAGGTCCTTCGCTTGATGAAAAGGGGGGTGCCAGGTAGTGGAATCATCAGTTATGTGCATGAGGATCCACCGACGATCGATCATGGCCTGGCCGCTCGGTCGTCATGATGATGGCACAATCCTGTTTTACCTTGGATTGATTATAATCATCCCAAGCTTAGGAAAGGAGATGAAGGTTTACTTCCACCCCAGCATTGGTAAGTCTGTTCGCCAACAGGTTCACTCTGCGATGGACCACTTCGATGCTTGATGTGGGTTTCTATCATGTGAAGGATCTTGTTTAGCCACCATCTGTCCGATACTTGTTCTTCTCTGCGACCTTGTTGAATTTTTTGACAAACATGCGTGGCCACCGTCGAGTCTCCTTCCACAATTAGTGGCCAGAAGTTATGGTCCCTTGCGATCGCTAAACCATGCTCTAACGCTTGAAGTTTTGCTGCATTGTTGGTTGAATAACCCAGGTTGCCTTCGTAGAGACATATGATTTGCCTAGTGTGATTTCTGAAAGCTCCCCCGAAGCCTGAATTTCCAGGGTTGCCCTTTGCAGCTCCATCATAATTCAATTTAATGAAGCCAGCCTCCAGAGGAAGCCAACCTAGAGCAGCAGTATGAAGGGGGAGGGGGGGGGGGGGTTATGGGATATTAGGGGAGTGGAAGGGAGAGAGATATCCAACAATTGTAGGATGCGGAGGTCTTCCTGAGATGGATTTATAGGATTGGAAGTTTGCAAGAGGCCAACTGACTCTCGAATGGTTTGTTTGATGGAGGATATTATTTTTTCTTCTGGCCTCTGCATGTTTTTGAAAGTTCTTGCATTCCTTTCTTTCCAAAAAGATCAATAAATAATACTTGGTAGAAGGATCCAGGCATGGTTGATCTGTAGGTGCGAGGAGTATGAGGAGCGCCAATGCTCAAAGGTTAGAAGAATGGAGGAGGGGTCTCTGTAAATTGTCCTGAAGATCAGGGAGGCCGAGTACCAAATATTGGATGCAAAAGAGTAGTCATTTAGCAAGTGATTGGTTGTCTCCTCATAAAGTCTGCAGAGTATGCATCTAGAGGGCCCAATGAAACCCTTATTTTTGAGATTATCCCATGTGAGGATATTTCTGTGCATGATTAGCCAAAGAAATATGTAGATTTTTGGCCAATGATTTCGGTCCCATAGATCTTTCCATTTACGCTCCACGGGGATAGGATTGGGGGAGGTCACATATCTGTAAGCTTCTTTAATATTGAAGTGGACTGTTGGGTTCTTCCCCCATCTTAATTTGTCCTTCTCATCTGCAATTTGTATTTGTCTTTGAGTGAGCTCTTCAAAGAGTCTCTTCCAGGCGATCAGATAGATATGGTGGTCCCAATATGAAGCTACAAGCCACTCCCTCTAGCCTGTGTTTTCATTGTTGTTCTTCCAATAGTGTTTCACTAGGGTTTTATTTTTGTGCTGCATTTGAGTTTTAATCTATTCATACTGCTCTTGATTTAGTTTGCGGCTTTGTTTCCAAAATAAAGCAGTTTCACCATTACCAATTTCCCTAAAGCAGTGATTTTAGATGATGTCCCTGTTTTCCCAAGCTTGATTCCACGTCGCGGAGACTTTGATGGTGCCATTTAAGCAGATGAGGGCTTTAAGGCTATGAGTGGGAGCATATTTAGCTTTCCAAAGATAGCCCAAGAAGAGTGATGATTGGTGATCCATCACCATCATGTTTTAGCCCCAAGTGCTTTTCCCATCCTTTCTAGGTCTATGAGACCCAGACCACCTTCCAACATTAATTTGAAGATTTTGTTCTAGGCCACAAGAGCCCATTTACTATTTTCCTTTTTACCTTTCTAGAGGAAATTCCTTTGGATATTTCTAAGGTGGCAAGAGATAGCTTTGGGGGCAGCCAGGGCCAAATATTGGTAGAGGGGAATGGCTTGCAAGATAGACTTGACAAGCACAAGGCGGCCGTAAAAGTTAAGTGTTCTGAAGGTCTAGTTGGCTAATTTTTTTTCCAGCTTGGTTGTAAGGTTTTCCCAGTTGTATTTGACTAGTGGTTTGTCTGTGAGGGGGACGCCCAAGTATTTGGAAGCGAAGGAACTGAGTTTGAATTCCAGAATTCTAGCTATATTTTGCTGGATGGGAGGGGAGGTATTGAGAAAGAACAACTTGGACTTGTCCACGTTGATGGTATTACCCGAGGCCTCAGAGAATTTAGTCAAGATGGATTTAAAGGCCAAGGCTTCTTTGACTGCGGGAGCGCCCATGAGCAGGGTTTCATCAACGAATAGTTGATGAGTTGATGGTGGAGCAGAGGGGTAAATCTTGATGCCAGATATAGTGTTTAGGGAGGAGGTAGCCGAGATGGAGCGACTTAAGCCTTCAACCAAGATGATAAAGAGGAAGGGAGATAAGGGGTCGCCTTGCCTGATAACTCGTGTGGGGTTGATGATTTGGGAGGGAGAACCATTGAGAAGAATGGAGAAAAAAGCACCATAAACCATAGCCATGATCAATTTAATGCAGCCATCGTTGAAGCCAAACGCCTCCAAGACTTTCCTTGTATATTCCCAGCTAATTTTGTCAAAGGCTTTGGACATGTCCAATTGTATTAGCATACTCGGCTTCTTCTGAACTTTGAGAGAATGGATGATCTCCTGAGAGAGAATGATACTGTCCAGGATTTGTCTGCCTTCTACATAACCTATTTGATACTGAGAGATGAGGAGGGGTAGGATGGTTTTGATGTGATTGGCTATGACCTTGGATATGATTTTGTAGATGACATTGCAAAGAGCAATAGGCCTAAATTTATCGGGGGAGTCCGCATCTTTGGATTTCAGAATCAAGGTGAGGAAGTTGGCGTTCAAAGCCTTTAGGATGGATTTTTGAATGCGAATGCGAGATTCCTCCACTAGTTCATGGATCTCCATTTTCAGCATTGGACAACAGGCTTTGTAGAAGTCAGCAGTGAAGCCATCTGGGCCAAGTGCTTTTATGTTGGGCATGGACATAACCACCTCCTCAACCTCTTGCATTGTGACTTTTCTGAGCAGCATTTCATTTTGTTCCTGAGGCATTTGATTGTGTTCTCGAGTGAGGATGGTTGGAATATGATCTATTTTTTTGCTTTCAGACCTATTATGATTATTTTTAGTGAGGAGTGAGCCAAATTATTGGTTGATTTCCTCTTCTATCTTTGCATGAGTGTGTATGGTGGCTCCGTGTGTGATCAGAACTGGATCAAGGACCTAAGGATTAGCTCAAAATTAAAAGTTACAGGATTGGGTTGAAACCAAGATGGTTGTGTAGGTCTCGTCTTCCTGATTCTGGGGCCGCAAACGGTTCAAAAAACAGACACCATATGAATAAGTTATTGCACTTTGAATGTCGAGTGGGTCCGACGAAGCACAGGGGGGCCAGCCCTCCTCCCATGGAACCTCATCATGTGACCAATGCGGGAGCTTAATGTTAAGTGTGCTTAAGGAGCCTAATCCCAGGTTTAATATTTAATTAAACTTCAGTTAAGTGGAGTTTAATATGGCGGAGATTCTGGAGGCACTCCCAAATTTAGGCGGACTTCCACTTTTAGAGGAGTTAACTAGCAGTTGCCCCACATTTAGTGGAGGAAATTGGGGCAAAGTTGTTTTGGTCATAACTCACTCAAATTTTGACCATTTTTAGAGTGCCAATAGTCAATTTCGATTATCTCAGACCTTCTGAACTCAATGTAGTAGGTTACAGAGCCATCAAAGAACTTTTGAGCAGGTTTGTCATTGTCTTTAAGGCTACTAGGGGGCAAGAATAAATATGCCTAGCCAGGGGAGCTAGAGGCCTTTTTCAACAATCCAATAATAAATTTTGGATATTTCACATGTTATGAATCTAATGAAATGGTTTGTAGAGCATGTAGAGAACTTTTTAAGGCCGAAAAGCTTTAGTAAAGTTCCATGGGCGATCAGTGCCAACTTTTGCCAGCAACAGTGCAGGGCCTAGCCAGAACAACTAGAGACCATATGCATCGAAGCAATTGTCATTCTTGACTATAATCAAAATTTTGAATCTAATGGCAAAGATTTCAGAAAGTGTTGAGGACTTCTAGAGGTCGAAAACCCAACAGAGAAGTTTTCAGTGACCCTAGTGCCAGGGGGTGCCGTCAGGTGTTGGAGGCAAAACCAGAGCAGCCGGAGGCCATTTTTGATGAAAAAATAGTCCATCTTGACTGTAAACAATTTTGAAACCAATGAAAGTGGTTGCAGAACATTTTGATAAATTCTAGAGATCAAAAAGCTCAAGGGAAGTTTTGGGCAGCCCTGGGAAAACTGTGGAGGATAGCCTATTTTGGGGACACAGTGCTCGTTTTGAGCAATTTATCAGTCGGTATTTGGTGTCTGATGTGTGCTGGATACAACAGGTGTGGTTTTAGGGACTTAAACAAAATTCTGAAGGAGTTAGTGCCAAGAAGAAGCTTAGAGTAGCTCAGTGCACTGACAGAAGGAATCATGTCTAAGGGAGCCTAAAGTTGTTTGCAGAGTTTGGAAAACCATGAGAGGGATATAGATGGTATTCTCAACCCTTTGGATCAGTTTAGTATCCATTGGAGTTAAGTGTGGAACTTGTAAAAGAAACTTTGCCATAATCCCAAAGAGTCGAGTCAAGATGATAAAACTCAAAGGAGACGTAGCCCACGAGATTCAGGTGAAGTCATAGATTAATTTTGCTGTTGTGTTTGAATGTTTTATTGCTACATTATGTTGTTGTTAGACATGTTAAATTTCAGCAAGAACAAATGAATTGAAGAAACATAAACAGTTAAAAATCATACACCACTTTCAAGCACAAATTCTGCAAATTGTCAAGTACAAGCTAGATCATTTATTTGTTTAGCTGAGTGGGAGGTTCTTTAAATATATAACAAGTTATCCAGACCATTTTCATATCACTGTGTGGTCTTGAGGCTCGAGATTCTGTTATTTTTCCTATGCTGTATCATGGATCAATGGAAGAAAGCCGTATTTTTCTCCCCACATTTTAACCAACTGATGCAGGATTTCTATTGCCAAAGTTTTTCCTCTCGAGCAGCCCTTTCCTCCATTTGTTCTGCAACATTATTTCCTCCTCTTTTCTTTGCTTGGTGAGACCATT
This sequence comes from Pinus albicaulis, assembly GCA_034641835.2. NCBI lineage: Eukaryota > Viridiplantae > Streptophyta > Pinopsida > Pinales > Pinaceae > Pinus > Pinus albicaulis. The sequence continues at coordinate 1,263,302,774 of CM076574.1, read as the reverse complement.
GTTGATAATTAGTTGTTGTAGGGCTTCTTGCTTTAGCTCTAACAGTTTCTTCTCTGTGATGATGTTTCCAAAGTTTTTTTTGTTCCAAGTCCTTATCTCGGCTTTGATGAAATTCAGTTTTTGTTGGAACTTATACATTTTATTTCTGTGATTAGGTTGAGGGGTCTCCAACCATTCTTTCATTTTTTCCATGAATTGTGGGTGATCAAGCCGGAATGCTTCAAATCTAAAGGGCTTGTTTTTGGGTCCATCTGAGATCTGGACAGACAGGGTGATGGGCCAATGGTTCGAGCCCACCTGAGGGATAATTATGGCTTCCGTTTCCCCAGAGGTGAGGTAGATGTCCTCAAAGAGGAGGACGAAATCCAGTTTTGATGTGATTTTCCTATCACCTCCCCTCCTATTGTTCCAGGTGAAGGAGCCATTCTTGGTGGGAATATCTATGAGACTTAGGTCATCTATGGTTGACCTAAAAGCCTCTGAGTCTTTGTCTAGCTTCATGAGACCCCCTCACTTTTTCTTCAGATTGACCACCATATTAGTAATGATTTTGTAAGGGTGGTTGAGAGATAATTGAATTATGCTCAGAATTTTTAACAGTTCATGTATTTCAGCCACTGTGTGGGGAGCATATACATTGGTCATGCACAAGTTGTCTGTAGATCCTATGATTTTCAGGACCGTTGTTAAGGTGTATCTGGTAGCTGCTAAGTGAGTGAGCTCGAATAGGGAGTTCTTCTAGAGAGTGGTGATACCACTCGCGGAGCCTTTGGCTGAGATTGCTACATGGCTATAGTTTTTGAAGCAAAATTTATTGATCATTTCCATACTTTCTAGGTCGCTCTTTGTTTCTTGGAGCAACATAATGTTTGGTTTTTCAGTTGCTATTCTATTTTTTAGAATCCTTTTTTTCCTGGACTGTTGAGTCCTCTTATATTCCAAGTAATGCAAATCATTGAGAACTTTTGGGGGGTAGGGTTATGGATCTTACCTTTCCTTCATTTATGAGACGAGTCCCAAGTTCTCTCAAGAGCTAACTGGTTGGTTTCCAGTCATGCTTCCTATTATGTCCCTTCGAGAAGTATTGTCCTGCATTTATGTTGGCTAGGATGCCTTTGCTTGCTTCGGTGCCCATGGGGTTTTGTTCTAAGATTTGATTCATGCTCTCTTGTAAAAGGAACGCCTCTTCAATTTTTTAGATCTGATCCCTTGGGATGGCATCTATTCCATTTTTTTGCCATTTTTTTGTAACTTTTTGGAGGTCGAATCCCTCCAGTACCTCTTCTATTGCATGTTCCTCTGGGGCGGGTCTTTCCTGTGCTTGCTCCATGTCTATATCTTTTTGACTTTGTACATTTTCATTCATGTCAGATTCTCGTTGGTCAATAATTTTCGTATGAATTGTCACTGGCGAAAATATACTTAAGGAGCTCTCCAACAAAGGCTACTCTATCATAATAACTTTCATGACAGATCCTTATGATAAAGTCACACTATCCATCATCTTCTCGTGACTAAATATTTTAAGGAAAGTCAAATAAAAATGGGTTTTTCACCATCTTAGAGACATCCTTCATTAAATGAACCTTATACCATCTAAAAGAGGATTGTTTCCTCTTTCCAAGGAGCCCTCACACGCCTCCAAACTCCCTGTGGTGAGAGAGAAATCAAAATTTTAAGTTGAAATGTAATTATTAAGTATTGGAGCTAACATGTACTTGGCCTCTTATGTCGGCCTGCCTATAGAAGTGGTGGCTTTTCACATTAGCCGCAATACCTCTATATATAAGAGCTCGATACTCATTCTTCAAAACACAGCTCGGCTATACATACACAGATAATATATATTAGTTCACATCTCGTGAATAGGACTATTACAGTGACAAATAAAGAAAGATCACCGCAGATCAGAATCCCGAGATCTATACATATTTCCTGTACCCTAATTACAGAACTTTAGAGAGGCTCATATCTCAAAGTTATGTTGTGGTTTCAGGTTTGGGTGGTGATGCTTTGAGCTATGGTAACTTCGAACTATAAGGTGCCATCTTCATTGAAGTATAGATTCTGGGGTGGATCTGTGACTATTCTAATTCGGTGGAGCTCAAATTTGTGGGCATCGGATTGGCTATTACTACAGTGCATGACATTTCAATGATTGTGTGGCCTTTGAACTATGGAGTTATGACATTTCAGGATTATGATGTATCTACTTCATATACTGCAGTGGTAAAGATCCATTGTTGGTGTAGTATGGTGCTAGATTGATGGTACAGAATTCAGACTAAGTACAATAAACACCTTGAACAGTGAAGGACTTACAGTGAAGATACTTATACCTGAATAGTGAAGCAAGTTAATTCTGAAATTGAAGTCAACACATAGCAAGGTGATTGGGTAGTGGAGCATATTTGAAGTTGATTGGACAGTGAAGTTAGTGAAGAATTTTGGAAGAAATAATACAGTGATGAATATGTCAAGAACATTCAAGTAAGTACTATTCACATTCTCTATTAAACCAAGCAAAGAAGGATTGGTGTCCTTGGAGTAGGAGCTCCTAAACACAAGGTTGGTGCCTTGAGAAGATAGGGCCAAAGCCCTAGAGGTCGAAGCCTCATCAAAGTCCAAGTTGGTGCTTGGCAACAGGTTGGTGCCTGTTTCATTAAAAGGGTTGGTGCCCTCACTCATCTATTGTATACTATTATTAGAAAGGGAATTGAAATTCTTATTAATCCTTAATATTATCATTATACACCTCTCTGTCTTTAATTGTGAAGAATCTAACTGGCAATAATTAACAATTGAAAAGAAATACTGATTCACCCCCCTCTCAGTATTTCCAACAATTGGTATCAGAGCCAACTTCTTCATTATCAGCCTAACAGCTGGAAGAAGGATTCTTAGGCACAATGAAGAACATGGAAGCAACAAGGAAACTACCTATCTTTGAGGGAACAAATTTTGGTTTTTGGAAAAAGAGGATGTCCTACTATCTAATGTCTCTTGGTCCTGAAGTATGGCACTCTGTTCTGGATGGGTACAAAGCTCCCACCAATCTTCCAACTGATCAAGATGAAAGAAGAGCCTACATTGCTAATGCCAAAGCTTTAAATTCCATCACTAGTGGAATTACCGATTTCGAATTTATAAAAGTCATGAACTATGACTCAGCCAAAGAAGTATGGGATAAGTTGGTTTCTCTATACGATGGCGACTCCAAAGTCAAGAAGGCAAAGTTTCAAACCTATAGAAGACAATTCGAGAGTCTGAAAATGGATGATGAACAAGATATTGCATCATATTTCCTCCGAGTAGCTGAAGTGGTTAACTCTCTTAGAGGACTAGGAGAAAATATTGAAGAAAGCACCATTGTTCAAAAAATCCTGAGATCGCTTCCTGATAGATTTGACTCCAAAGTAAGTGCCATAGAAGAAATGAAGGATCTAGATACTCTCAAGATGGATGAACTCCATGGAATTCTCATTGCCTATGAGATGAGGAAAGGGAGTCCAAATTTCAAAGAAGCAGCCTTCAAAGCCTCAAGATCTACAAAAGAAGGAAAAGGATGGAATTGCAACAGCGATGAATCTGATACTGAAAACGAATTAGCTCAATTTGTACAAAGACTAAAAAGGGGATCTAAGCTAAAAGGTAAGTACCCTCTTATTTGTTTCAATTGTGGAAGAATAGGTCATTACGCTGCAAAATGTCCCCATAAACATGATAGTGATGATGAAAAGGACTCTAAAAGGATGATGTACAAAAAGAAAGGGTTTAATAAGAAGAACTTCTTCTCCAAACAAGATGAGTCCGATGAAGATGAATTTGTAGTCATAAAAAAGAAATCAACCAGAAATATGCGTCATCACAAAGAAAGAGATGATGAATTAGATGAGGAAAGTAATTATGTTGGAAGCAAAGAAACGTTATTCATGGCATTTACAAATGATGATGACTCAGAATTGGAAGATGAAAGAAACATGGATAGTTTGCTGATGAATGCCATTGAAGAAAATGAGAATCTACAAAAGAAGATAATTTCTCTCAAAATAGAAAGAGAGGAAGCAAAAAGAAGGGAAGACTTCTTGAACATTAAGCTAAAAGAGAAGGATGATATCTGTGAAGAACGTGAAGCTGAAATAGTATCTCTAAGAAAGGAATTAGAGCAAGTCAAAAGGAGTTTGCAAAGCTCTCTAGCTCTTGACAACATTCTTAATACTCAAAAACCTCAACACGACAAGTCTAGAATTGGTTTCAAAGGAGAATCATCAAGTACAAAGAATAATGCCAGAAGTTATGTTGATGTACTCTCTCGCCATCCTAAAGAAGAAAAGTCATCTCGTCAGGAACAAAGTCCCATCTCAAAACCAAGAATTGAAGAAAGAGCAACTCCAAGGAAGAATGTTGGTTCAAGCTATGGATACTACAACATGTATCAAACTATTTTTCTTGGGCATTGTTACAATTGTAAAAACTTTGGGCATCAAGCTAAACATTGCAAGGCTCATAAGAATGAAGCACCAAGATTGAAAAATCAAACAAACCAACTACATGGTCCTAAAGAGCAAGGACAAATCAAAACTTACAATTCCTTTGATCCCTTGGCTAAGTTTGATCCGTCTTGCTCATTATGTGATAATTATGATCATAATGAACAAAATTGTCCTCTCAAAAGGGAGAAAGCTAAAAACATAAATCTCAAAACTAATAAATGTGGCCTAGCTCTATGTGCTCATAGTGAAGAAAATCATTGGTTTGTGGATAGTGGATGCTCAAGACATATGACAGGTGACCAAAAGAAGTTTATCTCATTGAACAAGAAAAATGGAAATGTATCCTTTGGAAGTGGATCTGCTAAAATCACTGGAAAAGGAATTGCTACCCTTGTCAATGGACTAGGAAAGGCTCAAAATACCTTGCCGGTAGAAGGGCTCAAACACAATCTCTTAAGTGTTAGCCAGATTTGTGACCAAGGACATAATGTTGTCTTTAGTACAAAAAATTGTGAAATAAGAGACTCATCCTCGGGAGAACTTGTGGCGAAAGGAGTAAGAACACCAGATAATGTTTACATACTTAGTAGAATCCAAGAAGATAAATGTTACTTAAGTCAAACAGATGAAAGTTGGTTATGGCACAAGTGATTGGGGCATACAAGTTTTGATAACCTAGTCAACATCAACAAAATTAATGCAGTAAGGGATATTCCAAAAATGTGCAAACCAAATCAAGTTGTATGTGGCCCATGCCAACATGGAAAGAAAACCAGAACTAGCCACAAAACTAAGGAGTTCTCAACAACAAAACCTTTGGAAATCATTCATGTAGATTTGTGTGGGCCAACTAGAACTCCAGCTCTTCAGGGTGAAAGGTACTTTGCTCTATTTGTTGATGACTATACTAGAATGATGTGGATATATTTCATAAAATATAAATCTGAAGCATTTGAATGTTTTAAAAATCTTAAGGCTCTCATTGAGAATGAGAAAGATTCTAAGATTAAATGTCTTAGAACGGATAGGGGAGGAGAATTCACCTCAAAACAGTTTGATAAATTCTGTAAAGAGCATGGAATCGAAAGAGAACTCTCTACTACTAGGACACCCCAACAAAATGGAGTAGTTGAAAGAAGGAACCGAACCATTCAAGAAATGGCAAGGACAATGCTACTAGCAGCCGATTTGCAACCAAAATTTTGGAGAGAAGCAGTTGGCACCGCAGTTTATACCTTAAATCGAACTCAACTAAGACCAAATAATGAAAAGACTCCTTATGAATTATGGAAAGGAAGACCTGCTTCAGTAAAATATTTTAGGGTTTTTGGAAGCAAATGTTTCATAAAAATAAATGATGACTCACCAGGTAAATTTGATTCTAGAGTTGACGAAGGAATATTTCTTGGATACTCCACTAGGAGCAAAGCTTACAAATGTTACAACTATCGTCTACGAAGAATAGTGGAAAGCATTGATGTGAAGATTGATGAAGGCCTTCCAGAAAAAGGAATTGAAGATCATGAAGTTGAGCCTTTCTTTGAACAAAGTGAAGAAGAAGAACCTGAAAAAGAAGAGGAGAATGAAGAACCTCGAAGAGAACCTCAAAATGAATCTTCACAAACTCCCTCCAAGATCAATTTTGTTCAAAGATATCATCCAGAAGAATAGGTCATCGGAAATATAGATGAAGGAATCCAAACTCGAAGAAGGATGATAAGCACCCCTAGAAAAAATGATGTGGCTCTATTATCTTTAATAGAACCTGAAAATTTTTCTCAAGCAAGCAAAGATCCTCATTGGATAAAGGCCATGGAAGAAGAAATGTCTCAAATCGAAAAAAATGAGACTTGGGAACTGGTACCTCACCCAAAAGATAAAAATATAATTGGAACAAAATGGGTATTCAAAAACAAGATGAATGAAGATGGACAAATCATCAGAAATAAAGCCAGACTTGTCTGCAAAGGATACTCGCAAATCGAAGGAATTGACTTCGAAGAAACCTTTGCACCAATAGCTCGAATGGAAGCCATAAGAATGTTTTTAGCATTTACTTGCTCAAAAGGATTCAAGGTTTATCAAATGGATGTAAAATCAGCATTCCTGAATGGAGATCTCAAGGAGGAAGTTTACATGGAGCAACCAGAAGGATTTGATCTTGCTAAAGGAAAAGACCTTGTATGCAAACTAAAAAAGGCCTTGTATGGATTAAAACAAGCCCCTAGAGCATGGTATGCAAAGTTGGATCACTATCTGCAACAAGAAGGTTTCAAAAAGGGAGTGGAAGGTAGCAATCTCTACATGAAGATGGACAAGGAAAAACTTATGATCACTCTTGTTTACGTCGATGATCTAATCTTTGCTAGCAATGATGAAGAAATGAGCCATGAATTTGCTCTAAATATGTCCAAAAAATTCGAGATGTCAATGATTGGTGAGTTGTCTTACTTTCTTGGGCTACAAATATCTCAAACCTCTACAAGCATGTTTATATCTCAAGCAAAATATCTTAAAGACATGCTCAAAAGATATGGGATGGAAGATTGTGCACCTATGAGCACACCGATGACCACAGATTGTAAATTAAGCAAAGATGATGATACCCCTCTCATAGATGCAACTCTTTACAGGTCAATAATTGGAGCTCTCCTATACTTAACTGCTACAAGACTAGATATTATGCAAGCAGTAGGAATGGTAGCAAGATTTCAGTCAAGTCCTAAACAATCCCATCTAGCAGCTGTGAAGAGAATTCTCAGATATTTGAAAGGAACGATTGATTTCGGTCTTTGGTATCCTAAGAGTTCAACTTTTATTGTGACAGCTTACTCTGATGTTGATTGGGCCGGAAGCGTGGATGATCGAAAAAGTACCAGTGGAAATGCATTCTTTATGGGAGATTGTCTTGTATCTTGGCTCAGCAAAAAGCAATTATCTATATCCCTTTCTACAGCCAAAGCCGAATATATAACTGCTGTTGATTGTTGTACACAAATTCTATGGATGAAGGAAGCCTTGAAGGATGTCAACATAGAAACTAAGCAACCAATTACTATTTTTTGTGACAATACCAGCGCCATCGGTCTTTCAAAGAATTCGGTGATGCACTCAAGGACCAAACATATTCCAATCAAATACCACTTTCTCCGTTAACAAGTTGCTGAACACAATATCAAGTTGGAATACGTCAATACAAAGAGAAAATTGCAGATATCTTTACAAAACCCCTTCCACAAGAAGCATTTGAGTATCTTCGCCAAATGATGGGGGTCATTGCTCTTGCATCACATTAAATCAAGCAGCATGTCAAGGGTGCAGTATGACAGGGGGAGCAACATGACAAAGGGAGCAGCTCAATAGGAGGAATACTTAGGCACCCCATTTGCCATTGATGTCAAAGGGGGAGAAAATGTTGGAATATTTCCATCAATGACAAAGGGGGAGATTGTTGGTCAATAATTGTCAAATGAATTGTCATTGATGAAAATATACTTGAGGAGCTCTCCGAATAAAGGCTACTCTATCACACTACTTTCATGACGGATCCTTATGACAAAGTCACATTGTCCATCATCTTCTGTACTAAATATTTTAAGGATAGTCACAATAAAAATGGGGTTTTCACCATCTTAGATACATCCCTTCATTGTGAACCTTATACCAATTGAAAAAGGATTGTTTGCTCTTTCCAAGGAGCCCTCACACGCCTCCAAACTCCCAGTGGTGAGAGAGAAATCAAAATTTTAAGTTGAAATGTAATTATTAAGTATTAGAGCCGACATATACTTGACCTCTTATGTCGACCTGCCTATAGAAGTGGTGGCTTTTCACATTAGCCGCAATACCTCTATATATAAGAGCTCGATATTCATTCTTCAAAACACAGCTCGGCTATACATACACAGATAATATATATTAGTTCACATCTCGTGAACAAGACTATTACAGTGACAAATAAAGAAAGATCACCGCAGATCTGTAACTTTCAAATCTATATCAGTCTCGGACCTGTGGAATTATAGGGTATACAACAGTGTCGGACGTGTGGAAGTGTGCGGGGTATATAACAGTCTCAGACCCTAATTACAGTATCTGCAGAGGCTTAGATCCTTGCAGTACATGTTGTGGTTTCAGGTTTGGGTGGTGATGCTTTGAGTTGTGGTAACTTCGAACTATAAGGTGCCATCTTCATTGAAGTATAGGTTCTGAGGTGGATCTGTGACTATTCAAATTCGGTGGAGCTCAAATCTGTGGGCATCGGATTGGCTATTACTACAGTGCATGACATTTCAGTGATTGTGTGGCCTTTGAACTATGGAGCTGTGACATTTCAGGACTATGGTGTATCTACTTCATATACTGCAGTGGTAAAGATCCATTGTTGGTGTAGTATGGTGCTAGATTGATGGTGCAAAATTCAGAGTAAGTACAGTAAACACCTTGAACAGTGAAGATACTTACACCTGAATAGTGAAGCAAGTTAATTCTGAAATTGAAGTCAACACACAGCAAAGTGATTGGGCAGTGGGGCATATTTGAAGTTTACTGGATAGTGAAGTCAGTGAAGAATTTTGGAAGAAATAATACAGTGATGAATATGTCAAGAACATTCACGTAAGTACTATTCACACTCTCTATTAAACCAAGCAAAGAAGGATTGGTGTCCTTGGAGTAGGAGCTCTTAAAAACAAGGTTGGTGCCTTGAGAAGATAGGGCCAAAGCCTTAGAGGTCGGAGCCTCATCAAAGTCCAATTTGGTGCTTGGCAACAGGTTGGTGCCTATTTCATTAAAAGGGTTGGTGCCCTCACTCATATATTGTATACTATTATTAGAAAGAGGATTGAAATTATTATTAATCCTTAATATTATCATTATACACCTCTCTGTCTGTAATTGTGTAGAATCTAACTGGAAATAATTAACAATTGAAAAGAAATATTGATTCACTCCCCTCTCAGTATTTCCAACAATATTCTTGGGTTTCGGCGTTCCGTTGTCTGTTTTCTGTGGAGTGTTCTTATTGTGGTTGTTGTTCTTCCCTGTTGTTGTGATGGCCTGTTTCCTCTTGTGTGGAGTTTAGAACTTCAAATCTATTGTGTTGGGATACCTTGTTTTGATCTTTCTTTGTGTTTGCTCTTTTGCTCTATTTGTTTTTGTTTCCTATTTGGGTGTATCCTTGTTCATCCTTCTTCTTGCTGGTTTGCACTTCGGATGTCGTTGCCTTGTTTTGAGGGAATTCCCAGAAGAGGTGTCCATGCTTATGGCACTTTCGACATCGGAAGGGTATGTGCTCGTAGTCAATGTTTTGCGTCCATATGTCATCTCTATAGTTGAGCCTTATTGCTTCTGGTAGTGCCCATGAAACATTGATGTAAACACAAATTTGAGCATAGGATATGTAGTGCTCGTTTCTAGTTCCCTCAGACATTTGAATGTGTTCTCCTAACTTTTCTCCGATGGCTTTGAACACAGAGGGAGCCTAGTAATCCGTGGGTAGGGAGTACAACTGAACCCAGACTGGAACTTTGGTGAAGTCCTCTTTTTCAGGTGTGAAATTTTCCTTCTAGAAGCTCATGTAGAGGCTGACCGAGTTGAAGAAATAAGGGCCTCCTTCAAAGATTCTGTCTTGATCTTCCAAGAGGTCGAAAACTACTATGAAAAAGCCTTTAGAGCCTAGTTGTGGGTTGATTTCTCCTTTTGGTTTCCATTTTGCTTGGATTTAACCTTTGAGGGCTCTTTCCGTTAATCCCATAAATTTGCATATTATGGCATGCTCCTACATGTATTCTCTATAAACTGCAATGTCTGAATCTTGGATAATTACTTACGGTGTCTTCTGAGCTTTTGGCTGGCATGCATTTGTTTGCTTAGGTGCCTCTGGTAGACTGGTTTCCTTGTTGGCAACGTCCTTTTCTGCGTCCTTATTTCCTGGGGCTATGGTATTAGCAGCATGGTTATTTGATGTGTCTACAACCCTTTTACCTTTTTTATGATCACTGTGAGAGGTTGCAGAGGTGAGATCACGACGGGCGAAAGTGGAGCTGTGTGTGAGGAGGGTGTAAAATGAGGATGCATCGAGCTTAGGCGAGCTTCCAACAACCATATCCCTAAACATGGTGCTAGATGGACCTTCAACAGACACCGCCAAGGGGCCATGGGGGGAGCACATGCAGGGCCGATAGCGGCAGAGGCCGCAGGGCGAAGCAGGGCCTCAGAGAGTCGGGTCAAGTGCATAGGCTACCAAACCTAGCTTCTAAATTCGCCAACCTTCATTATATTCACTATTTTTTATCATTAATATGGAATCACGATTAGAACCAAAAACCAACTCATTTTAAAAGAAGATATTTTCAATGATTTTTTCTTAGTTATTAAATTTTATTTAAATAGATAATTTAAATATCTTATGAAATAATTATATCTCTACAATTAAAAAAAATTGTGTAAAATTATTATTAATTTGAAAAGTTTTTTAATCTTTAGTTTAATGTTTTTGAAGGTTTTTCTAATTTATTTTCCAATCTAATTTGGAGAAATTTGTTCGAATCATGAACTCTCCACAATACAACTATCCATGATATGTCAAAATACTAAATCCATATATACAATCAAAACCCAATTTAAAAAAAACCCAAATTTCTACCAAAAAAAAACTCTACACCTAAACTAAACTCAAAATAACAATAACATTTTTTTGTTTGTTTGCTTGGTTATGTGGGTCCTAACATGACATCACACCAAACCTTTGGTCTGAGAAACCACGACCAAGGGACATCTAAGCCGTCAAAATCACCGGGCGCCACACCAACCCTAATCATGACTGGATTTTTTTTGCCTTTAGAGATATTAGAACCGATAACCTTTCATCACGAGTGTCTTAACAACACACTCTTCACCATCAAACCAAACCCGTGAGCAAGATAACATTAACATTACTAAACTTAACCTTAAAACATTTTTAAAATTGATATAGTTGAATTATTAAACGGTGCTGTACCATTGCGAATATTGCTAGCATTTTTTAAATTGATTTAGTTGAATTATTTAACGCGACTGCACCATTGCGAATCTTTCCATCGATGCCACATGGAAGAATCCCTAACCAGTGGCATTAACTTAAGCTTGATATCGTTCAAGCCGCACACAAAGTAGATGGACCATTGCCAATCGTTTCGATTCTTTTCATGGATGCGATACGCAGGTGAAAAGCTTCTTGCAGGTGGTGTTCAGGAATTGGGAAAATGGCCTACGTGGAAAAAGAATGCCTAGCCTTAGCAGCAGGCTGCCGTAAACTGCCCGAGGATACCGGAGAAGAGGTATTGGACTTGCTGCCACTTGATTTCCTCTGCCATCCATTAAAAAAAAAAAAAAAACGTTTTAACCAAAGGCATTGTGCGCTGGAAAATGGATACCCAGAAACCATACAAAGTGGTGGCTGTGGGCTTGTATGAACAGATAGTGGAAATTTAGGATTCTGATAAAAAGTCCTGGAGGGTTGCCGGATACCTGCCCCAGAATTTGGAAGATGGGTCCTCTTCCTTTTGGAGGGGACCTCCATTTTTACACCATTGCCCCAGTTAGCTAACGGCGACGCCATTTGGCCTATGCTGCTGACCTGCGAGTAGCGGATTCTACTTGTTGGGGGGATAGGCCGAAGGATGAGTTCGTCTCTGTATTCTGTCCGAATGATTATTGAGGGGATTTTGTGGGAATTTTGCAAGCATTCAAACTCTCCCTCTTCCTTTTGGAAAGAGATCGCAAGGATGCCTCCATCACTGTGCGAAAATTTTCAGAAAACTTCCTGTTATGACTCGTTTGATTGCGCAGGAGTGGGGGATTGCTTATGCTTCAGATCTTGTCGATTTATGGATGTTGCTGTTTAAAGTTTAAGCGAAGAGACATGGAGTTAGCTTCCAGCACCCACAACTCTGGATGCAGGGTATGGGTATCTGCGTATCAGGGCCTTGCCTTTAAACCTAGACGGTTGAACTTCATTTTGTCTTGTTAGTAAGAGTAATTGTCTGTGATATGCAAATTTGTCTGTTCCCGAAGGTACTTTCCACCTAATTAAAACAAAATGTGTATCATTAATTTTGCAGCATTATATTATTTAATTTCTGTATAACTTTCATCTTGGACACTTATTTTTAATCTAATGCAATTATAACTATTTAAAATGAGATATGTATCAAAATAAAGTTCAATGGCCTACTTTTTCAAAAAGAAAAGAAAAGAAGAAGCTCATTTTACAATTCTATGTGCTTGTTCAATGCATTTTGCAATTTCATATGGTAATTCCAATGTTGAAGAGACTTTATGAACAACGGATCATGATTACTTTTGTGAAGGTACAAAAATGAATAAAGTGAAAGTCTCATCCTATGACTAGCCAATCATAACATGTAACATTTAGTCAATAAATAGAACACCAAGGAATGGAATACTTTTTGAAGTCCTACAACATCACATTTTATTTTGTACATTGCAAAGCCTAGTACATATCAAAAGCAATCATAAAAGGCCAATTTAGCCTAGCCAAAATATTAACACTTACATTGTATTTTATTATTTTACATATGAAAATTCAATAACCCTAGGCATTATTCATTTGGATAGTATTTATGCTCGTGTGAAGTTATGAAGGCATATCTTCAATAGTTAAAGTGACTCAGTGAAGCTATGGTAAAAACTTATTAATTTTTATTGTGTGGATATGCAAAGATTTGCTCATGTTTATATGAGTATATGTTTATGGGATGATCTTATGCTTTTCTTACCACAATTAACTCTATTTTTAGTCTTATATGGAGCCAATGTGGCTTGAAATGTATGTTACTTATTCTGTTGTGAGGGAGGAATAGTCCCCAATGAATCATTTGTTTTATGCAATCTTGGCTCTAGAAGATTTCTGTGTTAAAATGTGGAAAGGACTCATTCCAATGTAAGTTGTTGTTCTTTTGGGTTTGATGAGGGGCAATGGTGATATGTGATACGAGTTTGTAATATACCCTAGATTCACTTCTAGGCATATGCCCAAAACTTCAACCTCTATAAATATTGAATTTTTAAAATTTCATTTCAACCTAGGTCATCTTCTCTATAAATTTCCCAATCTATTAATTTTGGGCAACTAGGTCCAAACTCCATGTTGTGATGCTCAGATGACGATGCCAATATTTTTATTGGATTCCTCTTTTGGAGAGATGCAAGATCGATCTAAAGATTATCTTGATCAGATGAGTAGAACATGTATTTTGAATTTATTCCACATGTGCAAGGTTGACCTGTTTTATCCCACATGCATAAGAGATGTGTCACACACCCCCACAAATGCCTATATATTGGAGAGACTTGGAGTTCATTTTACACACACATTTTGGTGGAAGCATTTTTCTTCTCTCTTGGATGATGATGGAGCAACGTTCTTGGTTCTGCGTTTAGGGCTTCTTGGTGCAGCGTCTTGGTGGAGTATTCTTGATGAAACGTCTTGGGGTTGTGTGACACATGTGGGTGGCTGACCTTATAAAGACTTTGCTGGTTGAAGCATCCTGCTGATCGCCGTAACGCCACCATTCTTTATCTCTGTTTTTGGCTAGTCTTCCATCGATCTATTGGTATGTTCTATCTAGATCTTACTTTCATTGTGCCCTAGAAGGTCAAAGTATATTTGCATCTAAGCATAGAACATCTTTAGAATTTAACATGGTATCAGAGCTAGGAGAAGACAAAGCCCATCTAGTAGAGAATCTAGGGCAGCGAGATAAGGATTGTTTTCAGGCTAAGTCACCTGATACGGGGTTTCGGGATTCGATGGATACGGGGATTCGAGAATCGGATTTGGGATACGGTGACCCCCGGAACAAGACACTTCTGGGATACAATACGTTATATATTATTTTATTAAATATATATATATATATATATTTTTTTTTTTTTTATTTTTTTATTTTTTTATTTTTAAATATATATAATATTAATATATTAAAAATTAGATATTTTTTACACAAATTCATACAAATTCATTGATTCAAACATAGATTTAAGATCTTAGATACTCATACATGATACATTGAAATTTGATACATTGATACATCATACAATTGTCAAATTTACTCAGAAAGACAAGATAGAAAGATACTGTAGTTTTCTCATTAAGTCATCAGAATCAAAATGTGTTACATAAGAACACTGCCAATGGCAAATAGAAATAGAAAATACAAAAAAACTACAGTCTACAAGACTACAAGCTTGAAGCCTCAATGAGTCAGAGTTAATGAGTCATCAATCCTCATCATCATAATCAACATCACTGTCCTCATCCTGATCATCATGCTCACCACTGCGCTCCTCTGCTGCATCCTCCTCCTCTGTCATCTCTGCATCTGCTGGTGTGGAGGATGACGCTTCTATTGTATCGACATCATCAAATGTGACAGGCTTTAGCACTGGCGCATTGAGATCCAAGTTGGCCAATGCGAACTCAACACTGCTGTCCAGACCCATATCATCAGGAAATACATCCCACATCTTTGTCTTTCCCTTCAAACAATCCTCCCTCTGCCTGTAGATGAGACGAAGGTTGGTGTGCACATACACCATTGTCTCTGCCCTGGACTGCTCAAGCCTGCTCTTCTTCACACTATACAAATTCCCATATGTGCTCCAATTCCTCTTGCAACGAGAGGATGAAGTCACCTGAGAGAGGAGCCTCATGGCTAACTACTGCAGAGGAGGGCTTGTTGCCCCATGAGTTGGCCACCAAGAATAGGGCTTCTTAGCCCCCCTGTCTCGAATCACATCATAGCCTGCAAATCGCCCAGTGCCAGTGGAAAACTCTGCAAAGGCATCCTCCACCTCATCAAGGGATGCCCTCTCTTGAAAAATCCTCCTCAATGCATATTTCCTCCCCTGTGAGATTTCACCATCCATGTGAGGAGGGAATCTGCGGGAAGGTCCACCATTCAGCCACTCATGGCTGTAGTATTTTGGGTTCAAGGAGTGAGCCAAACAATGTAAAGGTGTGCAATTCTTGTCCCATCTGCTGACAAGAATATCCTGTATGCCGATGAAGAAGGCCTCTGGTGATGTCTCATACTCTGGGCACTGATTCTGTAAAACAATGGTCCTCACAGACTCAATCATGGAATCCCATCCCTCATAAACCTCTCCTAGGATGGTTTGGTTTGTATCTACAAATCGAAGCAAGGAAATTATAGGCTCCATGATCTGAATAACTAGATCTACCTTCTCCCACCATAGATGATATCCAACACTGTGTCCTTTACTTTCTTTGAGGCTGCTTGATCCGTCTTTCTCCAAAAAGACCAAAACTCTGAAATAACCATGGCCCCAAGAGCGGTCTTGACCTCCCTCAACCTCTTCAACATGATGAATGAAGAGGCAAACCGTGTATCCGCAATCTTCAACAATGATAGATTGTTGTACTCCTTGTAGATAGTGAGGGCATTTGTATGGTTTTGTACAAAGTTGCGGATATTTCATGCATCCTCAATAATGGCTCCAATCCAAAGCACATCAGAGGCAATAGATTTCAGTGCCAAGTTCAATGAATGGACAATGCAAGGTGTCCAAAATATTTGTGGATATTTTTCTTCCACAATCATGTCAGCAGCCTTGCAAACAGGTGCATTATCTGTAATGATTTGCACACAAGAATCGACACCTACATCTTCAATAATTTTAATAAATAACTCACCCATATATTGTGCATCCTTGTACTGTCCAAGTGCATCCACTGCTTTCAAGAAAACTGGACCATTCAAGGATGACACCATGAAGTTGATGAATGGGTGGTGTGCTGGATCTGTCCATCCATCAGAAACAATGCTAACCCCAGATGTTGGCCATGCTGATTTAATAGGCTCAAGCATTTTGTCCACCTCTTTCTTTGCCTTTGTCAACAATGTGGTTCTGAGCTTCTCTGACCCGGGAGGCACATACCCTGATGGAGCCCCATGACTAAGAGCTCGACACATCTCAATAAATAGAGGTGATCGTGCAACATTAAAGGATATGAAGTTCTGATAGAAAAAAAATGCAATGGTGAGATCAAGCTCTTCCCTCTTCTCTTTTTGAAAAATCTTGTCCATTGGACCAACTGCAGTTGCCTTTCTCTTTGTTGATTGTCCCCTACTAAAACTCTCAAAAGGGAACTTGTTGCTGCTTTTCCTTAAGAATGGAAGGGGGTCATCATTCTTGTTTTGTTTTGATTTTGATGCCACAATTGCCGCACCAACAAATTGCTCTTTCTCCAATTCCTTCCTCTGTGGCAATTCAATTGCTGTAGAACATTTAATGCCACAACCTGGCAAACCCAACAAATGAGCTTTCACATGGAAATATGTGGAAGTGAAATGGCCGTCGCATACATTGCATTTCCATGAACAATTTCCTCCTCCCTTTCCCTTTTTGCCTGCCCCTGCCTCTCTTGTCACATATTTCCACAATGGGTATTTGGGGTCATGAGTTTGTTTTCCCTGCACATTTGAAGCTGCCGTTGCAGCCCCACTTCCAATAGATGGAATACTTGCAGACCCTGATGAAACAGGGACAGGAGGGGCATCTCCACTGGGGACATTCTTTCCCTTTCTTTGCCCTTGTTTTGCTGCCTTTGATTGAGCCATGAATACTGTAAAAAATAAACAAAAATGACCAAATATTAAAACATATGCACATGCAAACACTAACAGCAAACTAAATGCAAAATATAGAGGGACAATGCACTTACCGGATGCTCGAATCTCTTTGAAAAAATTCCCTTTCTCCTTGCTTACTTCACAAACAAAAATCAGTGAGAAAGAATGAGAGAAATCCGATTTTTATAACTCAAATTCGCACTTTTTGGCCGCGCGAATCCGGATGTACGGGATTCGGCCATATCCGTACAGGGTACGGTCGGGATTCAACGTATCCTGTACAGATATGGCCGAATCCGGAGAATCGGGTACGAATCCCTCAGTATCGTATCGGATACGTAGGATTCGGGATTCTTGGCCCCTCCCCAACGAATCTGGTTTCACAGTTTTCAGGTGATCGAGCTGCTAGAAGAAGGCCTAGCCGCAGCAAGAAGGAGCCTAGCCGCAGCTAGTTGGAGCCTTAGGACAGTGTGGACATTTCTGTAGTGAAGGTTGTGCGCTATAGGGGCAACGACTGTTTTAAGATCCGAGTTTTCTGGGCATGTGGCCGAGGGTTTCAAGAAGATGGTCAATTTCTGGGGATTGTTGAGTGTGGTCTACAATCGAAGGAAGAAGCCTAGTCGTTGAGCAACTTGCATTCATGAAGCGTGAACCCCTCAGCAAAAGAATAGGCTGAGCTCTTGTTGTATTTATAACGGATTCACACAAGTCGGAGCCGAGTATATCTTAGGACGAGAGCTTATAATTTCCAGTGGAGATTGATAGCAAATTTACTGAGGCCGAGGGCATCATTTTGTTTGGAGGGCCAAAAGCTTCTTGTTCGAATAAATTTTCCGTCTTCCTAGCAGATCGTACCTCTTATTGTGGTGATCATTTCCTGTATTTATTAATTGGTGGCACCATTGAAGCGTAACCCATGTCTGCAAATAAGGTAATATATATATCTATATATATATATAGGGCGCTGTAGCGACTATCACAGTTCTAGGGCCGTAGAAGATATATCAAGCATCAATGGGTGCATTAGTTATTAGTGCGGTTAAAGGAAAAATTAATTGCTAAGCGTATTTGGACATTGCGATGACAATTTGCAGAGGAACAATCTGTTTGTTGGTTGAATGATGGTATGATTTGGTTCCTGAGAATTAATGAATTATACCAAGGAGACGTTGTGTATCCACCGTCAGATCCTCTAGCAGAATTCTACCTCACGGTGGCTGTACGAATACCTCCAAGACCGAAACTGCATCGGTCAGGCAAAGGATTGTATTGCAGAGGAATTTTATGGTACCTTCAAGCAGTAAATTGAAGAACTGAAACTAAATTTGGCACCCTTTTTCACCGGATTGAAGTCTGTTTTAAGGAGGTTGAGCTCATAGTCAAGGGAAAATCGTTTTCCTAAGGCCGAGTTTCTCATCAAAATGGGTCTGGGCTCACTTCATGTTTGGCTGTAAGTAATCGCACTAGCTAGAGGGCAATTCTGATTGAGAGTAGAGACGTCATATTGAAGAAGGGAACGAGCCATTCCATATCCTTGTGGAACATGCTATCTTTGCTGGTGTATTGTTGTGTTTATACAGTTTGAAATCCATCATTCGATTTGTTGGACGAAGTCTTCATCATTCTAGGTTGCGTATTGGTAGCTGGATTGAGTATATATTTTGAGTTGTGTTGCGCTGCTGGACGTGGGAGAGGCTCGTTTCATGCGCGTTAGCTGTTTGCAGTAGTATTGTAACGAAATGCCTATCATATGACTAATATATATAGATGTTCTTTATTCTGCCCATTGGACATGCTTGGAATGTATATGGAAGTGCATTGCCTCCATCTCTCTTATGGGTTTTTGGGATCATAAAGGAAGGGACACAATGTATCCCAACCACTCAAACTTGAAACTTGGAAGGATAAGTATGATCCTTTATGGCTTATGTTGACAGGAATGACAACCTTCAGTAACCTATATGGTCTGCAGAATATCAATATGGATTGTACCCTAAATAAACACTTATTGAAGAAGTGTTGACGGATAAAGAAGGATCAAATCCTTGCAAAGGAAGAGGTGAGTATTGGAGAAGCAATCCACTGTTAGAAGGCAGATCTATGGAGCCTAAGATCAACGACTTAGTAGCAGCTGAGTTACTGTATGCAGAAAGTTTGTTGAAGACCCTATGAACATGGTAAACTAATATAGGCCTATGTTCAGTGACCTTGGTGGAGCTTTGTCAATGATAGAAGGAAGATTGAAGCGCTGGTTGTGCAAGTGTATTTGAAGTAGCGGAGGACTTTGTGAACCGCTGAGGCAGAGTTTAAAGCAGTAATATTCTCTGTGAGATCTGCCTGGTACATCAAGAACAGAGGCCAAAGGAACGTAAGTGGAAAGCATCTTCTGCAAGTAAGTCATTTTTATTTGTTCTTGATGTGTAGGAGGATATGGACAGTGACATATGGCAGAATCTATATGATCTTGATCTGTGATATCTTCAGAGGCATATGAAATATATATAACCATGAAATTTTATATCTTCTATTCTGTATGGCTGTGATAAATAATACTATGGCATCACTGAAATCCATGATATGATACCTGTCAAGATGTGTGACAGACATATGGCAGTATATGGCTATGATTCTTGAATGGCCTTGACAATGGGTAAATAAGATTTAGGCCCATGATTACAAAGTCCATTCCGAGTTGGTGTATGGGATGCCCAAATTCAAAATAATCATGAAGGCAAATATCAAAGTTGTGCCGCAAAGGGGAATTTCTTCTTTTCCCTAAAGTATCACAATCTGATGTCTAGCAGTTAATGCATTCTGGGTATATTTCTTAAAGAAGAAGATCAAGAATCCAAGGACTGATAATGGCACCTTTACAGAGGAGCTGGCATTAAGAGGGAGACCTCAACAGTATATGCTCCTGAGCAAATAACATTGCTGGAAGAAATAAGAAGAGACCCTCTTAGCTCTGAGACACTCTCAAAGATGACGAGAGTCATATGACCCCAAAGGGGGACATTTCAGGAAAGCAAGAAGCCAAGATAGATACCAAGGGTATCTAGCAGCCATGAGTACTATGTGAAGAAGCCGTAAAGCATCAAATCAGGAAGGATGCTATATGAAGGATGATGTGTGGGATATATGGTCTCGACCCGGAGGAAAAAGCTGTTGTCACCTCAATATGGCTCTATAAGATCAAGTAAGGATCTGATGGGAGTGCTGAAAAGTACAAGGCAAGATGTGTTGCCTGAGACTTCTCTCTAGGAAGGCATTGATTATGATTGCACCTGTGATCTATTATTACCCTTGCTGCTACGCAAAGATGGAATCTTCATCAGAGGGATGTGAAGACCGCCTTTCTGCATGGTGCGATAAAGGAAGAGGTGTATGTAGAGCAACCTCTGGGGTTCGAAATCCAGGATCGAGACACCCATGTTTGCAGGTTGAAGAAAGCCCTCTATGGGTTGAAGCTAGCCCCCAGGGCTTGGTACGAGAGGATAGATAACTACTTGATGACGCTGGGCTTCACTCGTAGTAATGCTGATCCGAACCTTTACTTCAAGGTTGATAGAGAAAAGTTTCTCATTCTGGTTCTCTATGTGGACGATCTCTTCCTG
Organism: Pinus albicaulis; assembly: GCA_034641835.2. NCBI lineage: Eukaryota > Viridiplantae > Streptophyta > Pinopsida > Pinales > Pinaceae > Pinus > Pinus albicaulis. Next base: position 1,263,282,008 of record CM076574.1, on the reverse strand, counting down.
ACAGGTGTTGACCCTCTCATTCATCAGTGGAAGAGGGAGCTTGCTTCCGATGAAGGACTTAGGACTGATACATTACTTCCTAGGCCTGAAGGTCTGGCAGAGACCTGGCGAGATTTTCTCTCTCAAGGAAAATATTGTGAAATTGCTGGAAAGATTTGGTATGATGGATTGTAAGTCTGTGTCGACACCGATGGAACTCAACCTTAAGAAGTTGAGTGAAAGTGCTGCTGGGCCTGTGCTAATGAAATCCTACCGAGTATTGTCAACTCGTAAGGGCCCTGATGTTCTTAGGGAACATCTATCCGGACGTATGTTGTGCAGTGAACACTTTGAGTCAACACATGGTTGATCCTCATAACATTCATTGGGTTGGTGCCAAGAAACTCTTGAGATATCTTTGGGGCACGATAGACCATGGGCTGAGATACATTGCCGGGAGTTTGAGACTTCGTGTATATGCTGATTGGGCTGGCAGTGTGGTGGATTGCAAGAGCACATCTGGATGCTGCTTCACACTTGGGTCTGCTTCGAGCAGGAAGCAGAAGTCGGTAGCTTCGAGCACCGCTGAGGCCGAATACATTGCAGCGTGTATGGCATGTTGTGAAGCTGCTTGGTTGCAAAAGCTCTTCAGTGAGCTGTTCGAGCATGTGCTAGATGCCACCGTTATCCTTTGTGATAACCAGAGGGGGATTCGTTTGTTAGAGAATCTCGTGTTCCACGATCGATCCAAGCATGTTGATGTCTGGTACCACTTATCTGGGATATGGTACAGCAAGGCGCCGTAAGGCTCGATCATATAGGAACTGATGAGCAGGTTGCGGATATTCTCACAGAGCCCTTGGGGAAGGTCGTGTTCCTAAACCTTCCGTGAGATTCTTTGGAATCGTGGGATGACCCTATTTGGAGGGTCTTGTTGGACGATGGGCTCTGGGAGGTCCAGGGGGGCTTTGGGGATAGCTTCTCGGAGCTATGAGCAACCACATGTCTAGGCTTGCCAAACCTTGTTGGTGTGATTCCGCCCCACCATGATGATATTGAGGTGGTTTACCTCTCTTTGATCTGTGCCCTGTATGCATCCTACCCATGGAGTTTCAGACTCATGGGAAGTACCTCTCATTTGGTCAATGAGGTGGGAAATGTGAATAGAGACCATAGCAAGACCGATGGACGCATCGAAGATTGTCGTACTCCCTATGTCTAGGATGGCACATGTCCAACCACTTGATCTAGGATCAAGTCTAGTGAGGTTTCGGACCTCCAACTGAATTTGGGTCAGTGAAACTAACTTCAGGTTAGTATATGACTCTCTCGAGTACAAGTGAGGTTTCGGACCCCCAACTGACTTCGGGTCAGTGAAACTAACTTTGGGTTAGTATATGACTCTCTCGAGTCCAAGTGAGGTTTCGGACCTCCAACTTTCTTCGGGTTAGTTAAACCAACTTCGGGTTGGTGTGTGACTCCTTTGAGTCCTATAGAGGTTTCAGACCTTTGAGTTGATTTCGGGTTAGCCGTGAGTGTGTAGGAATTTACAGGGTAAGTTCCGTAGATCAAAAACCAAAGGTCACCGCTCACAAACATATCACAAATCAGTACACCAGTATTATCACGTGGTTAAAACCCTCGAAGAGGGAAACAATCCACGGCCTGAGCCAACGCGACCACTTCAGGCAATTTATTAATATATAAAGAAAAGTTACATATGTTTCTCTCATAAACGGTTACAGGACAAATGACCCTCCATGCTCTTTAAATAGAGATCATGGACCAATCGAGTGTTAAGCCACGGATCAAGTGTCGTTAATACAGAGGAGAGAGTGAACCATCGAATCACTACAAATCGTGACTATCGGATTATAAGTTACAAATGTACATAGTAAAGAAACACACTTTACTTAACTCTACACTAGACTAAGTTATTCTTAACTATTTCCTATGTGTCGGAATGTCCTAACATCCTCCCTTAAGAGCAACTTGGGATAGGATTGAAGGATTTATAAAGGTGACACAAAAGGAGCCTATTTCCTATGTGTCGAAATATCCTAACATCCCCCCTTAAGAACAAATTGGGATAGGATTGAAGGATTTACAAAAGCGACACAATAGAAGAAGGAAGGAGGCATTAGAGCCTATCCCCCCTTAATGACAACTTTCTTGAACTCCAAGCATGGATCGAAGTTTGGTAAACTTCGCTTCTGTGAGAGCCTTTGTAAAGATATCGGTTACTTGATCATTGGTTGGACAGTACTGCACTTCAAGAACACGATCATGAATGAGCTTTCTGATGAAGTGTATGTGGAGTTCAATGTGTTTCATACATTGATGCTGAACTGGATCTTTACATAGCTGAATGGCACTCTGATTATCACACCAAAGTGTAGTTGGGTGCTGTTGATGAAGACCAAATTCAGACAGGATCTGACGAAGCCACATGGCTTCCTTGCTGGCTTCAACTGCACCACGATACTCTGCTTCGGCCGAAGAAAGAGAGATGGCACTTTTTTTCTTACAAGACCAAGTAATAGGTCCTGAACCAAGAGTGAATACATATCCTGCAGTAGACTTTCGATCATCAGGGTCACCAGCCCAATCAGAATCAGTGAAACCAATCAACAATGGAGATGCCCCTGCACTATAATGAATCCCGAATTGAATTGTACCTCAAATATATCGAAGTATTCTTTTAGCTGCTTTCCAGTGACTTTCATGAGGTTGGTGCATAAACCGAGCAACAAGACCAACGACAAAGGAAAGGTTAGGACAGGTATGTGTTAGATACAAAAGTTTACCAACAAGTTGATGGTATAAGGTAGCATCAACTTCAGGGGTAGTACAAGTGACTGAAAGCTTGACTCTAGACTGAAAGGGAGAAGGGGCTGGCTTACAATCTTCCATGTGAATGTGGCGGAGAAGATCACATGCATACTTGGAATGAGAAAGGGTAATACCTTCTTTGGATTGCAAGACTTGAAGACCAAGGAAATAATGCAAGTGTCCTAAGTCTGTCATTTCAAACTTCTTTTTGAGGCTAGACTTCACATGGTTTATATGGTTGGGATCACTACCAGTAAGGATAAGATCATCAACATAAAAAACAAGGATGGTGAAGGACTTACCCACTTTCTTGGTGTAGACAGTGTTGTCAGAATGACACCTAGAAAAGCCATTATCTAATAGAAATATTTGAGACCATAGAGAGACTTCCTAAGGCGACAAACAAGGCTGGAGTTGTTTTGGATAAAGCTAGAGGGTTGTTCCATGTAGATTTCTTCATGCAAATCTCCATGTAAGAAGGCGGATTTAACATCCATCTGATGGACTTCCCATTTAAAGGAGGCAACAAGGGAAAGAACAAGGTGGATAGAATTCATTTTGGCAACAGGGGAGAAGGTTTCAGTATAGTCAATGCCTTCAACTTGTGAAAATCCTTTAGCGACAAGACGAGCTTTATGTCTATCCACTTTTCCATCTGGTCCAAACTTTGTTTTGTAAACTCATCTGCATCTGATAAATTTTCTTCCTTTTGGAAGAGGAACAAGATCCCAAGTATCGTTTGCCAACAAGGAACGATATTCTTCATTCATAGCTTCATCCCAATCTGGATGACCGAAAGCTTCTTCAAAGGTTTCTGGATCAGGATTTCTGGACCTTGAGCCAATAAGGAAGAGGCTCTTTTGAACTGAGAACGTGTACGTCATCGATCGGCAGGGTCACCTGCAAGAGAACCTGTTGCATCCCGAATAGAGCGGACCCATCTTGGAAGCTGTGGAGTAAAAGGAATAATTTCAAGAGGTGGAGGAGGATTGTCATCCTCGCTGTCATCATCTGAACTAGAAGGAATGCTATTAAAAATAGAAGAGAGAGAGAGAGGTGGCACATATGCCGAATCAGGCTCGCAGGCCAAAGGTGGCACACCCGCTGGACTAGGCTCGCAGGCCGATATATTTTCATCAAATCTTACATCTCTTTTAATGATTATTTTTTTGGATTTTGGTTGAAGAAGTCTATATCCTTTGACATCTTCAGAATATCCAACAAAAATGCATTTTTCACTCTTAGGTTCTAAGGCTTTATGTTTCGCATCTGGAATATGGGTCCAAGCATCACTTCCAAAAACAAGAAAGTGACTTACATCTGGTTTGACTGAGCTCCAAGCTTCTTCTGGAGTTATATTCTTTAAAACCTTAGTAGGAGTGCGATTTACTATGTAATTTGCACAGTTAATTGCTTCTGCCCAAAAATTGAGACTAAGTCCTTTAGATTGTAGCATACAATTAGCCATTTCTTTTAAGGTGCGATTTTTCCTTTAAGCTACACCATTTTGTTGTGGAGTATATGGAACGATATGTTGCAATTGAATGCCATGCTCAGTGCAAAAGTTGATAAATTTGTTGTTAACATATTCTCCTCCATTGTCTGATTTTGATGTCCATATTGTTTCTCAACAAAGGCCTTAAAGGCCAAGAACATGTTAGAAACTTCACTCTTGAGTTTTAAGAAGTATACCCAAGTGCTTCTGGAAAAATCATCAATGAAGTTAAGAATTACTTGCAACCAGAGAAAGAAACAACAGGAAGTGGACCACATAAATCACTGTGCACAAGCTACAAAGGGGCTGAGGCGTGCCAAGAGGCACGTTTGTCAAAACTATCCCGATGATGTTTTCCGAGTACACACCCGGAGCAAACACCATCTCGGCAAGATACCATAGGAAGACCTGTCACCATATTTTCTTTACATAGAGTTTGAAGAGAGCAATAGTTTAAGTGACCAAATCGCTCATGCCAAAGTTTGTTCACATCATCATTATGAGCAACAAAAACGGAGGAAAGACATGATGACCCAAAGTTGTCAAACTTATACAACTTGTGGAATCATCAACAATGCCAGTAGCTAAAATATGTCTAGGATCTTTTAGGTCCTTGATTACAACATCATGAGATGAGAATTCAACTATTTTCCCTTCACCTGAATGAGTGATCTGATAAACAGATAGTAGGTTGCATGACAAGGTAGGAACACATAGTACATCATTAAACTGACCATTATCTAGATGAATGGTTCTAGATCCTACAACCCTAAGAGATCTATCATCACCAACATAAATATGTTTGGTGTTACAATCATTTAAAGAAGAAAACATGGCTTTATTTTTGGCCATGTGGTAAGAAGCTCCAAAATCAATGAGCCACTCATGAGAATGAGAAGAAGAAGATACATTTAATGCATAACTAGATCTTGATGCTTGACACCCACAAGCAGAAGTGCCATTCCTGAGGATGAAGGTGAAGAGTGCTCCAAATTGATGTTGTGCTTCTTCATTGCTGCTTCTAAGGCTTCCATCTTCTTAAAACATTTGGACTCTATATGGCCATCACGATTACAAAAGTTGCAATGTCTATCTGTCTTCTTCCCTTTCTTTTTATTTGCCTTATCATTTTGGTGAGTTGCTTTTTCAGTTTGTGGCTGAAATTGCTTAGGACCCTTGTTTGGTTTCGGACCATACTTTTTAGGATACTGCTTCTTAGGATTTTTTTGATATGATTGCTGTTGGGCTGCTAAGGATTTCTTAGAAGTGTTTCCAGAAGTGATAAGACCAAGGTGTAAGAGTTTTTCTTGTTCTCTTATCAAAGAATCACAAAAGACATCAAAAGAGGGGTTCTTGTAGGTGGTTCCTGAAGAAATGATGGCTTCTCTAGTGGAATGGAAGGTGGAAACAAATATAGAGTATGCAGGGCCAAGCTTAGCAAGAATGCAATAGATGAGGCTACCATCTTCCTTTTTGACCTTACAACCTTCTAAAAGAAGTCTAAGGGTCTTGAATTTGGACAAAAAATCTTCAATAGAGGAGAAATTATTGGGGTCGAAAGTAAGCAACTCATTTTCAAGCAGGGGGGCCCTGATTCGATTTTGAATGCCAAAGACAATATTTAGCTTATCTAAGGCTTCATGAGGGGTGTCAATGTCAAGGATATGAAATCGAAGATCTTGAGCAATGGACATTCCTATCAACCCTCGTGCTTGATCTTGTTTATTTTCCCATTTAGCGACTTTATCATCATCGGAAGGTTTAGTTTCTTGTCTTGTGGCTATTCTATAAAGCCCTTTACTTCTAAGTATATCTACCATGTGAGGTAGCCATTGGAAAAATTGGTGCTGTAAAGAATAATCGGGCATGCAGTTTTCGTTTTTTTTTTTTTAAACTGAAGTTGAAAAAAGCTGAAACTAACTGCTCCAATGGAAAGATCTCGAAAAAATAGGCCGATTTAAGAAAACGGCTCGAAAAACAGCTTCCGGATGAATAAGTTATGCCTTTTTGAAAAACTGAGTTGTAGATGCTGAATAGTTACGGGAACGGTTTGAAATTTGATGATGAAGTTCAACTTTTAAAAAAATCCCTTCCCCTTTAGCAAAAACTTTTTACAAAAAGAAGCTTGAGAAAGAGACTTGAACCCAAGACCTCTATTCTCATAAACTAACTTCTCACCAAGTGAGATAGTAAAATGATTCTGTAATTGTTTGAAAGGAGGAAGGGTTTTTTTTTTTTTTAGTCTTCGGTGTGCGTGTTTTTTCTTGCACAAAAACCACAAAAATCTGAGCAAAAAAAAACGAAATACAAGCCTTACAGCAAAATGTTAGATTTTCGGTTAGCCTTATGGCAAAATGTTAAATTTTCGGTTAGCCTTACAGGCAACTATCCATTTTTTCACTATTTCTGATTTCCTGAGATCGCACAAAGACGCGGGGAAAGAGCATACTTAGCAAAAAAAATCTCTTCTTCCTGTTTATGATTTGCCAAGATCGCACACAGCGCAGAGCAAAGAGCATACACAGAGAAGAGGGTATATATTCGACAAATAAATAAAACCTAAAAACCGAAATAAACAGAGGCAACCGAAATAAGCAGAACTATTAACAAATATAACTGCAAAACAAATACTTTATACCTCCAGATCTAAACTGACATAACTTGGGCAACCGGAAACCTTGTCGCATGAAACGAAAGGCGTTCCTCACTGTAACAGATGCTCCGGACACAACAGAGCAGTTCTCCAGGCCCGAAAATGTTCAAAAACAGTAGATCTAGAAAACGGCAGTCGCATGCAGTCAAACCGGCTTTGGATTTGGATCAACAACGGATGTGGCCCTCAAAATTGCTCTGATACCATGTAGGAATTTACAGGGTAAGTTCTGTAGATCGAAAACCAAAGGTCACCGCTCACAAATCAGTACACTAGTATTATCACGTGGTTAAAACCCTCGAAAAGGGAAATAGTCCACGGCGTGAGCCAACGCGGCCACTTTAGGCAATTTATTAATATAAAAAGAAAAGTTACATATGTTTCTCTCATAAACGATTACAGGACAAATGACCCTCCATGCTCTTTAAATAGAGATCATGGACCAATCGGGTGTTAAGCCACGGATCAAGTGTCGTTAATATCGAGGAGAGAGTGAACTGTCGGATCACTACAAATCGTGGCCGTTTGATTATAAGTTACAAATGTACATAGTAAAGAAATCATAGTTTTAAAAATCGGCCAGACCGGCTCCAAATCGACCGAGCCAACCGAGCCAAACCCTCGGTCGGACCGACTAGGTAGAAAAACCGGTCTGGAGGCCGGTTTGTGACCGAACTGGCCGAGCCGGTCACCAACTCGGCCGGTTCAGCCGAGCCAAAGCTAAACCGGCCGAGCCAGTCCAAGTTGGCCGCGGACCCCACCCAGCCTCCAAATCTGACTTCAAAATGGATTTTTCTTTGATGTTAGGGTTTTATGCAGCCTTCTAACCCCTCCCTATCCTATTAAAGCTACCCAACCCCTTTCATTTCCTCACATCTATCTCATTGCATTTGAGTGAGCATTTGTGAAGAATTGTGGAGTTGGTTTTTGGAGCAGCTTTGAGGAGTCTTTTGGGCAAGCTTTGGAACAACATTGAGGAGTTGGTTTGTTAGAGGCTCTGCTCAATGCAGATCCACTAGTAGCAGGCCCAGTCCCAAGTCCTCCAGTTGCAGTCGCAGGCACTTCCTTTAGTCAGCCACGACGGAAGCACATAACTCGTCTATCTCAGGCTCAACATGCTACAGTTATAGTTGAGGATGTTGATGATGAGGAGGAGCGAGTGGTTTCCCCCTCTGGTTCAAAGTTTGAGCCAGAGGATTTTGCCTTGTCAGATGTTTAACAGTAGTGACTATTCATGTTTTGTTGTAGAGGCTATTTAGAGCCTCCTTGGTTATGTTTTTTGTTCTGATCTCTATACCATCATCATGTATTGGATAGTGCACTGGGTGCAATTTTGATATAATGGATATATTCATAAGCCTACTTTGATCATATGTTGTCTTTTGTGTATATTGTAATGCTTTGTGTTTGTAAACATGAATGAAAATCTTTAAAATTATGTTTTTTTATAAAAAAATAATATTTAATGTATTTTTTACAAAGACCGAGTCATTGAAACCGAACCAACCGAGTCGATACCGAGTCGGAGTTGGAGTCGGAGTCGGAGCCGACCCTCAGCCGTTTCGGAACCCGAGTCTGAGTTTTAAAACACTGAAAGAAATACACTTTACCTAACTCTACGCTAGACTAAGTTATTCTTAACTATTTCTTATTTGTCGGAATATCCTAACAGAGTGATGTCTTTGTGACTCACCTTTTGTTTTGAAATAAAGAAGCCAATGAAGCAAGTTACAGCGGGATGACACTGGTGGATGGAGTTCTCCCTAGTTGAGAGGGAGTGTTAATTTTGGGCAACTAGGTCCAAACTCCATGTTGTGATGCTCAGATGACGATGCCAATATTTTTATTGGATTCCTCTTTCGGAGAGGTGCAAGATCGATCTAAAGATCATCTTGATCGGATGAGCAGAACATGTATTTTGAATTTATTCCACATGTGCAAGGACCAAGGTCGACTTGCTTTATCCCACATGCATAAGAGATGTGTCACACACCCCCACAGATGCCTATATATTGGAGAGACTTGGAGTTCGTTTTACACACATTTTGGTGGAGGCATTTTTCTTCTCTCTTGGATGATGATGGAGCAACATTCTTGGTTTTGCGTTTAGGGCTTCTTGGTGCAGCGTCTTGGTGGAGTATTCTTGATGAAGCGTCTTGGGGTTGTGTGACACACGTGGGTGGTTGACCTTATGAAGACTTTGCTGGTTGAAGCATCCTACTGATTGCTGTAACATCACCATTCTTTATCTCTGTTTTTGGCTTGTCTTCCATCGATCTATTGGTATGTTTTATCTGCATCTTACTTTCATTGTGCCCTAGAAGGTCAAAGTATATTTGCATCTAAGCATAGAACATCTTCAGAATTTAACACAATCTAACACTAATACTGAAACAACTTGCTTATGAAATAACATGCAAGCACAGCAACATGCAATACCATGCATACTAATATATATACATAATTATTAACATGCAAAACATAGCAGGATTAAGCACATAAAAACACATTATACACATAATATAAAAGCATACCAACTAGTTGTAGACCTTAGATATTCCCACTAGCCGTAGACATTGTTGTTCTAGCTCTCTCACTATAGAAGGTCAATCCCGAGCTAGGACTATGCTCCACTTTGGAAAAGGCTACCTAAGCCAACTAAATCTAATAGTTAGCACAAAGTTCAAACAATAGCTAGGCCAAAGCACCAGACTCCAGTAGCAATTCCAACCACACTCTTGTCCTCCTTAGCATGCACAATCCAAGTGTACCCCTCTCTCTACTCTACAATCCCTCAAGTTGTCCCACTTTCCTTTCAAAGGCAACACAAGCTAGGTAGGAATCCTTAGAACTATGGCCTTAGGAACTTTAGCTACTCTCATGGAGTCTCTAAGTACCCTCTAGGCGTCACACCTACGGAAACCTCTCACATACAATTCCTCCTCCAGGGCTCTATCCTTCCTCAATGAAACCCATGGAGAGTTGTTCACCCAAATCCACTTGAGATTTCATAGAATTCACAAAGATATAGGGTTCTAGTGGCTCCTTAGATTACCATCAATATACAATGGTAGCAATGGAAAGAATGGACATAATGAATCCCTTTTTCAATGAGCCCCAAAGTTCATATATGCATGGCCCTTTTTTGGCACAAGGCACTCATGGGACCCTTTCACTCTACTAAGGAACCTAGGATAAAATCATAACTTCTGACTTGGAATATATTAATATATTTCTTCATTTAAGCTCCCTTAACTTAGCCCCTTTCCTTAATCCCTCAGCCCCCTTTGCCTCTCTTGGAGTCCTATCCCCCATATTCTCTTGTCTTCATCTATAGGCATGATTTATTTTATTAATGTATAAGTGTGAGTATAATTTACAATGCTAGGCTCACCGACCTTTTAGCATGCATGTTCTCTAGCCTAATTATCACACATAGACACTCTATCCCAAAACATATATACATAGCCACATTGGCTTAAAAACCATATTGGCTCACTAGCGTAGATAATATTTGTACATATATAGCCTAGGGATCACCTTGGGGTATTAATATCCCTTCCCCATATTTATGCATTGTCAAATATAATCAAAATTCTTTTAAAAGCTTCAAAATGTTATGGGCACTCTTCCCACATGGTGTCCCCATGTTCCCCCATAGCATCTTCAAGACTATAGCAAGTCCATTAGACCTTCATTAGGTCACTTGCTTGGATCTTGAACACTTTTATCTTCTTGTCCAATATGCACATTACCTAGACTTGGAAGTCTTTGTCGTGCTCCACATGGATCACAGTCCAATCATTACATGGTTAGGGTCAGATACATACTTTTAAAGTGAAGACACATCAAATACATTATGTATGAACATGGATGCAAGAAGTGCAATAATGTATGCAGTAGAATCAATCCTCTCTAGCATTTCAAATGGAACACAATATCTTGTTGTGTGCTATGTATTTGTTTGCATACCTTTTCTTCTTTTCTTGTGAAACCTTTAAGTTCTACCTTATTTTCATCATCTACTCTTCTATTTCCTTGAGTAGCTGATCCAGGTGGATATTGGTGGTCACCTGCCTATTCCACTTGGATCCCCACCATTGTTTCTTTCAGTTATTAAGTTTCCTTAATTGTAGCTCAATTTACTATTTTTGGCAATTTTTCGGGTCTTGAACTTCCGGAGCCGTTTTGAGGCCTTAAATGACTTTTTTTTTGGAAAAAGACAAGTCCTTGGATAGATCTTTTTAACAAGGTATCATGCGCATCAAACATAGATCATATGCTAAAGTCATGACCTCGGGAAGTTGATGTACCAATTTACCTCAATGGGGCCCACAATTTTGGTGATTCATCTCCTAGGGTTACGTTTTTGGATGTTTAGGGATTTACATTATTTTTCAATAATAAATAGGCCTTTGAGCCTCATTGTAACACAATTTAGAGGCATGTAGCCGCCACATCTCTTCTCAGAGATAAGCTACCATCGCTTGAACTAGTATTTAAGCATATTTCAGTTCTTTGATATTAATGAAATAAAGTTCTATTTCTGTTGCATCTCTGTGTCTATGTTTATATTTGTATTCTATTGCGTTTTTGCATAAGTCCGGGTCAGTGGTATCAGAGCAGTTTGCTCTTTCTCTGTTTTTCTTTGCATGTCCCCAATGAGGTCAAAGTATAAGGAGTTAGGGCTCGATCTAGTTGAACACTTGCAAGATCAACCTCGCAAACCCCGATGACCTCCCATGGCGGACGAAAAGAAAGACAAGGGAGCAGGAGATCCTTTTAAAATATTGCTCGAGGAGGCCCTCGAGAAACAGAGGAACGCGATGATGGATAACTTTGCCCAGATCCTTCAACAGATGCCCAATGTGATGCATCTTCATCCGACAACCACTCTGGAGGCGCCACTCCCTTTAAGGAACAAGTCAACTTTGACGTTCCCACATTTGAAGGCTAGATAGATGCAGATGCCGTAGATAAATGGTTAAATCTGTTTGAAGGATATTTTTCTGTTCATGATTTTTCCAATAGGGAAAAGATTAGTTTTGCACTCTCGAAAGCCGCCCCCCATGTCAAGGATTCGTGGGAAACCCACTGTGAGCGGAAGGACGAGGGGGAACCCTCACTGTTCTCGGCCGCACCCACTTGGAATTCTTTCCTAGATGCCATCAAGGAGCAGTACTACCCTATTGGGAGCTATGACAACAAGTACATACAATGGACTACGTCGCGACAACAGAGGGATCAAGATGTGCATGAGCTAATGAATATTTTCCATACCCTGCACACAAAGCTGGGTATTAAATATTCTAAGAAACATATGGTGCTCAAGTATCGCGGTTGTTTGCAAAAATACATTCAAGAGGTGATGGAGTTCTTAGACATCTCCTCGCTTGGTGCAACATATCGATATGCTGCCAAAATTGAGTAGAAATTCAAGCAGAAGAAGCGAGACTCTGGATCTGCAAACCCAAACCAGAACAAGGCCGCCTCCAAGTCACAGAGCAAAGGACAAAGCCCAACTGGGACCCCCTAGGGAAACTCCTTGAAGCCGCAAGCCAAGGGTGACAGGAAGGCAAAGAAGGACACCTACAAGTGGTGTGAGTTCCATGAAAGCCCCACTCAAAACACGAATGAATGTCGTGCAAAGCAAGTGCTGGTGGCCAAGATGAGAGACTCAGAGACGGATGCATGTTCTGATTCTGAGCTGGAACCTGACAAGGGTAAGCAGGTCATTGACACAGAACCCACTGCGATAGTAGCCACCACCAAGTTCCAAAAGGCGGAAGTTAAAGACCCAGAGGAGGGGGAGCGCCTCTTTCACTCACAAATGTGGGTGAAGGGCTTGCCGCTGCAATTCATTATCGACAATGGGAGCCAAAAGAACCTCATTTCAGCAGAGGTCTTGAAGTGGTTGGGCCTACCAACCACACCATATCCGCAGTCGTACACCATCGGGTGGCTTCACCAAGGACGAGATCTCTGTGTCTTCCAACAGTACTTCCTTCCCTATAGCATCAAGGCCTTCACGTATGAGGTGTTGTGTGATGTAATTCCTCTATGAGGTATTGTGTGATGTAATTCCTCTTGAAGTTTCTGATGTATTATTAGGCCAACCATACTTGTGGAAGCGTCATGCCGTGTATGAGTCTACGCCTCGCACTGTTATTATTTCTTTGGCTAATAAGTTATACAGAATACTAGAGGTAGCCTTGCCTACCGCCATCTCTTTGATCTCTGCTAAGCAATGCAGTAAGATCATCTCCTTGACCAGGAAATTTGTTTTCTTTCTGATTTGCTCTCAAAGTAAGGGGAAGATTGTGGCCACAACCATGGCCCCCGGGAAGGGTTCCTCCACGCAACAGAAGCAGGTGGATAAGGTCATGGAAGAATACAGGGACATCTTCTCCTCACCCACAGGGGTACCCTCGCACTATTAGGTCAAGCATTCAATCGATCTGACTCTCGAAGCACCTCCACCCAACGGGCCGATATATCGCTGCTCCATTCTAGAAAATGAATAAATCAAGCGGCAAATCCAGTAGTTGTTGCGAAAAGGGCACATCTGACCAGGTTCCTCACCTTGTGGGAGCCTGATTGTACTTGTACAGAAGAAGGATGGGACTTGGAGGCTCTACATTGATTATCGTGCACTAAACAAAATCACTGTCAGGAACAGGTATCCAATCCCATGGATTGATTACCTTCTGGACCAACTCAAGGGGGCCAAGTATTTCAACAAGATCGATCTGAAGTCTGGCTATCACTAGGTTCCAATAGAGCCCATAGATGTATGGAAGACCGCCTTCAATTCAGAGGAAGGCCTTTTTGAATGGTTGGTTATGCCCTTCGGGTTGACAAATGCCCCTGCTACTTTTATGAGGCTAATGGATGACATCTTGCGGCCCTTCACCAACTCATTCGTGGTTGTTTATCTGGATGACATCCTCATCTTTAGCAAGATTTGGGAGGAACACTTGCAACACATTTGGCAGGTCCTTCAAATCTTCCAGCAACACAAACTGTGTGCCAACTTGGAGAAATGCACCTTTGGCATGAGCCAGGTCCAGTACCTGGGTTTCATCATAGATGAGCGAGGCGTGCATGTGGATTAGACTAAGATCCAAGTCATTCGGGATTGGCCAACCTCGACCACTCTAACATAGCTTCGCAGTTTTTTGGGCCTTGAAATTTTTTATCGAAGGTTCGTGTTGGGATTCTCCCATATCACTTGGCCTTTGAGTTGGATTACTAAGGGTGGGGCGAAAGCAAAGTTTTCTTGGTCCGAGTCCCAACATAAGGCGTTCGTTGAGTTGAAGCATCGCCTTTGCTCTGCACCGGTAGTCACATTGCCAAACCTGCAACAACCATTTGAAATTGACACAGACGCCTTTGACTATGTTATTGGTGCAGTCCTCACCCAACACGAGCATCCAGTGGCCTATCATAGTGAGACACTTTCCGATACAATTTAGAACTACCCCACCTATGATAAAGAGATGTATTCCATCGTGTAGGCTTGCCGACATTGGAAGCGTTACATTTTTGGGAAGGAGACGGTCACTTCACACTGATCATTGACCTCTCCAGTTTATACAGACACAAGGGAAGTTGCAGAACAATCGCCATCAGAAGTGGTCTACATATCTGCAACAATTCCACTTAAACATTAAATACAAAAAAGGCAACACCAATCACATTGCAAATTGCCTCAACCGACTCTCAGTTGCAGCACTGACTACTGTTCTCAACTCTTGTGGCCACGAGACCTTTGGATGGCCGCAACTATACAAAAATGATCCATAGTTCGCCTCCAGATACCGGATGCTAGTAGATGGCAAGCAAGTTCCTGATTTCCACCACCAGGATGCATTATTGTGCTACCTAGGCCACCTTTGAGTTCCTTGAAGCGGGAGTGCCAAGCTGATTTGGGAGGCACACTACAGTCGGGTCACAGGACACTTTGGTGTGGAGAAAACTGTGGCCGTACTACAAAAACACTTCTATTGGCCAAAACTTCGACAAGATGTTGGGCAATATATCAGATCCTCACCGCTTGCGCCATTGCCAAGCCAACCACCAAGAGGCAAGGCCTGTACACTCCTCTGCCTACTCCCAACCACCAAGAGGCAAGGCCTATACTGCCAAACTCTTCTTTGAACGAGTGTGGGTACATTTTGGGATCTCGTAGACCATTATATCAGATCGGGATAGAAGGTTCCTCAGCACATTCTAGTCAAGCCTCTGGACACTATTGCACACCAAGCTCACCAAGTCAACTGCATTCCATCCCCAGATTGATTGCCAGATAGAGTTCGTTAACAGGATGATAGTGCACATACTCCATGTACAACTCCAAGCATCCACGAACTTGGGATGAGAGTGTCCCCTATGTGCAACACAGTTATAACAGAGCTCTCCAAAACTCGACTAGTTGCAGTCCCTTTCAAGTGGGTCTAGGATTTCAACCATTGTGTCTGATTGATGTTGCGATACCTCATGCGACTACACAGACATAATCCACACATGTACTGTCTGAGGCTGATAAAGCAACCAGATTTATTGAACGCATCCAGCACGTCCGCCAACAGGTTCATGACATCTTGGAGAAGTCTAATGCCAAGTACAAGCAACACATGATCAACATCAGGTGCCACACAAATTTTAGGTGGGCGACAAAGTTTGGTTGCATTTGCAGAAAGAACGCCTAACCAGAGCCCATCGGAAGCTCAGACCACTCCGATATGGGCTTTACACCATCATCAAGGCTGTGGGAGACAATGCTTTTGAGCTCAACATTCCCCCATTTCTTGGACTGCATCTAGTGTTCAATGTGGACCGCTTTCGTACATACTTTCCACCATTATTGGACACATCAGAGATTGCAGAACAACTCACACCAACAGAGCTAAACTCGACTGCATGGAACTTACGACAACTAATCAGATCATGGACATGTAGATCATGAACACTCGCCAGCAGAAGATCCAACTGTATCGGGTTGTCAAAGCTGGCCAACTCCTGCACCAAGGCAAGTGGCTCACCAGGGACCAAGTTCAACAGAAGTTTCCTCATCTCATGGAGGCACTCAATGAAATGGGGATCATTGCTTCCTAAGGGGGGAGGTCTGATCTAGGTGGATATTGGTGGCCACCCGCCTATTCCACTTGAACCCCTACCATTGTTTCTTTCAGTTGTTCAGTTTCCTTAATTGTAGCACAATTTACTATTTTTGGCAGTTTTTTGGGTCTTGAACTTCCAGAGCCATTTTGAGGCCTTAAACAATGTTTTTTTGGAAAACGGGAAAATGTGAGTCACTGACTAATGTTTGCAGTCGAAAGTTGTAGTCCTCGGATAGATCTATCTAATGAGGTATCATGTGTATCAAATGGAGATTGTATGCCAAAGTTACGACCCCGGGAAGTTGATGTACCAATTTACCCCAACGGGGCCCACAGTTTTGGTGATTCATCTCCTAGGGTTAGGTTTTTGGATGTTTAGGGTTTTCCATTGTTTCTCAATAATAAATAGGCCTTTGAGCCTCATTGTAACACAATTCAGAGGCATGTAGCCGGCACATCTCTTCTCATAGATAAGCTACCATTGTCCAAGCTAGTTTATTTCCATTATGTATGTAAGCATATTTCAGTTCTTTGATATTAATGAAATGAAGTTCTATTTCTGTTGCATCTCTGTGTCTGTGTTTATATTTGTATTCTATTGTGTCCCTGCATAAGTCCAGATCAACAATTCAAGCTCATCATTTTCATAGGTGTATCTATGCGAGAGCATCAACTCATTACTAGACACCCATTGGTAATCGTTGTTTAGCTTTCTCAGGCAATCGTAAGGTCCTATGGCATCACTATGGCCCTCTTCTTCAGCTTTCTTGCTATTCATAATTGACAAAGGCAACCTTAGACCTTTTATTTCTCTGTTTTATGTACATTTGAAACAACTTGTTTGAATCAGTCATCATATTTGTGAATATATTTTACAGTAGCACCAATAGTTGTAATTACCCTGTTTTAATTACACAGGCATTGGCCATTATGCTGGTTACAGAGCATTCCATTTAATCTACTTGCAATCTATTTGGTAGCTCGATCCATTCTTCCTTAAAGTTGCGCAGGTCCACCTCCAAGCCACAATGTTACTTTATATCATGAATAGAGCCTAGTATTTCCTGAATCTTGTTTGGTGCAAGTCAAAATGCATTGGCTGCAGAATTAACTTTAAAAAAAATAACATGAATTGTTTCCCTCTTGCCTACACCTCTGTTTTCAAGAACCAAGATGTTATAGCAAATTGGTCTGTTTTCTTGCAACCATGCCACTTGACTGTCAAACTTTGAAGATGCCCTAGGTCCAGTTGTCAGGGCGTGTTTCAACTAGTTGTGGCATGCAAAATTAGGATAAACTACTGATTCAAATCATGAAAGTGTTGGAGAACACCTTCAAGTTGCATTTAGTATGCATGTTGTAGCTGTTGGTTATTGATTCCACATTAGACCTTTCCAGTGCTGGTGTTATGTGGAATATTGTTATTAACTCGCTGTTAGGTAGGAAGCCTCAGAACTATGGCTCTAAGAACTTTAGCGACTCTCATGGAGTCTCTAAGTAACCTCCAGGCGTCACACTTAGGGGAACCTCCCACATAAAATTCCTCCTCCAGGGTGATGTCCTTCCTCAAGACAACCCAGGGAGAGTTCACCCAAATCAACCTAAGATTTCACATATTTCACAAAGATATAAGGTTCTAGTGGCTCCTTAGCTTACCATCAATATACATTGGTAGCAATGGAAAGAATAGACATAATGAATCCCTTAATCACTAAGCCCCTAACTTTATATATGCATGGACCTTTTTTTGGTAAAAGGCACTCAAGGGGTCCCTTTCCCACTACTAAGGAACTTAGGATAAAATCATAACTTTTGACTTTGGAATATAATAATATATTCCTTTGCTTAAGCTTCGTTGACTTAGCCTCTTTCCTTAATCCCTTAGTGCCCTTTACCTCTCATGGAGTCCTATCCACCCATACACTCTCGTCTTACTTCATTTGTAGTCATGATTTATTTTATTAGTATAAGTGTGAGTATAATTTACAATGCTAGGCTCACTGACCTTTTACCATGCATTTTTTCTAGCCTAATTATCACACAGACACTCTAGCACAAAACATATGTACATAGCCACTTTGGCTTAAAGACCATATCGGCTCACTAGACTAGATAACATTTGTACATATAAAGCCCAATGATTAGTGTTATCAGGACCGGGCTGAACCAGTTTGAACCGGCTGGTCCGACCGTTTTGAGGCAAAAACTGGTTTGAACGGGTCACTTGAACAGTTTTTGGCTGGTTCGGTACCAAACTGGCCATTTTCATCGAATCATCCGGTTCGGTACTGGTTCAGTAAAGCCACGTATAACACAACATGTGGAGCCAATTTTGTTTTTTTTTTCCTTTTAATTTTTGTCTTGGCTGGGCACTAGCCCACAATAGGTGCCTAATATTCAAGCCTATGGTTCTACTATTGCTATGCAATTCATGGTAATGGTAAATTATTCTTTATCTTTCATTTTCATCCTTATACTTAAATTTTTAACATTACCATGAAATGACTCGGATGTTTGAGAGTGGTTTCGACCTCATTGGGTTTCATATGGTGAAAGTAGAATTTTAGATCTCACTCAAAATCTAGCAGACTTAACAAGTTTTCAGGATTTCAGGATTGGAGGGATTGCAATGTTTCCATTGGATTTTGTCATGTATAAGGGTATCGAACTAGCATTTAATCTATAGCACCAATCCCTCTATGTACCTTGATGTTAGTGGCATTGTTTGTTGAACTCCTCTATCATGATCCTACTAAAAATGTACCCATCACTCAAACAAAATCTTGAATTGACATGCTAAGCATTTCTTATCTTATTTTAATGCTTAGAGGGTGATATTGCTGACGAAGATCCTAATATAGACAAAGATTTTGCTGATATGTAGGTATTTGTTGTAGCATACATTTTTTTGGATGTTAGAGGCCATCTAGGTCTTGTTTTTGATGTATTTTTGGTTCAAATATGAATTGCACTCGGTGTTATTTTGGTTATGTGCACCCTTACATGCTCTATAAATGATGACTTTTGCTTATTTGTGTATAAATGGTTTGGATTCATATATGGATGCACATGAATATATATGGTTTTCTTTAAAATTTGAATATTTTGTGTTTTTGGTTGACTGAATTTTTGGTCTGTTTTTTTTTTACTGGTTTCCATCCGGTTCTAACCGGTTCCCGGTCCAGGGGGTCGACCGGTTTGATGATTGATCTGGTTCTGATAGCATTGCTAGGGATCAACTTAGGGTATTAATTCCCCATCCCCTTATTTCTGCACTGTCAAATATATAATCTGAATTCTTTCAAAACCTTCAAAATGTTGTGGGTACTCTTCCCACATGGTGTCCTCATGTCCCGTGCAAGTATCTTTAGGACTATGGAAAGTTCATTGGACCTTTATTAGGTCAACTGCTTGGATCGTGAGCAATTTGATCTTCTTGTCCAAGATCCACATTAACTAGACTTGGAAGTCTCTGTCATGATCCACATGGATCACAGTGCAATCAATTACATGGTTAGGGTCAGATACATACTTTTAAAGTGAAGACACACCAAACACATTATGCATGAACATGGATGTAGGCAGTGCAAGATTGCATACAATAGAATCAATCCTCTCTAGGATTTCAAATGGAACACAATATGTTGTGTGCTCTGTATTTGTTTGCATAACTTTTTTCTTTTCTTGTGAAGCCTTTAAGTTCTACCTTATTTTCATCATCTACCCTTCCATTTCCTTGAGTAGCTCTAGCCCATCATTTTCCCAGGTGTATCTATGTGAGAGCACCGACTCATTACCAGACACCCACTGGTTATCCGTTATCCTTATTTAGTTTTCCATGGCAACCGTAAGGTTCTATAGCATCACTCTGGCCCTCGTCTCGAGCTTTCTTACTTTTCATAATTGGCAATGGTAACCTCAGACCTTCTATTTCTCTGTTTTACGTACTTTTGAAACAATCTGTTTGATTTAATCATCACATTTGTGAATATATTTCAGTGGCACCAATAGTTGTAATTACCCTTTTTTTTGTATCCGAGAGGAGCCCAGCAGCCTGCCTGACATGTAACTACTAGTAAACCTCTGGGGGTCTACATCTTGTCTTCCTCTCTGTAAACTGGGCCACAACCGGTGGGGATTTGAATCTTGGATCTCTCATTTTTCACAAATTTCACGTTACTTCTATCACCAATTAAGCTACCCCTTACGATGTAATTACCCTATTTTAATTACGCAGGCATGGGCCATTATGCTGGTTACAGTGCATTCCACTTCATCTACTTGCAATCTATTTGGAAGCTCGATCCATTCTTCCTTAAAGGTATGCAGGTCCACCTCCAATCCACTGTTATTTTATATCATGCATAGAGCCCAGTATCTCCTGAATCTTGTTTGGTGCAGGTTGAAATGCATTGGTTGCAGAATTAACTTCATCAAAAATGACATGAACCTTTGCCCTGTTGCCTACACCTATGTTTTCAAGAACCTATATGTTATAGCAAATGGGTCTGTTTACTTACAACCATGCCACCCAACTGTCAAAATTTGAAGATGTCCTACGTCCAGCGAGATGTTATGGCAATTTGGTTGCAGACTTGACTTCATAAAAAATGACATGAACTGTTGCCCTGTTGCCTGCACCTCTGTTTTCAAGAACCAAGATGTTATAGCAAATGGGTCTGTTTCCTTACAACCATGCCACCCAACTGTCAAAATTTGAAGATGTACTACGTCCAGCTGTCAGGGCATGTTTCAACCAGTTGTGGCATGCAAAATTAGGATAAACTGCTGTCTCAAATTATGAAAGTGCTGGAGAACACCTTCAAGTTGCATTTAGTATGCATGTTGTAGCTGCTGATTATGGATTCCACATTAGACCTTTCCAGCGCTGGTGTTATGTGGAATATTGCTATTAACTTGCTGTTGTTTTCCATTCATCCATAAACAAGAGTTCTTTCCAAAGAATTTGGTATATCTTTCTTTTTCTTTACGATGCTGACCTTGCCTAACCTGTGGGTTAATTCCTGCCAGTGTCATCCTCTGCCCAATGAGTTCTTAAAATGCTAAATTGAAACCTGCAATCCACTGCAACCATCTCATGATCTTATTAGCGCAACAACTCTTTCCTCTGTGCTTGATCATCAAGCTAAACAAAACAATTTCAAATTGTGAATACTGTTATGTCATCATTCTTTCTCTGGAAACTGTCTGAACAAAACAACAACAAAATTGGTTCTGATTTCCATTTCAATTTTCTTCCCCAACTGTTCCATAGGTAACTTTTGGCACTCTTCAGCCACAGCCTGATCACTGATATTTGCAATATGTCAGTGATATTTTCAACCCTGGTTGTGCCATTTACTTTCTGATTATCAAATTCAAACACCAAATGAAATGAAATTATATTGCAGTAATGTCTAATGATGACCAAAATAGGTCAGTGGGACTGAAAAGTACATCATATCAAAATGGCAATAAGGGGAGCATAAAAAAGATATCTCTGAAGTAAATAGTCATCCTACAGCTAAGGAAACAAGGTTCCCTCGCATTTTGTATGTTTGAGGTGTGGGTCTTATTTTCATATGTCTAGCACTTGCCTAGAAATTTGTATTTCTCATACTGCTGATTTTACACCTCTTCTCATTTAAATGAGACTTATTTATTTGAGCTCCATCTGCTCTTTGATATGGTTTTCAACGTTCTAACTTGGGATTTCCTAATGTTTTTATGGGGATAAAATTGTTTGCTGCTGAATACCATATCATAAAACCACTAACATAACATAGTTTTACAAATCATTTGAAACTGATGCCACTTGGATTTCAATTTTACCTGCATCCCAACAGGTACAAAGGCAACAACATAATTACTGGCATCCCATCAGCCATGTTTGAAGGTCAGATCATGAAGGGAGATTCTTATGATTCTGTTCTGAAGTGCTATTTTTGTCTCACCCACAACCATTCAGAATTAGGCCTTGTGTTAAGAGCTTATAAAGCATAGTGTTGTAGAGTGCAATGCATATTTGATGAGGCATGAGCCTGTACACAAACCGAAGGATAATTATGTAATCACCAAATATGCCTCACATGCTAGTAACTGCGACATATTAACATTGAAAGAATACTTGGATCAATAATTGGTTCAGCTTGATCTCAAAACGTTTAAACATCCTCATTTGGAAATATTTTGTTTTTGAAAATGGGAGACTGCATTAAGGAGATACTGACAAGGAAGGATTAAATCTGGTATTCTCTCTCATTTATCTTATTATTCTTTCCTTTGGTAGTCAAATATATTTCATTGACTATTTATTAGGGCTTTTTTATTTTGCAGGGAAGGATATTCTTGAATAGTTTGATTCTAGGATTGCAATAAAATTGATTAAGTTATACTCAGAAAAATAGACTGGTTAAAAAGAATGGAAGCTATTTAAAATTGTCAATTGATTGTAAGAATGTAATAACATTAGCTAAGTTTGTACACTTCATATATTTCATCCATTTTATACAGGAAAAGTTACATTAAGACTCTACATGGTCCTTTTTATCCCCTTTTGTCTCTCATTGTATATTTTTGCAAAACATTCAATATCTATATTGTATATGGTTTGCAGGCTTCAGCATTTACAAAATTACCAATGAGCTTAATTATCTCATGCTCAGATATGCATTTTATACTGGTTACGCTGGCCTCTGTTTTTATTTTTTCTTTGGGGGTGGGGGAGTTGGGGGGGGGAGCCTTTGCTAGAATAAAACGACTTCCCCAGTTATCTATGTCTGCTTGTAAACATATATTGATCTCTACCTACAACGATATGGTTGGCATCTTGGCAAATAATTGATTAATTACTGGCTTCTTGCAATTGGACATAGAGATGACTGTTAAGTGAGTGCTGTGTGTTACCACACAATCTAACAGAGGTCCAAGGAGGGGTTCCTAAGGGACAACTGCTAGAACAAATGAAAACAACAGGACAAGGACCCAATGTCACATCAATGAATGTCCCTTGTTCTTTACGAACTTTCATCAACGGAAGGAATCCTGGTATTAAGGAAATCACTAGAACGATGAGGTCAATAACAATGTACAATGTGATTTGCAAAGCCCATTAAGAGGAGAGGCTCAAATAATGGCTTTCTTCATTTAAAAGCAAGAGAAGGGCTCTCCAAGAAGGGCTTATTGATAGGAGGCCTAGACCTAGCCTCTAGGTGAAAGGATATTCAACACAAGGAATGTACCTAGATCAGGGATTCCTAGAAAAGGGAAAGGACCTCTCTCAGGGTTTGTGAGATAATAACCATGCAAGTTTTGGGAGCACAAGAGAGACCTAATGGTACAGGCAAGACCTAGGGTTCAAGATGATAATCAACAATATGATTAGGTCAAGCAAGGATGAGAAGTAGGGTCAATGAGAGATAAACTTCCTTTGAGTTTCAAAGTGCAAATGACCCTAGAAATGGCACTAACCAAGGAAGGTGAAGAATAAAAACAGTTTTGGAGCTAGGGCTTGAGATATCTCTCAAACTAGCCGCGGGAATTTCTTGAAACTTTGATGGCACTTGGAGGAAATGACAACGCAATAGTGTACCAATTCGCACCCCAAGGAGATGTCTCTAATGCAATTCGTGCTAGGCCCTAGATGGCCTTCTAGGGTTGAGGCCGAAAATAGGAAAAGAGGAAGAAAAAGGTTTAAGGAAGCGTGATCACCAAGGAATTCAAGGAATTCAACTAGTGCTTGTACCATTGGGAAAATGGAGTCATGGGTCCCTGTGTTAGGATAAATTGACCTTTAAGGAGGCTAAAAGAGGAAGTCCTTTCAACAATTACCTTAATTACATTAATTAATGGAGTTTCATGGACAAATTAGAACAATTTTCCACTAGGAACATTCATTTCATATCATCAATGAGTAACACACGCAAAACTTCTCAAAATCACAATTTCGCGTAAATAAGGGCATAAATTTTCACTATGAGAAAAAATTCCATGCATTAGACATTTGCATAAAGATATTCAACAAGAAAAGACACTAGACAATATAAAGTATATCCATCCATCAATAATGCAATTAGAAGCTCCAAAAAGATAACAATATATCCATACATCAAAGTGCATCCCAAGAACATCCAAATTCTCTCCGAAAATTGTAGGTCAAAATCCTCTAATGAGGCTAGCGAAAATCCCATGTGTGATGAGGAACTACAAATGAGGTCTCATCAATATATATGAGCCTCTCATAAGTTCAAATGGTATAATTTAGCCTAATTAACCCCTAATTAATATTTTATTACGCAAATAACAACTAAATTGGTGACAAGCCCACCAAATAGCTCCAAAGTAAATGACAAGCCTCTCAAGAGGGCCGAAATGATAGAACAATAGCTAATAGGGCCATTGGGAGGCCAAATCAAGTCCCTCATGTGCCATAATGAATAGGAGGGATAAAATACAATGATAAGGGGGTGGTCCCTTAATCTCCAAGAAAATAACATGTGGTGCTCTCAAGTGGTTGTGGAGGCACAAAGAATGGCCTCATGGGTCTCTAACTGAATCAAGCAAGCATGTGTTCCATCTATATGGGTTGGAACGATGATGTGAGCCCTCCGTTGTCTCCCTAAAAAGCCCATCTAGGACCCAGATCAAATGCCAAGTGTGTGGTGTAAGTTTGTAGTTGGCTCGACAATGTGGTCCAAGTGCATCATCATCATTGAATAACTGGGACATGAGCAAGAAATAGGTGGTGATGAAGGATCCCATGGTCTGACTATCTGCTCTTTGCTATAGCGAAGGCCCATGGCTCTCAACGCTCACCCTACAAGTGCCATCATGACCCTCTGGAGGACTTGGATCCCATATAGGGAGACCAAACCCCAAGATGAAGACCCACCTACAATCCTGTATAAGATCCAATGCGCCTCCTCACCTTCCAGTGCAATAATTCATCAGTGCAATTGAGCAAAGGAGCTTACAAATCATGGAACCAAGTGGGCACTTTTGTTATGCACTTGACCCGCGAGAAAAGCCGAATACCAGGAATACGAAACAAGATAGACGAAAGAGAAATATATCACATGAAAATAAACAAGCTGCAAAGATACTTTATTATTCAGAATCAGAATACAATGTTCACTTGCCTCTTCGGGGGGCGACCTCCAGTAGAGCATAGCTCAATTACAATATGACACAATGCTTCTTCCTTCTATCTAGGACTATTTATAGCCTAATGACATCCAAAACCCTAACTATGAGTGGTCCCTGGCATAACATGGGTTAACTACTTTATTTATTAACTATGACCTGTTTATAACTAATTGTGGTCCCTTTTCTAAAATGCGGGTCAACCACTTACAATTATTATTAATGCTGATAATCGCTTACAGGCTTTATTGACTCAAATAACTAACTATGACTCAGACTAGGCCCTCTTGGGCTTATTACATAAATAAAGGGGTTAGGGTTGGACCCTAACATGCCCTGCCCCATCAAAAGAAGCCTTATCCTCAAGGCTAAAGCTGTGGAAACTACTGAAGAATAATGGTTGGTTTCCATGTCGCATCTTCTGGAGAGGTGTCTTTCCACTTTATTAGGACTTCCTTGATCGTGCGACCACAAAGATGGTGTTCACGAGTTTCGAGGACCTGTTATGGTTGGAGCCAAAGTGAGCCTTCCTCATCCAATTCTGGCAAATTTGTTTGAACCTTGCAATTGTTCTCCACAAGTTTCTTGCGGCATGAGACATGAAAGACTGGGTGGATTCTTGAAGTAGTCGATAAAGCCAGTTTGTGGGCGACGACTCCTATACGTTGAAGTACCTAATAAGGCCCGTAGAATTTGGATGCTAGTTTCTGACAACCCTTTTCTTTGAGAGAGATATGCTTATATGGCTGGAGTCAGAGGAACACCTGGTCTTCTACTTGAAAGGACCGCTCGGATTGATGTTGATTAGATTGTTGCTTCATTACGTTATGAGCCTGATGTAGATTATCTTTGAGATGAGCGATCATGGTTGCACGGTTATGTAGGATCTAATCAACTGCCTGCGCTTTGGAATAGTCAGGGATGTAAGAAGTTGGCGATGGTGGGAGTTGGCCATACACGACTTCATAGGGCGTCATCTTGGTGGCTTCATGATAGTTAGTGTTATACCACCATTCAACTAGAGGCAACCATTGTACCCATTGATGTTGCTTGTTGGAAGTGAAGCATCGCAGATAGGTCTCCAAGAATTTGTCGACTGCTTTTGTTCGACCATCGGTTTGGGGATGATAAGCTATGCTGAGTTGGAGTTACGTGCCCTGGAGCTTGAAAATTTCTTGCCAAAGTTTGCTAGTGAAAGTGGGGTCACGATCAGACACAATGGAAGTCGGCATGCCGTGCAGTTTGAATATTTGGTCCATGAAAATTTGCGTCACCAATGTTGGGGTAAATGGGTGGGGTAGAGCGCAAAAATGGGCATATTTTGAAAGCCGATCAACAACCACCATGATAATTGATTTTTTGCCGAACTTTGGGCGACCTGTAATGAAATCCATGGAGATATTTGTCCACACGGAAGCAGGGAGTGGTAAGGCTATAAGGTTCCCAGTTGCTTGATCGTTTCCCCTTTGTTGCGCTGGCATACATTGCATTCAACAACAAAAGTAAGAATGTTGTTTTTCATGCTAGTCCAAAAGAAGGAGCGACGTGCGCGTGCATAAGTCTTATAAAATCTCGAATTCCCGCAGTGGGAGAGGAATGCAACTCAGCCAAGATGCGGGTTTTGAGAGCTGAGGTCGGGCAAAGCACTATCCGATCCTTGTAACGAAGAATCTCATCCTGCCAAAAGTATTTTATTGAGGAATTTGGATCTGCTCTCAAGTTGTTAATGAGCTGCGACATGGAGGGGTGGGAGAACCATTCATTGTGGGCTTCTTCAATCCAATCTGATTGGGGTAGAGAGAGAGGAAAAGGGTGCCCTCATCCTCAAATTGGTGTGATAAGGCATGATCTACTACATTGTCACATCCTTTTTTGTAAATTATCTCATAATCATATCCCAACATTTTTTCCAGCCCTTTATTTTGTTGTGGTGAGGATATACGCTGCACTAGAAAATATTTCAGACTATGATGGTCAGTGCGGATTTGGAATCGTCTCCCCAATAAGTATGGGTGCCAAGTGTCTACTGCATGTAAGATGGCCATCATTTCTTTCTCATATGTGTATTGTCCCAGATGTTGGCCACTGAGTTGTTGACTGGTGAAGGCCAATGGTCTACCTTCCTGCATTAATACTACACCAATGCCTGTACCTGAAGCATCACATTCAATCACCAAAGATTTGGTGATGTCGGGTAAGGCCAATACTGGAGTGGAGCACATGGCCTGTTTGAGATCCAAGAAGGTCTGCTGAGCTGTGTCAGTCCATAGGAATGATTTTTTCTTTAGAAGATTAGTGAGGGGTCATGTAATGCATCCATAATTGCTGACAAATTTGCGATAGTAGCCTGTGAGACCCAAGAATCCCCTCAAACTCTTCAAGGTTTTTGGTTGAGGCTAATCCTGCATTGCCTGAATATTCTTCCGATCACCCTTACTCCGTCACGACCCACAATGTGTCCCAAACTCTAACTTCTTCCATGCCAAAGGAGCACTTAAATATTTTGACAAATAGTTTATGATCTTGGAGCAATTGTAGTATTTGGTCAACATGTTGAAGGTGTTTGTCCCATGTGATGCTATAGATGAGAATGCCATAAAAAAAGAGCAGGACAAAGTTTCTGAGATAAGGTTTCAGAAGGTGGTTCATGAGGCTATGAAAAGTGGAGGGAGCATTACAAAGACCAAATGACATGACCAAGAATTCATAATGGTCTTCATGAGTTCTGAAAGCTGTTTTGGGGACGTCAACTTTCTTCATGCGGATAGGTGATAGCCCGAGCGAAGGTCGAGCTTGGTGAAGAATTTAGCACCGTGTAGTTCGTCAAGCAAATCATCAACTATTGGAATAGGAAATTTGTCCTTGATAGTGAGCTTGTTAAGGGCCCGAAAGTCATGACACATGCATGCACTTCTCCATCTTTCTTTAAAACCATGACCACAGGAGATGAATAAGGGCTGGTGCTGGGACGAATAACACCGGCTTCGAGGAGCTCCTTGATGATTTTTTCAATCTCATTCTTTTGGGAAAAAGGATAGCGATATGGGCGGACATTTGGCGGTTGAGTCCTCGGGACCAGAGGGATGCTATGATCATGCTCACCCCGAGAGGGAGGGAGTTCCTTGGGTTTGTCAAAGACCCGCTACTAGCGATTTAAGACATGTTGCATATCTGGATGAATAGGAGGTTGAGTCGATTCAATGGCCTGGATGGCATTAAATACTTACCCATGATGGTATTTTTTAAAAGCTTCTCCATTCGATGTGAGCTGATGAAAGTAGGAGCACCTACCTGGAGTCCCCGCAGTGTATGAGTGTGGCAATCCTACTTAAAGCTCACATATAACTCCTGGAAATCCATTATGATAGGGTCTAGTGTGGGAAGCCATTTTGCATCAAGGACAATGTCACAACCACCCATTTCAATGGCAAAAATATGGGTTTTAAGGTAATAATCCCCCATTTGAAGCTTAATGTTTTCATAGTGTCCTTCGCATTTCATGGTCCCCCCATCAGTGATAAGGACTTAGAAATTAGACACCGCCCTTATAAAACAATGAACTGCTTGAGCTACGTGCTGATGGACAAAGATATGAGTGCTTCCACTACCAATCAACACCACTACTGATCGATGTTTAATGAAGCCATGAATTTTGAGAGTTTTGGGTGAATAAATTCCAGCCAAGGCATGTAGTGATATAACTGGCTCATCTGGCGTAGCTGCGGCTTCATTGCCTGGATCGACTTGAGTTTCACTTGCTTATTCCTCAGGCACTTTAGTGATGGGAGGTTCATCTGCTGAACTGTTTTCAGTAGCATCAATTTGGAAGAATTTTGGTTCCTTGCATTTATGTCTTGGGGAGTACTTGTCATCACAGTAGTAGCAGAGTCCTTGTTTCCTTCGCTTGGCCATTTCTGCCAAAGACACCTTTTGAACCTTCAGTGTTTGGGTGGGGCCCATAGCCTGGGTGGGATGTGCCTTTGCGAAAAAAGTTGGACGATTGGACTGGGCTTGTAAGGAAACTAACACATCTAAGGCCTTGCAGCATGCATCCAACCAAGTAGCAGAGTGATGCATTCGGACATGGGCCTGGATTGGTTCCTTCAGGCCACTGATGAAACATTCCAAATAAAAATCATCTCTTAGTCCGTTAGTTCTGATGGCCAGTTGTTCAAAAGCGATAATGTAGTCCTTAGCCATGTCGGTTTGATGAACGCATCTAGGTAAGTGACAAAAAAAAATGAAATCCGATCCGGCAGTCCTAGGCAGCTTTTGAGAACAGCCTTGCGAGTTGCTGCTGTAGGTAATAACTGTCCCAATTTGTTTGAGCTCAGTGAGCCGACCCAAAAAATGAGAATCCCGATCAAAGCGGTCACAAATGGCTTTTGAGAACATGTGCCAAGTTATCCTCCATGGGTAATGTTGGGGATCTGTAATTTATTAGCAAGATTGATAGAGTCCAATTACAGAAACAACATCGTTTCAACCAACTTTGGGATTCTAGGATCTAGCCCTCCTGAATCCGGAGAGGGATCTCTCCAATATGTGCAAAGATGGATTTGTCTTTGAAGTTTAGAATGATGATATTAGGCTAGTTATGAAGTCTAAGGGTTTTTCTTGTTTTTGGATGGTTGA
This sequence comes from Pinus albicaulis, assembly GCA_034641835.2. NCBI lineage: Eukaryota > Viridiplantae > Streptophyta > Pinopsida > Pinales > Pinaceae > Pinus > Pinus albicaulis. Next base: position 1,263,252,151 of record CM076574.1, on the reverse strand, counting down.
ACATGATTGCTGTTAGAGGTGAAAAGTCCCAAAAGTAAAGAGGTTCAAAAGTGAGAAGTTGCAAGCAACAAGAGTAAGCTTTGATCAAGCTGAAAGATGATGGCAGGTTTTCAGTCCATTGGGCTATGGAGTCATAAGAGGATTTAATTGAAACAATCAGGTTCGAGAGTGGTCTATGGGGCAAGTCATCTATGCCAAAGGATCTCTTTAAGGTTTGATTTATGGAATGGAATGATACATCAAGAAGGGGAAATAAACAGATGCAGAACAAAGAGCAGCCCAGGATCTGGTAAGTACTTTGAAACTAGCCAGCCTTTGACCAAGCACTTAAGAAAAACATGAAAGCAAACTAGGATCTGGTAAGTACTTTGAAACTAGCCAGCCTTTGATACACTTCCAATAGAAAAACATACAAAAACTGAGTGAAACTTGAAGGCAACCTTTGGAGTAGAGACTAGCGGGTTGGGCTCACCACAAATCCTCTCCTAGCTCTTCTTTACTTGGCTACTTCCAAGACAGTCACAGAGATAACACAGAATGGCCTAAGATCTGGTAAGTACTTTGAAACTATCCAGCTTTTAACACATTCTAAGGGAAACAATCAAACAGTTATGCAAACAAGACTGGGACCAGGGCTCACCATATCTTCCTCAGTTCATCTTCACACAACATATACTGAAAGTAACATTCAAAAATAATATTCAGCTAAGACAATAAGATGAGGGAACGCCAACATTCCTATGCTTAAACTGAATCAAATCATTTCTGAATAACACAGTTGAAAGAAAACATTTAAATAAAGATTTATCAGCCAGCGAAGGTTACTGGTGTACAGTTGGTCCTAACACTGTTTAAACTGTTCTTTACAGAAGAAAATGAAATAGAATGAAAACAGGAATAAAATAACAAGTTACAATGAGAATAACATCACCGTCAACATAGACCAGGATCCCATAAATCAGCTTGTATTGATGCTCCAAACCGGTTACGATCTTCAAGTCCAGTGTTTTAATTCATCTCTCTTTCATAACCTAACTTATCGGTTACAAGCAGAGCTCCAAGAGCCAGTGAATCACTATTTAGAATCAGGGATCTTCACCTCAATTACATTACAATGCTTCAGTAATTACATCAACAACCAACCCCTCACTCATCTCCTACTGAAGTATATATAGAAGGATGAGGAGGTGAGATCTGATAAAATATCTCAAAAACAATTAATATAGAGTTAATGTTTTCTTGGCCTTTGGGAGGCTCAATGAAGAAACTGTACAAGTGTTTCACTGCATTAATTGATTTACACTTATGAATTAAGCTCGGAGGGAGCTTTTGTTGACCTTTGAGGCTCTGTGTGATGCTAGAGCTACTCTGCAGACATTCTTTCATTAAATTCCTGGCAGAAGTAACTCTTCGGCTGTGTAGAGGTAAAATATCTAATCCCGATCAATAAATTTTTTTCCTGATTGAATACTTTGAGGAACAGGTGGCACTTTAGTCGCTGGGAGGAATCAATTTTCCTCCATTTGTGGCAATGGAGGGTTTTCTTGATAAAACACTTTAGGTTTTTCTTTAAACTGTGTTTTAGATTGGGGATTAGGCTTTTGATAACTATCTTAGCCATAATCCCCGCTGATCTATCCACTAATTCTCTATTCTGGTTCATCTTGGTCTTCGACACTAATAATCTTCGACTGTGCCTGTTTCTTGGTTTTTCTTGCTGTCGTGTCGGGCTGCGCAGGGTGAGAAAACATCGACGAAGCATGCATTTCAACCCTGTGGATGATTTTCCTGATTTATTCGAAGGTCGGAGGATAGTCATCCTTGGCTGACGAAATTTCTTCATTTAAGCGGAAAAACATTAAACCCTGCAAAAAAAAAACAAATGTTACGAAATCCTACGTTTATAGGTCAATCTGCATCGGAGGATGTGCGGAGGAAGCAAGGTCATTGGATAGCATCATCCAACGGTCGGGATTTAATCTCAGAATGGTCGAAAAAACATGGGGGAAGGAGGATCAAATCTGAGCCGTTGATCGCACGTGATCGACGGTTGGGAGTGGGCAATGGAGAGTCAAGGGCGAGGAATCGTTGACTGGGAAACGGAATCGGGTGACGCGATATGGGCCGTTGATCTACAGATCAGATCAACGACGGAGATTGATTTGCGGATGTACGAGGGCCTGTTTATCGCGTGTGCACCTTTTTTATCCATCGAGCAACTTTGTTAGCGCTCATCGTCGGATCAATGGACCCAGATCGGATGGCAGAGATCAATTTCGCTGGACATCCTGGTACAAAGTATAACGCGTGATGGACGACGGTTGCACAACAGTTTTCAAATCATACAAGGGACACGCGTCACAAAGCGTATGGAATCGCTGGCCAATGGACGAAAATAACTTTTGGCTCGAAGGTAGTGTGAAGGATACCGGGCGGGTTTGGAAAACAGCGCATGGAAGAGGGGGGTCCATAGGAATGGCGTGCCCCGCACCGTCCGATCTACGAAGCAGATCGACGGTCGAGATTGCTCCACCATTTACATGGCAGAAAACTTTGGAAATAAATTAAAACCTAAAAAACACGAATAACAAAGGTTTTTAATGTTTTGGGCGGAGAAATATTATTGAAGAGGATAAGCGCATGTGGGGTTTAGCAGTTGGTTCTCATGCTCGGGAACATGGATGAAAAAGGGTTAGAGGCTTGGCCTGCAGGGGCTTAAGCCCAGAACATAGAAAATGTGTGTTTTCTGTGGGTTTTTCAAAGGAAATGAAGGTTGCGGTAAGGTTAAAAAGTGGGTTTTTAACCTTATAAAATGAATTTTGATGAGGGGAAAATAGGAGAAACATGGAAATGAGGGATTTTCATGGGGAGTGGGGGGGTAGAAGAGGAGGTTAGTTTTTAGGAGAAAGAAGGGGAAAAAGGGGTCTGCAGTAGTATTTGACTTTGGATTTTTATAGGATTTCAGAGGTTTTTAGGATGTAAATAGCAGTATGGGATTTGGATAGAGGCATGAGGCCTTCAAGAGCCAACAATTTTTAATAGAGAAAAATTGTTCCTTGAAGGCTCAAAACATATTTAGCCACCTTTGGTATAATCAAATTTTACAGGTGGCTAACAGTGGCTCCACTTGGGGATGGTGCCTTCTTGAAGGCATCAAGAATTCAGACTTGATTTCTCTGGGAGGCTGACTTGTGCCTGATCCTTTAGATTGCTCTTCTTTTGCTGGATGATCTTGCTTGGCTCTGAAAAATAGTATCAGTTATGAAAAAAGAATGGACCTCATCAATACAACTTTCTACCTACCCAATCCTACTGATCTAACATTTTTTCTTCATCAGAGTGCACTTGGATTGGCAAACTGTTTTCACAACATTTTATTCTTTTGAAAGCATAAAAACTAATTTAACTCTACTCCTTATTTCTCCCTGAACTCAGATTAAACAGTTGAGCTCACATATTTCTCTACCTAATCTGCTGTCTGTTGGGATTAAACTGTCCAACAGACTTGAATTCTCTAAATTCTACAACAGAAATTTAAAAACAATGAAGCCAAGATTAAGCTGTTTGACTTGCTGTGATCTATGGCATAAAAACAAGCTGCACATAGATTATTATTTGTAGAAATTTAAAATCAAAATGGAAGGCTTAATATCTGAAAGTCTCTCGTCATAGCCTTCTCTTTTCTTCACGGCCCTGTTTTTGCTTTGCTTTTGAGCTGTTTTTGCTTTTATTCTGGTTCAGATTTTGAGCAGATTAGAACCAGTTTTTCTCTTTTTTGACTCAGAAAATAAAACAGTTTTGAGTCATCTCTCTTTGGAAACTTTGGTTCAGATTTTGAGCTTGTTTGAACCTTCAATTTCTATCCTAATCTATCTACTGATAAGCCAAGATTGAACAGTTTGGCAAATCGAATTCACTATCCTATCAACAGAAAATTTAAAGCTAATTAGTCAAGTTTAAGCAGTTTGACTAACTAGAAGTGTGTTTTTGAGGAGTGGCATTTGAACTTGCACACTTTCAGGATTTGTTTCTCTTTTTTGGTATGGGACTATACCTTTCTTGTTTTCATTTCTGCCCTGTTTTCTTCTTTTCCTTGTTTTTGTATTTTTGTTTTTTCATAACTTTGAATGCAATGGTGAATGGAATATTCATAATGGAAAAAGATAAAAAGACTTTAAAACCAAAATGGATCAAGAGAAGTAATGCTTAAGCATCCTGCCATTGACAAGACCCCCAAACAATTCTGTCCCATCCAGTTCCTGTAAGAAAAATGCATTATTACCAGCAACTGAATGAATAGAGTAAGGGCCAAGCCATAGGTTGTTAAATTTTCCATGTTTGCCCTTTTCTTCTCTCCTCGAGTCCCACTTTAAAACTTTGTCCCCAATCTTGAAATTGCTGGTCTTTGTTCTTCTGTCAAAAAGATTTTTGATGCTGTCCTGTTTCTGTAATGCTTTGTTATACACTTCCTCTCTGGTCTGCTGAAGATGAATGGTCTGATTTATTCTTCTGATCATGTCATTTTCTTCAGTCTGCAACTCTTGAATGAGCTTCATCAATGGTACACCAAGGCTGTTAGGAAAAATTGCATCTGTACCATACACAAGCTGGAAAGGTGGCATACCAATAGATTTCTTCAAAATTAATCTGCCAGCCCAAAGTGCATGGACCAGCTTTGTGTGCCAAGACTTTTTGTTATACTCCAACAGTTTATTCACTAAGCTTTTGTTGGAAGATTCTGCAAGTCCATTACCCTGAGGGTAATAGGCTGTGGAATGCCTCAATGATATCTGGTATCTATGACAGAAGTCAACCATCCTCTTTGATCCAAATGCTGCTGCATTATCAATGATTATTTTGGTAGGACAACCAAATCTGGAGAGAATCTTAGTCTCCATAAATTTGATGATAACTGAATCATTGGCCTGTCTACAAGGAATGGCTTCTATCCACTTAGTGAAGTAGTCTGTGGTAGTAAGGATCCACCTATGCTGGGCAGAAGATGGTGGATGAATTTCTTCTATGAAGTCAAGTCCCCACTGTTGAAAATGAGCTTCAACAGTGATTGGATGCAGAGGAAGGGGTAGCAATTTTCTCTTGCCTTCAAACAGTTGGCATTTATGGCAAGTAGTGGTCATCTTATGTATATCAGGAAAAAGAGTAGGCCAATAGAAACCAACCCTCAAAATTTTGTTGGCTGTTGACTTCCAGTGCAAATGACCCCCACACTCTCTTTCATGGAATTCCTGCTTAACCTTCTCTGCATCAAACTCAGGCAAACATTTAAGCAATATACCACTTGCATTTTTCCAATAAAGACATCTATCTATGATGCAATAGTTTACTGCTTTCAGCTTCAAGAACCTTGCATTTGTTTTTGTCAAACCAGGAGGTGTATTTAAATTAAACAAAACATAAACAATATCAGCATACCAAGAGGAATTCATGAAATGGTTTTCAACAATGGGTGTCGAGATTTCCTCTTGATCATCTAAAGCATTAATCATATGAATATCAAGAACTTCACAATTTTATTCAGCCATTAATCTAGCTAGACCTTGGCCTTTGATGAGCTTAGTGGGTTTTATCTCTAAATCATATTCAAGAATAACAACAATCCACTTACCTCTCTTACCATCTGGGTCCTGTGTTAGAATGTCTTTAATCACTGAATTTGGGACAAAGGCAATGATGTGTGAGTGAAGGATGTACACCCTGAAATCTTTTAAAGCTTTAACCAAAGCAAAAGCTTGCTTTTCCATAATGTTGTACTTCAATGGGGCATCCCTCAATGCCTTACTAAAGAATGCAATAGGCTGCTCTTGTCCTTGTGGATTTTTCTGTAAAAAGACAACAACTATGGTATGTTCTGATGCAAATGAAAAGATATAAAAATCTTTTGAAAAATCAGAACTTATGAGAACTGGTGTTTTGGTTAATGCTTGTTTCACCAGCTCAAAGGATGTCTTTGTTTCCAAGGTCCACTTTACCCCTTGCTCCTTCTTTAACATGTTTGTGATATTCCCAAGGAGCTCAGCCAAGTTGGGGATGAATCTTCTCAAAAAGTTAATCTTTCCAATGAAAGACTGCAACTCTTTGATGTTTCGAGGATGAGAGATTTGCAATATGGCCTCAATCCTCTTTGGATCTATCTTTATACCCTCCTCAGAAATAATGTGCCCAAGAAGCTTACCCTCTTGGAGACCAAAAAGTGTTTTCTTAGGGTTTAAAGATATCCCAAACCTTCTGCATTTCTCGAAATTTTTTCTTAAATGTTGTAAATGCTCTTCATCTGTTTTTGAAAACACAGTGACATCATCAAGATAGATAATGATGAAGTAGCTAAGTTCTTCCGAGAATGCTATGTCTATGGCTCTCTGAAAGGTTGCTCCAGCATTCATTAGACCAAAGGGCATTTTCACATACATGAAAGTGCCCCATGGTGTAGTAAAAGCTGTCTTTAATTGATTAGCAGGGTGAACTAAGATCTGATTATACCCTGAATAGCCATCAAGCAAAGAATTTTTTTTAGACCCCACCACCCTTTGTAAAATATGATCCATCTTTGGTAAATGGTAGTTGTCTTTCAATGAAGCTTTGTTTAAATTTTTAAAATCTATACAAAGCCTGATTTCTCCAGTCTTCTTCCTAACAGACACCAGATTAGATACCCATTCCGAATATCTAATAGGGACAATAATACAAGCATCATACATCTTCATGATTTCCTTCTTGAACAAAGGCAGCTGTACAGGATTTATTCTGCGCAGTTTCTGTTTAAATGGTTTTTGGTTTTCTTTAAGAGGGATTTTGTGCTGTATTATTTCAGTCTCATAGGATTTAGGATCTTCGTAACTCCATGCAAAAACATCAGAAAATTCTTTGAACAGCTCTATGTATTTGAGTTTAGTGTGAACCAGCAAAGTTTTGGACAGTTTGATAATTTTTGGTTTCTCCTTACTGCCTATGTTGCACTCCTCTACTTCAGTCTCTACAGGTTCTAGTTTATGTTTTTTGGCCCCGTCGTTAAAATCGAACAACTCTTCTAAAGGTGTTAGACCACTTGGCAAACTTTCATTGTTAGAATGCAGAGTTTCTAATTCTTCTGTTTCTGATTCTGCACTCAATTCTGTTTCGTTTCTAAGTTTGCTAGTCTGAAGGTTAATATTGACAAGCTCAGGAGAAGGTTCTTCTTCACCAAGAAAATTTTCTTCACTGCAGTCTGTATCATAATCTGAATCTGAACTATGCAGTTCAAATTCATTTCTGAATTGCATGAAGTCTTCTATTTGTTTATCTCCGTCAAACACCTGCCAATATTTTTTATTATCAGGCACAGCTGGTCTAAATTTTATCTGAGGTGAACAATCTTCGGTCTCATATGGCGTTAGACATGTCCTAGATGCAAATGCTAAATTGTGGGCTATAAGATTTCTTTTTCTCGGGACAAAACTCAGTTTGGACTCCTCAAATGTTTTCAAAATATCCATGACATCATTCCGATAGGCCCTAAGTCTGGGATGATTTGCGTTATACTCCCCATTGACTTGCCTAATTATTAACTCAGAATCCCCATACACAGCTATTTTCTTGGCTCCTAACTTTTTCAGCAAATGTAAGCCTAAGAGCAGGGATTCGTACTCCGCTATGTTGTTAGAACACTGAAAGTTTAATTTGCAAGAAATGCATTCCGTGTGCTTGCTTTCAGTGTTAGTAATCCACACACCTGCACCAACATTTGTTCTAGTGCATAACCCATCGAAATACATACTCCAGAGAGGAATATTTTCAGTTTTATCAGTTTGGTGAATGTCCTCTATATGATTTAATTCCTCAAGTTTCTCATCGGGTTGAGGATTGTTCTCTTGACTGTCAAGATTTAAGTTTAATGGATTGATGACTTGTAGTTCAAGACCTATGTTTGGTTTGCTGATGTTTTCAAATACAGCAAAGTGTTTTGACACCTCAGTGCTGTGCTCCTTTTCCTCCCTTTCAGCCATTGATCCTGGATTTGTTCAGTAAGTGTTTCATCATTAAACATGATAAAAGAATCAAGGCCTGTACTTACAGAATACAGAGGAGAGTTTTGAGGTCTGTCTTGACTTGTAACCGTGTATTGCATATGGGAATCCCTGTAAAGTCTTCTAGTCTGATTTAAAATAGGGATAGTCGCATAGGTCATGTCCATTTGCATAGTCCCCTGTAACTTAGCCCCCCAAGATCTTGATAAAAGCATTCCATACTTTGGGGGTACATCAGCCACAACAACATCCATAACTAAGCATTTGGCTGGAATCTGGGCTAAGTTAACACAAAGGTCTTTGATCAATCCTAAACACTTGACTCTGCTCGAATTAAAGGAGTAAAGATCTTTATTAGGTCTGGTGACTTCAAGACCCAGGCTTTCCATTACAGCTTTTGGCATTAAATTATGAGAAGCGCCTGAGTCATGCATAGCGTTGTGTAGAATTTTGTCATGAACGTTCAAAATTACATAAAAGGGAGGGACCGGTCCCTCTTGAAACTTACCTTCAGTCTTTGGACCAAAAATAAGCTCTGGCTGGTCGTCATTAAGATTGAGTGTATCCTCATTTTCTTCTATGTTCAAAGCCTTCAAAATTTTGGACCTATATACATGTTGGGCAGCTAACTCAGTCAAAGGGACATAAATTTTGATCTTTGAGATTTCCTGTTCCAGGCTGAAAGGAATTTGATTCTTTAAAGTGCTGCTTTCAGCCCAATTTACTTCCACTCTATCAGCAACAACAACTTGCTGATTTGTTTTATCTACAGTTGACACAACGGTTGAAAAAGGAGTACTAGCTGAAGTGTTAGTACTACTGATGTTTGCACTCTGTTTTTCAAAATTTGGAGTGTCTTTCTCTTTACCTTTACCAGAATTAACAGCCACCGTTTTGTCCTTTTGTTTGACTGTTTTAGGCTTGGTTGTAGTGGTGTTTAGAGAAGATTTGTCAGAGGTTTTGGTGCTGGGGGTTTGTTGACTGGATTTACTTCTGAGTTCATATTCTTTTGAAGGTTCTGTGATGGCATTTTCCATGTCTTGACAACAATTTTCATCACCATCTCGTTTGTCATCATAAGGTGTGTAAAGACCCTTTTTTCTATCATAATGAACCTCGAAGTCATCATCATCTACCCCAAATAGGTTCATATCATCTCCCTCTGTCATTTCATCGGTTTCCTCAACCTCACTCACATAGTTTTGATGAAAGGGAGGAGCGATCTGTTGATCATCTTCCCTGGGTCTGTTTGGAGGCTGGTTTCTTCTTATATTCTGATTTTGGTTTTGGTTTCTGTTTTGAGGAGCAGTTTGGTTTTGACTTGCTTGTGCTCTCTCAAGAATGCTCATTTTCTTCATCATTTCTTCCATCATTCTTTCCATTTTTGAGTTTGAGGTAGTAGGTGTGGATTCCTCTCTAAAAGATACTCTCTTTTCAGCTTTCATCCTTGCTCTCTTCTCCATTAGGTTGACTTCCACAGAAAGAGCACCTCTTTGCATGTCTTCAAGGGTTGCAAAATATCTCTCTCTGAGTGAATAGGTCATGTCGGCGTCAAACCCTTCAGGAAACTTGTTTAAGGCTGAGCCTTGTGGAGGTTTTAATTCTGGGGAGAGTGCATTATACACACTATTAAATCTAGTACAATAGGCTTGTACACTTTCCCCGGGGTTTCTATGGAGATTGTTGTAGTCAGCAAGGACTTGGAGAGGATTCTTCCTCACTTCCCATTTGTTTAAGAATGTTTGATGGAAGCCTTGGAGATTGTTGATACTGTGGGGGGCTAGGGCTTTAAACCATTTTCTTACTTCTCCCCCTAAACTCTGAGCAAACAATCTGAGTTTGACAGAATCATCATCAATTTCATTTATGTCAAAGTAGTCATTCATCTTGTCCACATGTTGTGATGCTGTTGTAGCATTGCTAGCATCATATAATGGAATTTTGGACTGATAGTCCTGTGGAAGATTGACTAATGGTACAGGAAGGAATAAGGGAGCATACCATACTGCCATGATATGTGGTGGAGGTGGATTGACAAGAGGGGGTGTGAGTTGAAGTGAAGTGGTTTGAGCAACGGATGAAGGATGAAAAGAAGTGGATGGGACTGCAGTAGATTGTTGGGCTGACCTTGGATGAGAGACACCTATATTATAAAGAAAATGTAAATCAGGAGGTGTTGTTTCTCTATTCCCAAGATGTTCACTTGTTTCAGGAGATGAATGTGGAGACTCAGAATCTAACTGAGCTAAATCATCAAGGGACCTAGTTCTAAATGGATTTAATAGGTCAGCTGGTGATTGTTGCAAAGCTGAAAGATTTTCAGGGACTGAATTAGCTCTTAGGGGTAATCTGAAAACAGTTGAAAATTCTATCTTAGGAGACTTCCTAAGGATTCTTTCTGGGTTATCAACTATCTCAAGTGGATCAGGGTCAGGGTGGGCTCTAGTGTGAATCTTTCTAGGAGCCACTATGCTGTGTTTTAGACCCAAAAAATAAGAAAAGTTCAACCAAATATGACAATCTTTAAGAGGTCAACTAATCTTTTTTCACAAGTTTAATCCTACAGCCCTCTAACTGATTTTGAAAGATATTATAATGATAAGGGTTCTTCCCAGTGGAGTCTTAAGGTCTGTTCAGGATTGTGGAGTCACCAGGTGGAAATTTTAGAGTGTTTTCAAAGAGATACACTGTCCACCACAGTGCTTGTGACACATCATTTTTCAAGGATATCCCGAAACACAACAAACTCTAACCAGAGATTGACTGGGAGGGCATTCACCAGATATGTCACCTCTTAAAAGAGGATGAGATCCGCAGGCTACCTGGCCCTTTCCAGACTCTGTCTAAGAGTATAAGGTAAAACACAACCAAAAGGTAAATTAAATGTAAGAGTAAGTGTTTTACTACCAATTTGAAATGCTTTTGGTATTTTCTGAGTTATTTTTATTTGTGTGGTTTCTAAGAATGTCCTAACTTTGCTTCAAAAATTAGCTACGGTTGTGAGATAAAGACAGTCTACTCTTATGGCTAAGCTAGCTGTTTTTACAAGGTTAGATGAAGTCTTATCAGAATCCTAGGTTTAACCTAGTTTGTCACTGACTCAAACAAGTCTCATCATGATTACCATTTCTTGGTAGTGCTTGAAAAGCTGCTTTTTACTCTCAAATTTTTCTTGAATCGAGGGTTTTCTAAGGTCTCTAAAAGGTATTAAAAACACTCAGTCCCCAGCGGAGTCGCCAGAAATGTTAGGGAATCTGTAATTTATTAGCAATATTTGTAGAGTCCAATTACAGAAACAACATCGTTTCAACCAACTTTGGGATTCTAGGATCTAGCCCTCCTGAATCCGGAGAGGGATCTCTCCAATAAATACAAAGATGGATATGTCTTTGAAGTTTGGGGTAATAATATTAGGCTAGTTATGAAGACCAAGGGTTTTGTTTTGTTTTTGGATGGTCGAACATGATTGATGTTAGAGGAAAAGAGTCCCAAAGGTAGAGAGGTTCAAAAGTGAGAAGTTGCAAGCAAAAGAGTAAGTTTTGATCAAGAAGAAAGATGATGGCATATTTTCAGTCCATTGGGCTATGGAGTCATAAGAGGATTTAATTGAAGCAATCAGGTTCAAGAGTGGTCTATGGGGCAAGTCATCTATGCCTAAGGATCTCTTTAAGGTTTGATTTATGGAATGCAGTGATACAATAAGTAGGGGAAATAAACGGATGCAGAACAAAGAGAAGCCCAGGATCTGGTAAGTACTTTGAAACTAGCCAGCCTTTGACCAGGCATTTAAGAAAAACATAGAAGCAAACTAGGATCTGGTAAGTACTTTGAAACTAGCCAGCCTTTGATACACTTCCAATAGAAAACATATAAAAAACGAAGGGAAACTTGAAGGCAACCTTTGGAGTAGAAGCTAGCGGGCCGGGCTCACCACAAATCCTCTCCTAGCTCTTCTTTACTTAGTTACTTTCGATACAATCACAGAGATAACACAGAATGGCCTAAGATCTGGTAAGTACTTTGAAACTATCCAGCTTTTAACACATTCTAAGGGAAACAATCAAGCAGTTAGGCAAACAAGACTGGGACCAGGGCTCACCATATCTTCCTCAGTTCATCTTCACACAACATATACTGAAAGTAACATTTAAAAATAATATTCAGCCAAGACAACAGGATGAGGGAACACCAGCATTCCTATGCTTAAACTGAATTGAATCATTTCCAAATAACACAGTTGGAAGAAAACATTTAAATAAAGATTTTTCAGCCAGAGAAGGTTACTGGTATTGCAGTAGGTCCTAACACTGTTTAAACTGTTCTTTACAGAAGAATATGAAACATAATGAAAACAGAAAAAAATCACAAGTTACAATGAGAATAACATCACCGTCGACATAGACCGGGATCCCATAAATCAGCTTGTATTGATGCTCCAAACCGGTTACAATATTCAAGTCCAATGTTTTAATTCATCTTTCTTTCACAACCTAACTTATCAGTTACAAGCAGAGCTCCAAGAGCCAGTGAATCACTATTTACAATCAGGGATCTTCAGCTCAATTACATTACAATGCTTCAGCAATTACATCAACAACCAACCCCTCACTCATCTTCTACTGAAGTATATATAGAAGGATGAGGAGGTGAGATTTGATTAAAGATCTCAAAAACAATTAATACAGAGTTAATGTTTTTTTGGCCTTTGGGAGGCTCAACGAAGAAACTGTACAGGTGTTTCACTGTATTAATTGGTTTACACTTATGAATTAAGCTCGGCGGGAGCTTTTGTTGACCTTTGAGGCTCTGTGTGATGTTAGAGTTACTCCGCAGACATCCTTTCATTAAATTCCTGGTAGAAGTAACTCTTCGGCTGCGTCGAGGTAAAATATTTGATCTTGATCAATAAATTTTGTCCCTGATTGAATACTTTGAGGCACATGTGGCACTTTAGTCGCTGGGAGGAATCAATTCGCCTCCATTTGTGGCGGTGGAGGGTTTTCCTGATAAAACACTTTAGGTTTTTCTTTAAACTGTGTTTTAGATTGGGGTTTAGGCTTTTGATAACTGTCTTAGCCGTAATCCCCGCTACTCTGTCCATCAATTCTCTGCTCTGGTTCATCCTGGTCTTCGACACTGATAGTCTTCGACTGTGCCCGTTCCATGGTTTTCCTTGCTGTCGTGTCGGGTTGCGCAGGGTTCATAAGGCATCAATGCCTGAGAAAACATCGATGAAACATGTAATTTAACCCTGCGGATGACTTCCCTGATGTATTCGAAGGTCGGAGGATCGTCATCCTCGGCCTACAAAATTTCTTCATTTAAGCGGAAAAACATTAAACCCGGCAAAAACAAACAAATGTTACAAAATCCTGCGTTTATAGGTCAATCTGCATCGAAGGATGTGCGGAGGAAGCAGGGCCGTTGGATGGCATCATCCAACGGTCGGGATTTAATCTGAGAATGGTCGAAAAAGCATGGGGGAGGAGGATTAGATCAGAGCCATCGATTCGCGCCGAGATCGACGGTCGGGGATGATTGCGGGGGGTCCGGGTGTACGGAGGAAAAATCTTGGGGGTATACCCCCGCAGTGAAACTGTGCCGTTGATCTGGATCAATTTGGACGGTCAAGATGGAATCAGGAGATGTTGAAAGTCAAACGGAGGGAATCTGGGTGATGGATTTTGGATCGTCGATCTGCAGATCAGATCGACGGCGGATATGCGATTTCTGCTGTACAATGGCCTGTTTTATCGCGCGCGCACCTTTGTTATCCATCGAGCCACTTTGGCTAGCGCTCACCGTCGGATCAGTGGGTCCAGATCGGATGGCTATGGTAAATTTCGCTGCATGCCTTGGCCCGAACGTTAATGCGCGAGGGATAACTTTAATGCGCGGGGACGGCGGTTTTGGAAAAGGTACGGGAGACGCGTGGTGGAAAGCGTATGGAATTGCTGCCGATTGGGAGAAAACCACCTTTCGCCCAAAGGCGGTGTGAAACATACCACGCGGTTTTGGGCAACCGGCCTTTGGGCGGTGGGGACCACGGAAAGGCGTGCTCCGCACCGTCCGATCTGCGGATCAGATCGACGGTGGATATCACTCCACAATATGCATGGCGGAAAACTTTGGAAATAAATTAAAAACCCAAAAACACGAATTTACAAAGGTTTTGAATGATTTGGTGGAGAAATTTTAATTCGAAAGGATAAGCGCTCGACGGGTTTAGCAGTCGGTTCTGGCGCTCGGGCGCATGGATGAAAAAGGGTTAGAGGCTTAGCCCGAGGGGGCTTAAGCCCAGAACATAGAAAATATGCGTTTTCTATGGTTTTTTCAAAGGAAATGAAGGTTGCGGTAAGGTTAAAAAGTGGGTTTTTAACCTTATAAAATGAAATTTTGATGAGGGGAAAATAGGAGAAACCTGGAAATGAGGGATTTTCATGGGGAATGGAGGGATAGAAGAGGAGGTTAGTTTTGAGGAGAAGGAAGGGGAAAAAGGGGTCTGTAGTGGTATTTGAATTTGGATTTTTATAAGATTTCAGAGGTTTTTAGGATGTAAACAACAGTATGGGATCTGGACAGAGGCATGAGGCCTTCAAGAGTCTTCAAGAGCCAACAGTTTTTAATAGGGAAAAATTGTTCCTTGAAGGCTCAAAACATATTTAGCCACCTTTGGTATAATCAAATTTTTATAGGTGGCTAACAGGTAACACTTCTGATGCCACTGCCACCACTGCCATCTCTCTTGGTCCAAGGGCTCCCACACGTAGTTTAGTTTCATTGTAGCAAATATTATTAAGGATGAAATATTGTTCCATTTTAGCCACCCATACTTTCGGGGTCGAGCCATCAAATTTGTACATGTCTAGCTTGGGCATCCATTGGCTTGAAAATTGGGACCCTCCATAGAAGTGAAGGTGATGGCTGGATTCACATTCTACGTGTGCATCAACACTGGGTTCTTCCCTGCTACATGTCTGCAGTTTAGAGAAAGGTTCCACGATTTTATCGGGAAGGGACACAATGAGATGGGTTATGCATTTCTCAAGGTCGTCGATTTTGTCTCCCATATTTTCGACAACCATAACTTGAGATCAGGTTCTGTACATGCACTAGCCCTGATTTGGGACTGCCTGAGAAATTTGGGCTTATAAGTGAATGGTACCGTTGTGATCAACTCGCTGACCTGAGTCTTATGGGCTAGGTCTCCAAAAAGTGTCTTGAAAGGAGTTTTACTCCCAGCTGATCAATACTACAGTGGTCAAATACCTGAAAGCTTGATATTTCCAAATGTCCTACGAAAATCAGCCCCGGTCTGCAGTAGTCAGAACCCTAATTCCTTGGTACCTTCAGATGTGCTGCGATAATCAGATCTGGACTGTGGCGGAAAAACCCTTACTCCACTCTGAGCCGAATCTGTGCTGTGAATACCCCAACTGCTGAAGCTGATATCGAAGGCGCCGAAAGACCCGAACGGTTGGATATGATCAGGATGAAAAGATAGGGGCGATCTTCAAATACATGAAGGAACTATTGTCGCAAGGAGTGTCAGGTGCTACAAATCATAATATACGCAGGGGTCCAACAATAGTACTCGTCCCAATCTTTTAGGGCACCATCTAAGGAGGATCGACCGTACCCTTAGCTGTATTACTCGACTACCTTGTTGTACGTCTGAGTAATCTCCTCGAGTGTTGTTCTTAGTGTACTGTAGCAGCAAGACAGTCGATGGCCGAACTAAGGTTAGGTTTCAGGTTACCCTAGGGGGCTTTCGATATACCCGAGGGTACGTGGAAGTGTAGTTCGTGCATGGTTTTGTCTAATGCGCTACTACTCGAAGGGGTACCCACAAGGGTTACAAGGGAGTCCAACAAACATTACCACCTCTTGTAGTTCCTGCATGCATGCCTCCCCAAATTTGTAGGTTTATGTGCTCAATGAAAGATCCTGTGGTTTAAAGACGCCGAAACATGTATATAGCCTAAAAAAAACTGTGAAAATTGGAGGTCCCAGTGGCCCTGGAAAGCGCTCTTATACCACTTATGATGCACTTGACCTGTGAGAAAAGCAAAATACCAGGAATAAAAAACATGATCGCCGAAACATAAAGATATCACATGAAAATAGACAAGCTGCAAAGATACTTTATTATTCAGAATCATAATACAATGTTCACTTTCCTCTTCGAGGGGGAAACCTACAGCTGAGCATAGCTCAATTACAATATGAGGCAATGCTTCTTCATTCTATCTAGGAAGATTTATAGCCTAATGACATCCAAAACCCAAACTATTAGTGGGCCCTGGCATAACACGGGTTAACCACTTTATTTATTAACTTTGGCCCATTTATAACTAATTGTGGTCCCTTTTCTAGAAAGCGGGTCAACCACTTACAATTATTATTAATGCGGATACCCGCTTACAAGCTTTATTGACTCAACTAACTAACTAACTATGACTCGGACTAGGCCATCTTGGGCTTATTACATAAAAAAAGGGGCTAGGGTTGGACCCTAACAACTTCAGAGTGGCATGCCCTTCCATAGTGGGCTTTAGAATGTACATGTGCCTCCAGGCTCAAGAAGGAGGTTAATCAAGGACTCTATTAGGCAGTTTCAACCTCTAAGGGAGTGATAGGTCTATGGTACATCCATCAGATGGCATGTGTTATATGAAATAATGATGAAATGGAGTGGGGTTGCAGGGGAAGGCTCCAAGCCACATGCCATGGTACAAGGGTAGCTATAATGAGGGAAGGCCACACATTGTTGATTTATGGTAGCATCGGATGTGCTCTAGCCTTATAATTTTGTATACATGCTAAGACGCATGTATTCCATAATACCTAGAAATGGTTTTGGAAAATTCCACTTAGAGATGGTTTAATTAAATTAAATAATCATTTTTTAATGTTTTCGTAAGTCTAAACATAGGGAAACTGATTAATTAAAGGGTATTAATTAAACTAAGTGTGAATCTTCTAGATAAAGTCATGGATCACCTCCCAGTTAATCTTAGCCCTTGATTATGTTTTAATCTTGGTCGTTTAAGAGTCAACAAAAGAATATAAGGAGGGTGAGGGGCCTATGGAAAACACATCAGACGGAGAAAGAATCAAGAGATCTATTTCTTCAGCGGAAGGATGAATCAAAGTGATTCTCGATTGCAGAGAGGGGAAGGTGAAATCTCCAGGAGGGAGAATTTCTGAATGATAAAGAGTGCAGGAATAGAAGTGAGAAGGGAGCCATAGCAGCAACGTAGAGATAACCAAGCAATAGTTACGCTGAGCTAGCACATAGCAGTAGAGGGAGTTTCGATTTCAGTTGGAAGACAACTGAGGGTTCATCTAGGATCTGGAGGGCATTTTTGGAAGAGGAGAAAACTCTAGTCTCACACAACAGTGAGCACCGAGGAAGCCATAACGAGCTGCAACAACAATGACGTAGTGACAGTGTGAGTGACACAGTCACTGCGCATAAATCACGTAGAGTCACACGGTGTGGGTGCAGGTCAATGTCGGAACTTCGTGGTGAAGTGAGAATTGTCTCACTAAGCCTATTCTCATCAGATTTCTTCAGGTGATTGATTGATAATTACAATCACACATTTGTACTCAGAATTTTTGCATAATAAAGAAACCCTCAGATCTGCTGCACCGATTTTCCTGCATTGGGTTTTTCCGGGGACAATTGTCCAAAAATAACGGTGTCTATGTGTGAATACTTATGCTATTTATTTTATGTTGTTTATTGATTGTGAAGTCTGCAGCACATTTTATTTTGTTATTTAACACAGTGAAATGTTAAATAATTGTATTTGAGAATGCAATAGAAGAAATATAATAAGTAGCTGCAATAGGATTCTACATTACCGAATTTTCACATGGTATCAGAGCTGTCAGATCCAAAGGAAGCAGGGTTAGAGAAGGGACTGCGTAAACCAAAAGCTTCAGAGGGAACGCAACACAGAGAAGAGAAAGCATAGATAAGTATGGCAGACTTAGATGTTTTGTCCTCTAGGTTGAAAGAGGATTGTGCATGTCTGTCAAGTTCAACATCTGTAGCAATCTAGTATATTGATAATGGGGATTTAACTCATATGATTGGAGTACGAGAATACTTCTTGAGCTATAGGGAGGAGCAAATGAACTTCCAAATCACTATGTGGAATAACACGAAAGGCACTCTAGTCGAGAGAGGAGCTGAAGTGTTTCAGACGGAAGCCGGAACCAGTGTCAAGGTCACAGATGTACTACATGTGCCAGGGATTGGGATGATTCTAATCTCAGTATCCCAGTTGCAAGACAAAGGGTATGACATACACTTTATCGGGAAGAAAGTATATGTCAAGCATCCTAGTTGGAAGCAAGCAAGGCAAATCAAAGTTAGAAGCAACAGACTATATAGGTTGCAGCTTGAAACTTCGATGGCACTAATTGGTAGTAATATTGAACACAAGAAAGGGTTGAATGAAATTTGAAATAGAAGAATGGGGCACTTGCACCACGGTGCATTGAAGATGCTCAGAGAAACAGTTGATGGGGCACCTATTCTCAACACGGAGCATGATGACGTATGCCAAGGATGTGTACTTGGGAAGTACGCTAAGGCAACCTTTCCCAGAAGTGAAAGCAGGGAAAAAAACATATTAGGATTGATACACTCAGATATCTGTGGACCAATGTCCACTAACGCTCTCAAAGGTGGCAAATATTTTGTCACATTCATTGATGATCACTCTAGGAAAACCTGGATCTACTTCCTGAAGACAAAAGATGAAGTCTTTGAAAAGTTCAGAGAATTCAAGGCTCTTGTTGAAAATATGATGGTGAAGAAAATCAAGACATTGCATTCAGATAATGGTGGAGAATATATAGATGGAGACTTAACAATTTTTTGCGCAAAGGAGGGCATCAGGGGAGAGTGGACTGCACCATACAATCCCGAACAAAATGGTGTGGTAGAACAGAAAAACAAGACCATTGTAGGCACAACCAAGGCCATGTTATTTGACCTTGATTTGCCCAGATATTTATGGGTTGAAGCCTGCAATACGACAGTGTACATCCAGAACAAGACTCCTCATAGAGCATTGAGGAGGAAGACTCCTAAAGAGGTTTTCACAGGGAAGAAACCGGAGGTAGGACATCTTCGGATATTTGGTAGCATGGCATACTCTCATGTACCAAGTGAGAAGAGAAGCAAGCTTGATCAAACTGCAAAAGTGGGGTTTCTTGTAGGATACAGTGAAGTCTCCAAGGCATATATGATCTATATCACTAGTAGCAGGAAAGTTGTGATAAGACGTGATGTTAAGTTCATGGAAGATAGATCCTTTCAGAAATCACGTGATATGCCGACAGAGGATCAAACTGTAGAAGTTCCCTTGGTCCAAGAACAACAGGGCACCAAGAAGAACAAACAAAAAGACAGACTTTGGTACCCAATACAGATACTAACGTTTTCTTAGAAGAGGATCAGGAGGATACTCAGTCTGAGGAACAACCAGATCAAGAGGAAGAGTTGAGAGAGCAGACATCCATAAGTGGTTGGATCAGTAGGGAAGCTCAGCAGATAACGAGGGACGCAGAAAACTCTATTGGGACTCCCAGGAATGGGAAGAGGCAGCATAGACCCCCCGATAGGTACGATGCTTTGGTTTCTCAAGTAGAGGAACCCTCCAGTTTTCAGGAAGCTGTTCAACACCAGGTATGGGTAGATGCCATGATAGAGGAGTATGCCTCTATCACGACAAATGATGTTTGGCAAGTTGTGCCCAGACCTTAGAGTAGATCAATTGTTGGATCATGATGGATCTACAAGATCAAATACACTGCAAATGGTAGTGTAGAAAAGTATAAGGCAAGGTTCATGGAAAAAGGGTATGTTCAGAAGCAAGGCATTGACTATGAAGAGACCTTCACACCAGTTGCCAGATATACCTCCATCCGGATTGTCGTATCCTTAGCAGCGCAGATGGGATGGGAGATTCATCAAATGGATGTCAATACAACGTTCTTGAATGGAGCGATTGAGGAAGAGGTATATATTGAACAACCAGAGGGTTTTGAGACTCATGAAATGAAGTCTCATGTATGCTGATTGAAGAAGGCCCTGTATGGGCTCAAGCAGGCTCTGAGAGAATGGTATGGTCGAATAGATATCTATTTGCAAAAAATTGGGTTTGTCAGGAGTGACGCAGATCCCAATCTCTACTATTTATTGGTAGAAGATGAGCCATTAGTATTAGTACTATATGTATATGATCTATTTCTCACTGGATCATCTAGGCTCATCAAGGATTGCAAACATAATCTAGAGGTTGAATTCGACATGAAGGATTTGGGGTTTATGCATTACTTCCTAGGATTGGAAGTATGTTAGAAGAATGGAGATATCTTCATGAGTCAAGAGAGATATGCCTTGGAAATTTTGAAGAGGTTCAGAATGCAGGATTGCAGGCCCATGGCCACACCCATGGCCACACCCATGCACAAATTGGAAAAATATAGATGCATCAAAAGACGCAGAAGTAGACCCCACCTTATATAGACAACTCATCGGGTCATTGATGTATCTGGTTAACACCAGACTAGACATTTTCTTTGTTGTCAACACTCTTAGTCAGTTCATAGTGGAACCCAAAAGAGTGCACTGGGAAGCAGCAAGGCATGTCCTGAGGTATGTATGAGGAACAATCAGATTTGGTATAAGATATGGTCGAGGAGAGGATGTCAGACTCAGTGGATTCACAGATGCAGATTGGGCAGGAAGCTCAGTGGATAGGAAAAATACCTCTGGGTACTGTTTCAACGTTGGATCAAGGATGGTGTCCTGGTGTAGTAGGAAAAAGAAGTCAGTAACGTTGAGCACAATTGTTCCAATGGTGGAGACAGTTGACTTTCACCCGATCCACCTAGGATCAATCCTCCGCGGAGACATATGCCTGTTGTGTCTTGGCTCAAAGAGTAGGCAACCCCATAGTGGGCATTTTAGCTCTTGTTGAGGCATAAGTTAATTGCTACTGTGTGGCTTGCATGCTGTTGCACCTAGCCTAGGGTTTATAGTGGCAGCCAGTTGGATTTGAACCTAGGCCTCACTTAGGAGAGCCCCACCAGTTACCGATTCCCCTAGATCTAAAAAAAAAAAAACATTGAGCACAGCTGAAGCAGAGTATATGGCAGCTAGACAGCTACATGCGAAGCCATCTGGCTTCAGAAACTTCTTGTGAGTCTATTGAGGAGTAGGATTGAGCCAACTAGCGTTTACTGTGATAATCAGAGTTGTATCAAACTCTCAAAAAATCCAGTATTTCATGATCGGTCCAAACATATTGACATCAGGTGTCATTTCATTAGAGATTGTGTTCAACGTGAGGCAGTACAACTCCAGTACATTCCCACAGGAGAACATACAACAAATATACTAAATAAAGCTCTGGGGAGGATTAAGTTCACTCAGTTCAGGGAACAATTGGGTATGACTGAAAATCCATTTCAATAGTCAATGGATCTTTAGCGCAGTTGAAGGAGGGAGTTGCAGTACAGTAGCAGTTGGCAACAACATGTAGAGTCAGCAGCAGTACAGTTGCAACATTTGTGCAGTGTTGGTGAGTAGCATCAACATCACAACAATAGGTGTTATAGGAGTCAAAGCAGCATAATGAGTGTCTTTCTAAAGCACTTTCCTCGCTAAGAGGGAGTGTTGATTTATGGTAGCATCGTATGTGCTCTAGCCTTGTAATTTTGTATACAGGCTAAGACACATGTATTCCATAATACCAAAAAATGTTTTGGAAAATTCCACTTAGAGATGGTTTAATTAAATTAATTAATCATTTTTTAATGTTTTCCTAAGTCTAAACTTAGGGAAACTGATTAATTAAAGGGTATTAATTAAACTATGTGTGAATCTTCTAGATAAAGTCATGGATCACCTCCAAGTTAATCTTAGCCCTTGATTATGTTTTAATCTTGGCCGTTGAAGAGTCAATAGAAGAATATAAGGAGGGTGAGGGGCCTATGGAAAACACATCAAATGGAGAAAGAATCAAGAGATCGATTTCTTTAGCTGAAGGAAGAATTGAAGTGATTCTCGATTGCAGAGAGGGGAAGGTGAAATCTCCAGGAGGGAGAATTTCTGAAGGATAAAGAGTGCAGGAAGAGAAGTGAGAAGGGAGCCATAGCAGCAAAATAGAGATATCCAAGCAACAGTTACGCTGAGCCAACGTAGAGCAGCAAAGGGAGTTTCGATTTCAGTTGGAGAGACAGCTGAGGGTTCATCCAGGATCCAGAGGGCATTCCTGGAAGAGGAGAAAACTATAGTCTCACACAGCAGTGAGCACCCAGGCAACCATAGCAAGCAACAACAGCAGTGACATAGTGACAACAAGTGATAAGAAGAATGCCATTCGTGATTTCAAAGTGCAGCTTGATCTGGGTCTCTGAGAGGGAAATGACAACGTGGTGATCGCGCATGGATACATTCGATTCATCAACTAAATCCCCACCGAAGAGTTAGGCATGCGCAGAGTGGTCGACCGTTATAGGACGATTATGGAAATTATGAAGATGGTACACAAGGAGGAGGCACAGGTAAAGGCAACTGGATGTGTAGGGATAGTGGCCAAAGTAGTGGAAGCATTTGATCATGAATGGAATAAGGTGGTGGAATCGGGGTTGCTAGCTTGCTAGGACCCCCTGGGCATACTGCTCCCGTGGGTCATATATGAGCAATGGATGATCGAGATTAAAGTCAGCGCTGACTCAACTTTGGAAAAGACATCCCATCTCAAGGCTGAAACCTTGGTGGCATCACTGCGTAAGGAATTCCTATTACTTGCCAAGGTTAAGCAGTTTTTCTCTACCCACCTCGATTACTCCGAGCTGACTCAGCTGCACGCACTGTTCGAGCTTTTTAGCTCTGCGCCCTTGCCTACAAACATCGAATGGCAGAGATGTTACGAACACGCGCACCCTCCAGCCGCATCCACGTCATAGCCGAGGGTGACTCCATCATCTCGCCACTCTAGCTCTTCCTCCACTCCCACATAGACACACACCTCAACACCTGCTGCCACCCCTCGGCGCAACCATTGAATATTTCAGGATTCGGTCCATGCGGCCACAATTACTTTTTTTTTTTTACTTTACTTTTCTCTTATGAAGTTTTAGTTGGTCGAATCATCATTCCACTCTTGTTATTTTTATTTTTTGTTAAGAAGAGTGTTTCTCATAACACGCTACAACCGGACCGTATCATTTTGATTCTTATGTATGTACTGCGAATCAAGAAAGAATATTTGCCTAGGAAATATCTAGCCATGATCGTATATAGGGAAAACTCAGCAAGTATACAAAGGTTCTGGATTTTTGTGAAAATTTTGGGTCCATACTGTGTAGCTTTTATGTAATATTGTTTTGAGCTCTAAATACATATTGGTGAGAGCTGTTTTTGGAAAGTTAATATAAGAACGAATTTGTCTACGGATGGATTCCAATTGAGATAATGAGAAGTATGTATGTGTTTTTCTCTTGTTTGTTTAAGCTTTGTTCCGCATTGCTATTCGTTATTCAAAAGTCTCATATGTGAAATGATGGTGATAGATGATATAATAAGTGAATTTGTATAAATCATTGTTGAGGAAAGACGACACTCATGCATTAACTATCTTACAACCTTAATATTGCTCACCGTGAGGCTATCTCTCCATTAACCTCATATTCACCATTTTTCCTTAGTTCCTAAGAAGGATAGACTCTCATTGCAGAATAATCCCATATTTTGCGGTGTTTCTCTTCCTAATTCCTTTGAATTACTTCCACCTTATACTCTCAAGTCTTTTCATTAGCCTTTTACTTGGCCCATTCGAGGCACCCTCGATTCTTACATCCACGAATCCATTTCGAGTGATGCTTAGTGTGCATAAAGCTTAGTACCATTGTTCTCTACAGCTATCCTGAACCACAGTTCCATTTGTCCTAAATGAGGATACACTCAGAGTTAAGCTTCAGATGAATAGTTTAAATCCTTTGATTCTTAAGATGTCCTAGGCACTGTTATTTTGAAACTCAAGGCTGCCTCTAGGAGTGACAACAACTGCAATGGATTTCCTACGATGCCCTAGGAGACACTAGGGTTAGGGCTTAGAAAGAGAGATCAAAAGAGAGATAGAGGCGAAAATATATTTGTTCAGTTGATCAAGAAGGATAGGACCAATGCCTAGCCTATTGGGAGAATGGAGTTAATGAGATTTCAATCTTTAGAGTTCATTTACCAAATTAAGGAGTTTCCTAGCAAGTTCACATAACCCTAAGAGAAACAAAAGGTTACCAAGGAAATTTATACTTCTTATTACTGCAATTTGATGACTTATCAAGGCAATTATATAGATAATATACCCCTAGTAACATTCATTCACTATACTAGACAGGTAACATATGTAAAACCCTCATAAAATCTAATTTGCACTCCCATTAGGGCAGAAAAATAGATTCCATGAGCGCAAATTCCATACATTGTATATGTGACATGAAATAGAGAAATAAACCATGAAAAATCACTTACAAGTATAGTGAATATATCCAACCATCAAAGAGAGAAAAAATCGAAGCTCGAAGACCAAGACAAGATTTCTAAATGTCAAAATGCATCAAAGATCATCTAATTCGTCCTCCAATAGCTACAATGAATTTCCAGAAGAAATAAAGATCCAAATCCAAGTGATGTTGAGAAGATAATGAGTGTCTAATCTATTTATATCATCCTCGGGGTTAGATTTTCTTAATTAGGCACAATGATGTCCTAATTAATAAAATAATGTACAAAATAATATTACTTGGTGTCAAGCCCACCAAGATAGCTCTAGAACATGAAAATAAGTCTCTCAAGGTTGCTAAAATGATAAACACAAGTTCGAAGGGACATTAAAAGGCCTAGTGGAGTCCAATATGTCCCAAAATGAGTGGAAAAGCTCTAAATATAATGATAAAGTTGGGGTGGGGGGGGGGGGTGGGGGTGGCGTTGGTGGGCTTAATCTCTAATCAAATGATTTGTGGTGCTTCCAAGTGGCTACGGGGGTGCAAAACATCGTCGTGGGTTTCCAAATGGATCAAATTAGCATGTATCCCATATTTAATGGTTGGAATAATGATGCAAACCTCCCCTTGTCTCTTATGGTGAGACACAACCTCATTTTGGCCCTAGATCAGCTTCCAAGTGTGTGGTGCAAGAGTGTAGTCGGCTGGGCAAGGTATTCTAAGTGCATCATCATCATCAAATAAGTGGAACACGAGCAAGCAGTGGATGGTACTGATGGATCCCATGATTTGGAAATATTCTCTATGTTATAGTGGAGGCCCATGGCTCTCAATGATCACCCTAAAAATTCCAATATGTCCCTCTAGAGGTATTGGACCCCGTATAGGGAGACCAAACCCCAAATGAAGAACCACCTGCAATCTTGTATAATATTCAATGCATCTCCTCATATTCCAATATAAAAAATCATTAGTTCAATTGAGTAACTGAGCTTACAAATCATGGAACCAAGTGGACACTTCATAGTTGCATGCCCTTCCATAATGGGCTTTTGAGTGTAAAAGTGTCTCCAAGTTCACGAATATGGTTAACCAAGGACCCTATTAGGTGGTTTCAACCTCTAAGAAGTGACAAGTCCATAGTACATCCATCAAGAGGCAGGTGTCATGTGAATAAATGATGGAACAAAGCGGGGCATTAGGGGAAGGCTCCAAGCCACTTTCCATAGTTCAAGTGTACCTATGATAACAGAAGCCCACACTTGGGTGTATAGATCTAGGAGGGAACAATCATGGTACATGAGTTACCTCGATTTTTTTTTTCCACCCTTTTTCATATGCCTTTTTCCTCTTAATGATTTTTCTTTTTATAACTGCTCGGGGCTCCAGGGTATGAGAGCATGATGTGCATGATATAGTAGTGAATACCCCCTTAACATTGGGTAGTTCATCACCCACCAGAGGTTGGGACAATCATGGGTTCCTCAGTGGTGTAGGGGGATCATATAGAGGCCCTAGA
The DNA here is from genome assembly GCA_034641835.2 of Pinus albicaulis. Taxonomy (NCBI): domain Eukaryota; kingdom Viridiplantae; phylum Streptophyta; class Pinopsida; order Pinales; family Pinaceae; genus Pinus; species Pinus albicaulis. The sequence continues at coordinate 1,263,226,072 of CM076574.1, read as the reverse complement.
AACTAGGGTGTTGGCCATAATGATTGGGGGTTGAACTCATGTTGGCTTTTCCCACATGCTAAAATTGTATGTTCTGACCATCTTTTGAATTTTGTGGTACATTTCCTGTTGATAGTGGCCAAATTATGATTTTTACTTTATTTTTAGCCGCATCAACCTTTGGGGCATCATTCTACATCCGACCCAGTGTGTGGACAAGGGGAGGGGGAAGCTAACACTTTGTGGACCCAATGGAGAAATGTGGACCTAGATGGGAAATATATGAAAAAGGGTTATAATGAGCGGAGCGGAGGGGAGGGTAGATTCAAACTGATAATTGTAATAGGAATTTACCAAAATCTATGGAGATCTACCAAGGAAACCCTAGTAGGCCTGAAACCCTAGCTGTTGCCATGGATTGAGCTGTTGCCAAGGTGGCATGGGGTTTCTTCTGGCTGAAGGCAACACCCGAAAAGGGGGGGATTAGGGTGCAGGCGGACGACGACGATGGATAGCGACGGGTGGCGCAGTGATCAAGAGTTATCGGTTTGTGTGCCCGGTTTCTTCAGTGGGAAGGACGATACAAGGTAAAGCGTAAAACCTTTTACTGCTCAGTTGATTTCTTTTACCATTTCTGCTGTGAGTAAGGCGAGAAGGTTTAGCTGGTGGTAGGAGCACACACCTGATGGGAAGGGTGGAGAACCAGATCTATCCCTTCCTCCAGTCTAATGAGAACACCAAGATGGTCAATGGATTGGACAGGGTGGAGGTGGATCTCGAGCTGGGGATATGCTCATGATGTGGGGAATAAGGGTCATGGAGCAAAATTTGAAGCTTTTCATTGGGTCATCAGCTGTGGAAGGAGGAGAGCCTAGAGGCTTGGGTACAGAGAGAAACATGGAATGCGTTCCGAGGTCTACGGGTAAATCCATAAAAGCCATGGATAAAAGGTTAAAGCAATTTCCAAGGTTATCAGTGTCCAGTCTGGAGAGATCCGGTTTAACCAGAACTGATTATCGATTTCAGCCTTAAAGGAGTAGGGGTTTGCACTGGATGAGCCTTTTCAGTGAACTGGAGGACTTTAGGACATAGTAGCCAGCTGTGGGATATTGAAGAAGGAAGGATTGAGACCGGTTTTGGGAGGAGTGGGTGCGACTCAAGAAATTATAAAATTCTGTGGAGGAGAGGTGCAGGGTTCGAATTTGGTGCCGTGGAACCCGGGTGAAGGGGAAAAAAGACTCTTTAGGTTTCTAAGAGAGGAGGGTTTGGGGAGGATAACAGAGGCTATCGCAGGGGATAGGAGGACACGGCTAGAGGCACATAGTAGGGGTGAGGGACTCCGTCTGTAGGTGTCGGGCAATGGATCCCCATCTCTCAGGAAGAGATAGTAGTTCGAGTGAGGTTTGAGGAGGGTTTGAAGGAAGGTCAGGTCAAGGAAGGGGTGAAGACCACGGGAGTTAGGGGTAAACAGAGGAAGGAAGGGGCTGTGGTCATGGTAGAAGGCAGAGAAGAACTCACTGGATAAGAGGATCTAGACTATGTATCTGAAAGAGATCGAGACAACCCAGATTTGTTGAGGAAGAAAGCCAGGGTAGTGAGAAGAAAGGACCAGATCCCAAATCTGGTTTTGGGCATTGATCTGTCGGTGGATGAAGCAATGGAGGTTGCCGAATTAACCTTGGTATGGAAAGAAAAGGGCAAGAAATTATCTGCTACTTTCTTGAAGGAATGCGCTGCGAAGGCATGGCAGTCAAGCCATGACTCGTGCTTCGAGGTGGTTAATCTTGAAAATGGCTGGTTCATGATTAGGTTTAGGAGTAAAGAGATGGTTTCATGGGTGCTTGAGAGAAATTGGGGTTTTGGTTGAGCCCCAATTCTATTCAAAAGATGGCATCCCCCTTTTGATGCTCAAGGGGAGAAGATAGCGGACCTTCCAATATGGGTGAAATTACTAGGGCTTCCCCACCCGCTGTGGACAACTAATGTTTTCGAGGAAATCAGGAATGAATTAGGGCAGTACTCGGAGGATGATAAGTCATTCCAACAGACAGGAGAGCAAGGTACTGCGAGAATCTTGGTTCATCTCAATCCCAGGGAAGGACTGACGGAGGCAATACAATTACATTATAAAAACTGGTCTTTCATATAGGCTCTGGATTATGAGCAGGCTCCATTCAGGTGCCATAGGTGTCACCTATATGGACACATAGCAAAACACTGCCCTATGGGCATCAGAAGAATGAAAAAACAATCCAAGGGAAAAGGCAAGAATACACAGGAAGGGAAGTTTGTCGAGGGGAAGCATAGCAAGGATTCAGGGCAGGATCAGGGGCAACAATTGACCCAACAATAGCCGAAAGGGAGGGTAGAGGATACGTCTATGGAGGAGGCGAAGGTCCCTGAGGTGGGAGGAGGTGAAGCCATCCCTATTTAAGAGACTTCAGAAGCAGCCTTGGACATAACCGCAACACCTATGGAGGGTACTGTTCTTAATACCCCTTCATCTATTTCTATTTCGTTTTCGAAATTGTCTCCATTGAGTATAGGGCCCGGTCCTTCCAAGCCAGAAATCCTTCATATGTCTACTGGTTTTACTGTGCATGTTGAATTGGCTTTGGATAGTATTATCACATCCATCCTGACCCTATCCATTGATCCTTGTTTCCAGCCTCCCCCGGTATTGGAAGAGCTCCCTTCCTCTGAAGGGGAGTGTAGGTCCTACAACCTTAGGCTGTGGGAAAAAAAATTTAATTTGCTGGAAATAGTGGGAGGGCTGGGGAACCTTTTAGACTCTCCCTCTGGACCCAAGTTGAGAGGGAGAAAATAAAATCTGTCGAAAGCCCAGCTCAAAGCAAAATTGGATATTGCAGACGGGAAACAAAGGTCTTTAACAGGGGTACTTAGAGCAGTGCATACCCCAAGTAAGGTGATCAAATTATTGTGATGTAATTCAATTGTAGAGCGTTAGCTAGTTAGCCTAAAAAACTAGCCTTTCACGCCTTGTTCTTTGTTATGGGTCGGATATTATTCTTCTTCAAGAAACTCTGGGGTTTGTGGATGATGTCTGAACTGCCCTTTAGAACATTTTCCCGGGGTGGTATTTTATGGGATTGGATGCCAAAGGAAGGTCGGGTGGGTTGGTCGTGGGCTTCAATGAAAGAAAAATTAGATTGATCAATACTTGGGGAAGGGATCATGTCCTAGCCTTAGAGGTCTATTCCTTAGAGCTTTGCTCTTCTTTTACGATTCTGAATATATATGGCCCATGCCAGGAGAGGGAATTTTTTTGGAATGAGCTTTGGTCTAGGTCTTGTATGAACACTCCCAATCTCATCTTAGGAGGGGATCTGAAATTTTCAATCGGGCAGGCTGAATCTTGGGGACCGACAGCCCGTGCAGATCCCTTATCTGACTTTTTCTCATCCAAAATCCTTGATGGGTTTCTTATTGATATCAATCTAGTCAAACTTCGGCCGACGTGGAGGAATAGGAAGATAGGAGAAGCCAAGGTGGCCAAGAGACTAGACAGACTCTTGATCAAGGAAGGTTTGGTGGATCGATTTCCATCCCTAAGGCAATGGGTGGGGGAGGGTGGGGAATCAGATCATCATCCTATTCTCCTAAAAAAAAAGGCATATTTGATAAACCGGGAGCTCCATTCAAATTAAATCTGGGCTCGCTAAAGGAGGAATCCTATAATGCTCTTTTTAAGGAAACCTGGAGTTCTTGGGGGGCAGAGGAGCCTCTAAACAAAGTGGCTCACTTCTGGGAGAACCTTAAAAAATTGAAAAAAGCGACCATTTAATGGGTTAAGCAGAGAAGAGAAGCTCAGGAGGAGAGGTTGAGATGGTTGGGAGAGGAATTGGGGAGGATGGAAAGCCCTGAAACAGATGGATATGAAACAGGGGAAAAAAGGGATCTTACAAAATCCTTGGAGGGGGAGAGAAGAAAGATACTGCTGGAAAAGGAGGAGCAATGAAGGTTGAAGAGTATAGCACCGTGGCTAGTAGCAGGGGACGAGAATACAAATTTTTTCCACATTTATGCCAAAGGAAGGAAAATTTCTAATACCATATGGGGGATGAGAAGGGAGGACAATGGGATGGCTAAGTCCTTCCCATAGCTGGCTAAAATGGGTAAGGATCACTTCAACAGAGTCTTCAAAGTCCCCCCCCCAGAGCTTACTATTGCAGAGGTGGTCAGGGTAACTCAACATTTCCCAAGGTATGTGGATGAAGAGGAAATGAGATGCTAACAAGCTCGGTGTCCAGGGATGAGGTGGAAGGAGTCCTCAAGTTAATGTAGAAGGAAAAAAGTCTGGGGCCAGATGGGTGGAAAACTGAGTTCTATCAACACTTCTTTGAAGAGCCGGGGGAGGATATTACAACATTTGTGGAAGAATCTTGATCGAGAGGATCTATACTCGAGCAAATGAACTCCACCTTTAATATAGCTCTCATCCCGAAACTGGATGAGCTGGGCTCCTTCGATGATTTTCGCCCCATATCTTTATGTAATAGCATCTATAAAATCATATCGAAAGTTATTGCAGTTAGAATAAATCCGATCCTTTCCAAGAATGTTTCGCACGAATAGTTTGGGTTCTTAGAAGGGAGGCAGATCCATGAAGCTATCGGAGTGGCGCAGGAAAATCTCCACAACATCAAAAGGAACAGAAGGAAAGACATGATAATCAAAATAGACTTATCCAAAGATTACGATAAGATAAGTTGGATATATGTCAGATTAATCCTAACACACCTGAGATTTGATATTTGCTTCATTAATTGGGTGATGGGGTGTATAACAAACATCAAATTTTTTGTTCTTATTAATGGGGCGGCCTCACCGTTCTTCAAAAGTCAGAGATGTCTAAGATAGGTATGCCCACTGTCTCCTTTGCTCTTTCTCTTGGAAGCAGAAGGCTTAAGTCAATTGATAGCGATTTCCAAAAGGAGGGGGGATATTATGGGCATAGAGGCTTCCATTAATATGCATATTACCCATCTCCTTTTCGTAGATGATATCCTCCTTTTTAGTGATGGCAGCATAAGAGAGATCGGGTATCTAAAATTAGCCATCGAGCTATTCCTCTCGAAAACATGAATGAGTATAAATGTAGGCAAATCGGTCATCATAGCAGAAGGCCTCTCGGAGGAGGATATTATAAGAACAGTGGTGGAGCTTCCTTATGAGGTTAAGGGAATGGGAGATAGCTTAAAGTACCTTGGGTTTACTCTCAAACTAAGCTCTTATAAAAATATGGACTGGCTGTGGCTAGTGGCTAAAATAGAAAAGAGAGTGAACCATTGGAGTTTCAGATGGCTATCTAGAGCGGGAATATTGGTGTTGGTAAAATCTATTCTCATGGCTATTCTGGTATACTAGGCCATGCTCTCATGGGTCCCTAAAAGCATTGTGGTGAAGGTGAGGAAAATATGCAGCAATTTTTTGTGGGCAGGATCTAAGGAGGAGAGGGTGATGCCTTGGGTGGCTTGGGACAACATTACAATACCAAAAGACTGGGGATATTGGGGGTTGAAAGAGATACCCTCCTTCGTAGCCTCCCTAGCTGCCAAAATGGGTTGGAGAATTCTGTTCAAAGAATCATTATGGTCCCAGGTCATGAAGCGAAAATACATTGACCCTATAGAGCTGAAAAATTGGCTACGATCTTCGGGGAAAAAACCATCTAGAGCATCGGTGGTCTGGAAAGCCATTCTAGGATCGCTGAGTATCATTGAAGAAGGTTTGGTTTGGTAGGTAGGTAATGGGGAACATGATAGAATCGGGCTGGATCCTTGGGTAGGGTGCAATGAGGCCTACTCTCTCTCAGTGGAGCTGATGACTCTTCTAAGGGCCAAAGGATTCCACTTTATAAATCAAATTGCAAAGGAGGCTACTTCCACGCACAGGCAGCAGGGATGGATGAAAGGGGAAGACCTGTAGATTGACCCTATCTGGCATGAAGATTTGCAGAAGTATATAAGTGAACTGATTATATCGAATGTGCGTATCAGGGATAGAGAGGACGGATTAAGGTGGGTACATGCCCCCTCGGGCCAGTATACACCAAAGTTCATATATGCATACCTCATGGCGAAAAAGGGAAGGGAGGCACCAACATGGTGGGCTAAACAGCTCTGGAAGTTGAAATGCCCGTCCAAAAGCAGGTTCTTCTTCTGGTGCATATTAAGAAACAAAGTACCAACCTATGACAATATGCTAAAAAGGAAGGAGGGCCCGGGTTGGTGCCCACTTTGTAAATCAACCTCTGAATCAATATCTCATTTATTTATACATTGCTCCTTCAGTAGACTGGTCTGTGCAGAGATGATGGCAGTTGTAGGTAAGTCATAAAGGTGGGATGGGGTGTCGGTTCCGGAAGCTTGGAAGGAATGGTGGCAAGGGAGTCAGGAGGAAAAATGGAGGGCACTCCCCTTTCTTATCTCTTGGGGCATTTGGCTTGCAAGGAACATAGCAATTTTTAAATATAAGGATACCCACACACGGGTCATAGATCACGAGAGTGCAGCTATCTATGCCCAAATGCCATAACCCAAGTATAAATCTAATCCTAGGGTGATCATCCCGGAGGTCATTAGGGGAGATATGCAGTGGGCATACTTTGACAGAGCGCTGTTAAATTCTTAATATGTTCTATGCTAGATGCAAATATCCCTTAAACTTCTAGGGCACAATGAAAGTAAGATGCAGATAGAGCATACCAATAGATCGATGGAAGACAAGCCAAAAACATAGATAAAAAATGATGGCGTTACAATGATCAGTAGGATGCTTCAACCAGCAAAGACTTCATAAGGTAAGCCACCCACATGTGTCACACAAACCCAAGAGGTTTCATCAAGAATACTCCACCCAGACGATGCACCAAGAAGCCCTAAATGCATAACCAAGAAAACTGCTCCATCACCCTCCAAGAGAGAAGAAGATGCCTCCACAAAAATGTGTGTGTCAAAATGAACTCCAAGTCTCTCCAATATATAGACATCTTTGGGGGTGTGTGACACGTCTCTAATGCATGTGGGATAAATCAGGCCGACCTTGCACATGTGGAATAAATTCAAAATGCATGTTCTGCTCATACGATCAAGATGATGTTTAGATCGATCTTGCACCTCTCCGAAAGAGGAATCCAATAAAAATATTGGAATCATCATATGAGCATCACAACATCAAGTTTTGACCTAGTTTCCCAAAATTAACACTCCCTATCAACTAGAGAGAACTCCATCCACCAGTGCTATCCAAACATCGTGTGTCATCCCATCGTAACTTGCTTCACTGGCTTCTTTATTTCAAAGCAAAAGGTGAGTCACAAAGACATCACTCACGGCTAACCCAAAGTCATCTCAGAGGTCTGAAACCTCTATACGACTCAAAGAAGTCACACACCATCCCGAAGTTGGTTTCACTGACCCGAAGTCAGTTGGAGGTACGAAACCTCTCTTGGACTTGAGAGAGTTATATACTAACTCGAAGTTAGTTTCACTGACCCAAAGTCAGTTGGAGGTCTGAAACCTCTCTTGGACTTGAGAGAGTCATATACTAACCTAAAGTTAGTTTCACTGACCCGAAGTCAGTTGGAGGTCCGAAACCTCTCTTGGACTCGAGAGAGTCATATACTAACTCGAAGTCAGTTGGAGGTCCGAATTCTCTCTTGGACTCAAGAGAGTAATATAATAACCTGAAGTTAATTTTGCTGACTCGAAGTCAGTTGGAGGTCTGAAACCTCGCTAGACTTGATCCCAGATCAAGTGGTTGGACCCGTGCCATCCTAGACATAGAGAGTACGACAATCTTCGATGTGTCCATCGGTCTTGCTATGGTCTCTATTCAAATTTCCCACCTCATTGGCCAAATGAGTGGTACTTCCCATGAGTCTGAAACTCCATGGGTAGGATGCATACGGGGCACATATCAAAGAGAGGTAAACCAACTCAATATCATCACGGTGGGGCAGAAGCACGTCAATAAGGTTTGGAAAGCCTAGCCCTGTGGTTGCTCATAGCTTCGAGAAGCTATCCCCAAAGCCCCCCTAGAACTCCCAGAGTTCATCGTCCAATAGGACCCTCAAAATAGGGTCATCCCATGATTCCAAGATTCTCACGGAAGGTTTAGAAACATGACCTTCCCCAAGGGCTCTGTGAGAATATCCTCGACCTGCTCATCAGTTCCTATATGATCGAACCTTACGGTGCCTCACTGTACCATATCCCAGATAAGTGGTACCAGACATCAACATGCTTGGATCGATTATGGAACACGGGATTCTTTGACAAACGAATCCCCCTCTAGTTATCACAAAGGATAACGGTGGCATCTAGCACATGCTTGAACAATTCATTGAAGAGCTTTCACACCCATGTGGCTTCACAACAGGCCATACATGCTGCAATGTATTCAACGGTGCTCAAAGATATCGACTTTTGCTTCCTGCCCGAAGCAGACCCAAGTGTGAAGCAACATCCATATGTGTTCTTGCAATCCACCACACTGCCAACCCAATCGACATCGGTATGTCCATGGAGTCTCAAACTCCTGTCAGTGTATCTCAGCCCATGGTCTATCGTGCCCCAGAGATATCTCAAGGGTTTCTTGGCACCAACCCAGTGAATGTTACGAGGATCAACCATGTGTTGACTCAACCTGTTCACTGCACAACATATGTTTGGACGGGAGTTCACTAAGAACATCAATGTTTCTACTAGTTGAAAATACTCGGTAGGATTTCCCAATGCAGGCCTAGCAACATTTCCACACAAATTCTTAAAGTTGAGCTCCATCGGTGTCGTCACGGACTTACAGTTCGCCATACCAAATTTCTCCAGCAGCTTCACAATATTTTCCTCGAGAAAGAAAAATCTCGCCAGGTCTCTACAAGACCTCCAAGCCTAGAAAGTAATGCATTAGTCCTAGGTCTTTCATCTCAAAACTAGAAGCTAGCTCCCTCTTACACTGATGAATGAGAGGGTCAACACTTGCTAGGATGAGATCGTCCACATAAAGAACCAGAATGAGAGACTTAAAAAATAAAGGTTCGGATCATCTAAGCCCAGCTTCATCAAGTAGCTTTCAATCCTCTCATACCACGCCCTAGGTGCTTGCTTCAACCCATAGAGCGATTTCTTCAATCTGCATACATGAGAGTCTCTATCCTGGACTTCTAATCTCTTCCTTATCGAACCATGTAGAAAAGGGGTCTTCACATACATCTGATGAAGACTCCATCTTTGCATTGCAGCAAGGTTAATAATAGATGGGATGGTGGTAGCAGACCACAAGTGAAAATATATCATCATAATCTATGCCTTCCATGCTATCATAGAAGCACTTTAGCAGTCCTCAGCTTCTTGTATATCTTGACAAAGAAGATGTTGATCTTACTTTTTCTAAGACTGAAAAGATGAGGCACATACGATAGAAGAAAATTGTTCATAAAATCACAGACATATCTCAAGGCCATGATCTTCAATTCTTTTTTTCCAAGGTTGTGTTTAATCTTTTCTTCAAGTACAATTCCATTCCTGATGATCTGAGCCATACCGTAGCTCTGAGAAGTACAGGATTTTCATAATCCTCTTCTGCAATATGACATGACTCACTAAAGAGTTACCTCACATGGCTAACAAAAATTATTCTTCAATCAATTGGCTCCATACTAGCTGCCATATATATTCAGCCTCAATGATGCTTTTAATAGAGTCGAAATGTAATGCATCATATTGCTAATTGAGTCAGTATGAAAGTATCCATGAGATCCTTTGTTCCGGCAGTGAGTTTCAGATCACAAATTATAACATCCAAGTGATATCACAGCAAGAAACTTGTTCAATATATGAGGCTTGTTCATAAATTGACTTAGAGTCTTCATAGATAGGTGTATGACTGATAGGCTAAGAATACTAGGGATCTACAAGATATATATAAGTGGACCAACAAACTTTCCATCTCATCAGTCCTTTAAGAGTTACGACGACCTGGCTGGGTCATAGACCGTAAAATTCAACTTCCTTTTACATGAGGGTCATAAATCAGACGTCATTAATAACTTTACAAACTTCTTCTGAATATCGAAAATGCAATCCTTAGAAATTAGCCTTTAATCATGAGGCAACTGTTTCGTTTACGAGGAAGATTAATGCAACTTAGATTGGCAAAAACAAGATCTTCAACTTAATGTTCTTGTTATAGAATCAAACATGTATCTTCTCCGAGGCAATGTTGATGAGGGTTGCCACACAGGACAATTGTTCTAGTGTCATGAATTTCTTCTTCTTCTAACAGTTCTTTTTTCCTTCCTCATCAATACTGCTGCAATTTCTTTTACTGGAAGATCCTTGTATATTCTTCTTAGATGATGAATTTTCAAAGGATATTTTATCCGACTGTCTTGTTCACATCTTCGATTGTGAACAAGATTGCAGTAAAAAAAAAGAAATATTTTACTACTGCTCTTACTATCTACCGCATCTGAACTTTATGTGATATGTTGCATTCACTGTTAAATATCATCAGATCACCCTCTTTTGATACATAGGGTATCAAGAATACTAGAGCTATTTCCCCGAGATGCGATATGCCATATTTCTGGTTTGACCACAGAACACATTATTTTGTGACCTTCAAATTTTACCTCCTCGAATGGTGACACGACTGCTATGTCTCTTGGTTTTGGAACATCACACAGACATGGGATGATATCTTATATCATCAATATTAATTACTGAAGCAGGCCACAATATTTCTACAACGGGTACACAATCTCACATTTTTCAGAGAGATCCTCTTCCAATTTAAGAGATATTGAGTCACTTATGCACAGACTGTCGGCATGAAGGAGCACGCGGAGTGACAATACTTACCCGCGGGCAGGTTTCACGGCACCAGAATTATACGTTTGCCTTGAATTTAGCCGAAAGCTCAAGTCCAGTGACAATGTTCAACTCCAGACCCAAGTTTCATTCATAAAATTTGACCACAGAATTCTTTCCGCCATATTCATGAACCATATTGGTTGATGGATCTCATTGATGTGCCTTACCTCGCTGGTTACACAAGCTTTCATAGGAATCATATTGATATATTGATAAATAATTTCAATTTTGAATTTGATCGAAGGTTACCGATTTCGCGAAGCCAAGAGTGGCCAAACACCATCGAATTTGATTTATTTCTTCAGTGTGATACAAGGATTAGCGAGTCCATATACGGTTGACCGAAAATATTTCTAGAAGAATTTTTGATTTTTGATTTTATTTTGATTTTTGATTTCTTTAATTAATTAATTAATTAATTATTATTATTATTATTTTTTTTCAGCGAGACGTCATAACCCAGAAACAGGTGTAATCCAAAGTTGATTTTGTAATGGAAGCTTCGCTTTTGGTCGTAATTATGAGAGGTCATGCTTCTTACAAAAAATGTGCCCTTTCAACCATATGCAAGGAAACCCTAAGAGAAACAGTGAAATGAGATTTTCAAGCCGCAGGCATGCACGAGGTCATATATGATTTGGATTGTAAATGACAGACTTCTCTTTGGAAAAATTATTGCAGGATAACAGAGAGCCAAGACCTTACACAAGATTGGATTTTCCCACAACTCTTCTCTTTTCTTATCCTTGTTAAATTTCAAAACTGTTCGCTTACCTCCAAACAGTCCTCCACAAGTTGCTGTAGCTTCAGCTACTCCTGCGTCCCAAACAACCAACACAAAACAAACCCAAAACAAGTCTTCTTCATTGTTGTTATATTGTAACGGCTCCACGCTGCCCTCCAAGGATGAGGTAGGGACTGCGGTCCATCTACAGCATCATGCGCTGCCATTCCTCACACCCAAGACACATTCAAGTAGGCTGAAACAACCTTTTATTGATTCGGCCCTCTAGGGAGCTGCCTCGACCTCCCTTCATAGTAATTCGGTTTTCAAAATAACCCTGAAATAGACCTCCAAAACCCACGTTGTCTTGTCTTTCGTTGTTGCGGCTAGGGAAAATAATTTCACCTCTCAAACGAGTCTTTCCGAAGTGTGAGTGATTGCTCTCAACAAAATTTTAACTTTGTCTTCACCTTTGTTGTGATACCATGTTAAATTCTTAAGATGTTCTATGCTATATGCAAATATCCCTTAAACTTCTAGGGCATAATGAAATTAAGATGCAGATAGAACATACCAATAGATCGATGGAAGACAAGCCAAAAACATAGATAAAAAATGATGGCGTTACGGTGATCAACAGGATGCTTCAAACAACAAAGACTTCATAAGGCCAGCCACCCACATGTGTCACACAAACCCAAGACTTTTCATATACTCAACCTAGATGATGCACCAAGAAGCCCTAAATGCAGAACCAAGAATGCTGCTCCATCACCCTCCAAGAGAGAAGAAGATGCCTCCACAAAAATGTGTGTGTCAAAATGAACTCCAAGTCTCTCCAATATATAGACATCTTTGGGGGTGTGTGACACATTTCTAATGCATGTGGGATAAATCAGGCCGACCTTGCACATGTGGAATAAATTCAAAATACATGTTCTTCTCATTCAATCAAGATGATATTTAGATCGATCTTGCACCTCTTCGAAAGAGGAATCCAATAAAAATATTGGCATCGTCATCTGAGCATCATAACATGGAGTTTGGACCTAGTTGCCCAAAATTAACAAGCGCCCAGTGAAGAAAACATATGTGGGGCTTGTTAGTGTCTTGTGATTTAGCAGATTGGTAGACCAAATGCAGAGGGTAACATCGGACCAGTCTTTGGAGTCCTAGGACCTAGCCTTCCTGAACTCAAAGAGGGCTCTCTCTATTTTTTGCAAAGGATGTGAACTTGTTTGCTTTAGATGGTTGATTTTAGGCTAGTTATTAAGTGTAGAGTTTGTTGTTTGTTTTGGTTGGGTAAGATGATCCAGCAGAATAGATGAAATGAGGAAATCTTTAATTCATTGGGCAATGGAGTCTATAAAGGTCATGAACGATTCGTCAATGGATCGGGGAGCATCATAGGGAAAATCTAATTTGGTCAATGGATCTTCGAGGTTTTTAGGGGCAATGAGATGAACATCAATTGTGGGAATAAAATTAGGACAAAGGGAAATCGAGAATCATTTATCATTTACCTTTAACAAAAGAGACTTAAATATCATAAACATAAAGGGGCAATCAATAGACAGGGCAAACCATAAATTCTTTGATTCAAATTAAGCAGATAATTATTTAAGACAAACATTCCAATGAAATATAGAAGGCGAGAAACTCATTTAACTTCTAGTGATTTCACCTTCAAGGACAGAAAACATTTAAGACACACATATAACTGTAATCAGAGAAGAGGGAACGCCTAAAACATCTTTGATCCAAGTTATGAATATCTCTAAAACAATTATTTAAGCAAGTACAAAGGGTATGATCGAAACAAAACCTCTTTGGAAAACCCAAGTAATGGTACTTTAGAGAGAGACCTCAAAAAAAAATGTTTTAGTGACATCAAGTAAGCAGGGCTAGCCATAAATCATGATTGATACCTACTGTATTAAACCATTTATGATATAAACAAGCTTAGGGGTTTAGAGAGCAATTAAGAATTCTCTAAAATGTCCTAGCAGAGGAAAAACATAAAGGCAGTGAAGAACAAACAGAACTAAGGTCCCTTTGAAAACATTTCTTAGTCTAAATATTTTGTTCTACTGCAACATAGAAGGATGGAAACAAAATGAAACAGAAAATAACAATAACAGAATAGAAGCACTTCACCATTAACCAAGCTCAGGGATCCTGCAAGTAAGCCTCCTCCATTAACAAACAAATCAAGGCATTCACAAGCTCCAAGACATCAATTTATTTTCAACCTCCAAAAGACTATGTATTACTTCAAAGAGTCATCAAATGCCAACAAGATAATGAGCTCAAATGCACTATTTATCTGTAAATGAGGAGGTGAATCTGAGTTTAGAGTTTGGGTGTCATTTATTACAGAGTTAATGAATTCTATACCTTGAAGACAATGCAAGGCTCAAGGGAAGAATATCTGAAGATACTTCTCTAAATAAGAACTCCTATCTTAACTTTTGAGGGAATATAGGTGAAATGTTTGACTTTAAGGCCTATTAATAACTTTAAAATAACTTCTTGGTAGATAGAAAATATCTCTGACTGGGTTAAATAAATGTTTAATTCTTTATTGAAGGAAACAAAGCATTAGGTGGCAAAAATATCTTTGAATGGAGTAACTGCCTGTAGGTGCAGTGGATTCGAATCTGCTTTGGGCTAATCTACCTCTTGTTTTGTCTTTAATCTCTGTATTTAGGCCTTTAAACTCTATCTTTAAGCTCTGACTATCTTTTTATATTATATTTCTCTTTAATATGTTTCACCTCTGACTGTTTGTTAATCCTTTTTTGATTAATCTTTTTGATCTTCTATCTTTATCTTTTAACCTTTTAATTGTCTGCCTTTATCCTTTAACATCTGCTTTAGCTGGCTAATCTTATATTTTTTCTCTTGATTGGTGATTAGCCCTTTAATCCTTTAATCTTCCTTTCTTCACTGTGTTCTCTAACTGTATTTGTCTTCTGCGTGCAGGGGAGGCTTCCTTTCGTGGCAGGAGGGTTTTTTGTCCATCGATGATCATGTTTCATTGATGGCAAGCATTGATACAAGGCCCCTGACCACTTTATGATTTAAATTAAGCTCTTGGATCATCATCCAGAGGCTCATTTGGTCACTTTTGGACCATCAGAATGCGCCTTAAAACATTCCGCCATTAAACTTGCACACAAAAAGCATTTGTTAGTTTAAAAACCCGTGGGGAGGGTGCTGTCTGCATTTTTATGTGGTTTGGGCTCGTCGAAAGGGTTTGCAGAGGAGGAAATGGCATGGGAGGTAGGTTTACGAAGGCGGAACCAGGTGGAAGTTTGAACAGAGGCAGGATGATTTGAAAAATGGCGTGGAGGGATAAGCGGATTCTGGAAAATCGGAAGCGGTTTATCGCACGGTTGAAAGGCGATAAGCGGTTTTCGAGAGGGGGCATGCGATATGGTCCAGAGTGCAACGCGTGGTAGGGAAAAACCACCTATTTCTCATGGAACAGAGGAAATTAACCCCGACGCATTTATATATGTGATATGCGCCGGGGACCGTCGGATCTCGGGGTGAGAGATCGACGGCTGTCGCGCGTTTTGGAGGCGGCGAGCAGGTGATCAGATCAGTGGAGTGGAGGACAGGTGGCGCGAATATATTGGATCACGGGTTCGATAGAGAATGGGCCTGGGGCCTTAATAAATCAACGGAAATATGTTAATTTATAAGGTTTGGAAGGGGCGTTGTGTATGGTGGAGAGCGGGGCCCAGTCTTTATATATCAAAGGTTTATGGAGCCCTTTTATAACGTTTTAGGGGGGCTTATGAATATAAGGGGCGGAGGTGAAATTTTATAGGGGAAGGGGCTTATGGATAGGCAGAGTCGTGGTTATGTGAGCGCAAGGGGGCTGGGGTATAGAGGAAAAGGGGCTTAGGCTTATATATCACAAGGTTGGGTTTTTATCATAAAAAATAGGGCTTTTATATATAAAACAAAGTACTCGATAGGCTTAAGTTTAGTTTTTAAACAATGTAAAAGGGGACTTTTACATTGTTTAATATATACAAAGGAAAATGAGGAATAGGGGTGTCTTTTTAGCAAGGTTTATGAAGGGAAAAATGGGTTTTTTCAGAGGAAAAAGGGAGTGAATGAGAGTGTGGGTAGGGAGTGAAAAATGAGATCAATAGGCCCAGAAATGAAGTCCATTTGGAGCAGTGAGGTGAATTTTTAGAAGGCAGAGAGGGAAAAATATAGTGAAACAACTTGATTTAGGATAATGAAGTTAGTGAGATTTCTAAAACTCACAATAGTTCACAAATTTTGTTTTTATAAATCTAGGACCATTACTTAGTCATATTTAGAACAAAAAAAAATTATTGATGACTAACAATGGTTCCACTTGGGGAGGGCAGGTCCCTTTCTGGAGGTGTCCAGAACTTTCAGATATCAAATCTCTGGGTTTATGAAGACAAGTTCCTTTTCCAATGGGCAGATTTTTCCTTCTTTTAATTTGCTGATATTTCTTTGAAGTGGTGATCTCAATAATTTGCAACACATGATTTCTTCAACTTTATTTCTACCTACCCAACCTACTTGGCCTAACATTTTTTCTTCCTTGAGTGCACTTGACTTGACAAACTCTTGACATTTTTATTTTGAAAACAAAAATAAACTATCTACTTCTATCTTTATTGCTTCCAAGAGTTCAGATTAAGCTAGTGAACTCTTTTATTCTCTACCTAGACTATTTGATTGCCAAGATTAAGCTGTTTGAAAGACTTGATTCTCTAAGCTATTGACATAAAATTGAAAGCATGGTTCAAATCAGGATTAGGCAATCTAACTTACCATGGTTTGTGGCATTGGAACAAGCTGCACACAAACATTATTTTGCACAAATAGTAACTAGAAAAATAAGGGCTGTGATCTATCATTTTCTATGCATCCCCATCTTTCTCTTTGGTTATGTTTTGAGCATGTGGAACCAGTATATTTTCATTCTTAATCTGTCCTTTCTGATAAGTCAAGCTTGAATAACTTTGACAATCATTTTTACACTAACTTATCAACATAAATTTAAAACATGTTCAGCCATGATTAGGCTAGATGACTGAACAAGATCTTCTTTTTGAACAAGTAGTGGCATTTAGGCTTGCACACTTTCAACAGTACTGTTTTTTGGGTATGGGGCTGTACCTCTTTTCAAATCTGCCCTCTTTTCCTTTTTCTGTTTTCTGAATTTTTTGTTTTTATGATCTCTTATCATGCAGTGTTATGTATAACAAATGAAACTTTGAAGCTAGGATTCCTGACAAAAATAGTGTTTGAGCATCCTGCCATTGACAAGACCTCCAAATAACTCTTCTCCATTAAGCCCTTGTAAAAAGAAAGCATTATGACTCTTAATTGAATGAAAGCAAAATTCGATTCTTCATTCGGTTCTTGAAAGCATAAACATAGTTATATACGTAAGCACATTCAGAGAGTGAACATGTATTAAGCAAATAAAATTTTAAATCATCACAACCATCATGAATGCATATGAATCACACAGTAGGACAACAACCTGCAAGTGTATTGATATCTTCAACCAAATCCATAGTTACACAGCTTCCGCAAGGAAAGCTTACAAGTCTGATACAGACGCCTTATAGAACAGAAAGGTACATAAGAGAAACCTAGGAACTACAGAGATATCATGCCCGATCTCCTCCAGTCGCTCTGCATTCCTTCTCCTGTTGCCTTTTCCTCTCTTTCGGCTGGGTGACTGCTATTTATTCACCCGCTATCGCAAATGTTAGTTCCTCTTTGCGTTCTTCTTCAGCTGCTTCCGGCTTCTCTCTTATTGTCTGTGTGTTCTGATTTCTGTCTTTTGCTGTATATTATCTTCGTCTGTACTCATGCATCTGCTTTCTTCAGCTATCTCTTGCTTCTATGCCACCTTGATAGCTCCACGACTTACTGTAGTTGCGACTTGGTTGCGATTGCCATGTATCATCATGTCGCAACCCAAAAAACCATCCTTTATTCAAAGTTCAAAATATTCAAAATAGGTTTCCAAAACAAGGGCCCCAACAGGCCTCGACCACAGTTTCTTGACTCGTCCCCGAGTCAATCACAAATGACAGTCTCTATCTCCATCACCCCGCTTGATCCCGTGCCTTGTTCACGCTGCGTGCCTTCAGCTTGTTCTTGTTCTCGCTATGCGCCTCCCGCCTGTTGTTCAAACAAGGGCCCCAACTCCGGGACTCTGCGGAACGCTGTCGCTTTAAGCTCAGTAAAGGCCGACACAGCTTGCTGCCACCCCTGCAATAGTGAATCTGTTTCTTCGGCGATCTTGGTGACAGCGGCCTCTTCTATGTGCGTCGGTACAGCCCCGAACACCATGCTAAGATGGGTTTCGGCCTCGACAGCTAGCTGTTGCATTGACTTGGCGCTGAATTGAAGGGGTGGGCGGAGCTCATGAATTACCCGTTTGGCCATTGCTGAGCTGGCCTCTGTTTGCTGAATCTGTACTTCGAGCTCGTCCGCCTGGGCATATAGTTGGTCCAACCGCGCGGGGTCCGCGGTCTCTTGAATTTCCCTCGAAATCTGCTGTAGCTGCGTGGAAATGGACTGCGTTTTGACTGTAAGGGCCAGTGAGCACTCCTAAAGACCTTTTAGGAGGTCGTAAGCCTTGCGTGCTGCAGAGTTAAGGGTCTCCTGCATTTGAGTGGCCTGGCCCTGCTTAGCTGCAACCTGGGCGGAATATACAACCTCGGGATCGGATAGCACTGGCCGTGCAGCTAACGTTGCTTGAAGATCATAGTTTTCCCTGTGTAGGCCATTGTATGCGATCTGGAGGTGGAAAGCCTGTGCTACAACGCTTGTCTCTGTGACATCGAGAGGCAGCTGAGTGTAATGAGCCCCGAAAATCGGCCATAGTTATGAAAACACCTGAGTGACGTTGTTTATATGTCCTTCCAGCTGCTCCTGTGCCATTCTAAGATGGTTGTGCTGTTCAGTAAGCACTGAAATTTGTTGCTGCTGCTTGTCGCACCGCTACTGTAGCTCCGAATGAAGCCGTTCGGCTTGCTGGGCCGCCCTATGGATAAATAAGTATAGCTGAGTTGTACCCTAGGTTTCTAAGTTGGCGGTCCCTGAAGTGCCCTGGTCTGGCCTCCTTTCTTGCAAGGGTTTCCCACTGGCAATTGATCGATTAGAATGCTCGGGAGGGGATGGCGGCATGGTCTCTAGGTGCGTTGAGTCGACCATATTCAAATCCGGCCGTTCCTGTTGATCTGTATGGACAGTTTGTGGGGACAGTTGGCTCAGGCTGAGCCTCAGCTGAGTCGGCAACAATGTGTGCCCTCTGGGTAAATATATCAGTTAGAGAACCTTGGGGTTCTCCCGCGGGGTCGACCGGTGGTACTACTACTGCAGTACTGGAGTCAACTTCGGCCCCGTGGTCCCCACCAAGGAGTTCCCGGATGATTGGGTCGGACACGGTAGCAGATGAATTGGATGGAGCGGATGAAGTGGTAGGCGGATGAAAGGTGGATGGAACGTTGGATGGAGTGGTGGAGGGATGTGGAAGGCGAATATTGATGAACTCTGATGGGTCAATGAGGGGTTCTTGTTGAATCAACACCCCTGTGCTCGGTGGCAGTGGTGGATCATCAATAGTGAGGTGCACCATTGGATTTGCTTCGGTAGTGCGGGCACTCTTGGCTTCAGGGGCTTCTAGTTGATCCGTAGGCTTGCTTTTCTCTCCCATCAGGGTCGTGAGTGGGTTTGCCGAAGTAAATAGAACAGTAGGGATGGGGGAGGTGAGAGGAGTTGTACGGGGGTGCGAGGTAGAGTTAGAAAGCGGGAACTCAGAAAATAAAGGGAAAGGAGTGGCACCGCTTGAAATGACCTGGGTCGCCGCATTAAAATTGGGTACCTATGTGTTCAAGTGGCGGATGATGGGGATGAGCGGCTCAGGGAGTTCTGGTGGTGTCGCCTCTGCATCAGTTTCGGCAGGCTGTTGCTGTGGCAAAATTTGCTCAAAGTTATACCTAGGTACCCCATCCCGAATTTCCATCGTAACCCCCGGCCACGAACAAACCTCGTTGTGGAAGGCGGTATCTTCAAGCTGGAATTTCAACGGCTTCATGCGGAAGGTGTTCCCCGGCACGCAAGTGGGTCGGAGGTAAGTATGCCTGTGACTGAACCCGAACCAAACTTGCTCACTGTAGTCATCTAACAGGCTCCTGGGCACCCTTTGCTGGCTGGCCACCACGTCCATCATTAGACCGTACCAGGATCGAAATGCCTCTGCATTCACCTGTTTGGTGCTAGGATCAGCTGACACCTTCCACGGAGCGAAATTCAGTGCTAGAGGCTGGCCCTCTGGAATGTCCGCGAGGAACCTGACGAGGGGAGTGTGCCATTTCCACATGGCAAAGGCAACGATCAAATATCCATAAATGAAACTAGTAGCACACTTGTAGTTCTCCTCGCACACGTCAAACAGTTCCTTCAATAGGAAGGAGCACCAGTTCAGCTTGGTGCCCTGAACACAGTGCTTTGCAATGGAGATAGTGTCCAGAGTGCATTCGCCCTTTGTGTAGTGCCTCATTGTCTTGCTGGCAATGAGGTAGCATGCGAATTTAATCTCGGGCTTATTGATAAGGTATATCTTGGCTCCTTCCCCCCCTCGGCGGGTGCCATATTTGACATATAGGTCTGCGTCTCCCGACTTCCACGCGCGCTTGGGGGTGGTCTGACAGGCAGTCGAGATGTCTGCGGCATTCTGTGAAAGCCCTGTGAGACGATGGATATCCTCAGCATGAATGGAATTTCCTTATTCAGCCATAAGGACCCATTCTGGATGTGGCCGAGGAGGAACCGAGTGCACTGCAGAGCCGGTCCTGTGGTCCCGAAGACCGGAAGATTTCTTATGTTCACTAGAGATGATTGCTGAAGGCCCCAAAACTCTAGTAACATTCTGCTTGCTGAGTTTCCGACTGTCGTGTAGTAATGTTCCATATACACCTGCCAATTGAGTGCCGGGAATTCGGAAGCATCTGAAAGGTTAGCATCTATCAGGGCTGCATTGTCATATTTCCCTACAAGGGACTCTGTCTTGTGAATTCTGCTGTCGAGATCGGGTTCAAGGACGGCTGGGATGGCCTTCGGAATTTTTTATTGGCGCTGATGGACCTGTAGAATTCTCCTTGGAATCCTCTCTTGGTGTGGTGTGTATGGAGACTTCTGCTGCTCTGGTGCTGCTGCAATTGCTAATTCGAATTGTTCCGACATTCTCGTGCTTTTGGTTTTCATGCAATTTATGTAATTACCTGGCACGAGTGGAGTTGATGAGACCCCCTAACGAGTTAATTCCTGTTGGCATTCTTTTCTGCGATAATCGTGCGATCAATCGCGTGCCAATGTGTATTCTGACAGTTGCTGACAGTGGCATGGGGAAATGGGCGGACACGACAGCTGAGGTAACTGCGGATGATGGAAAAATGATTATGGGGAGGTTACTTCCAATTATGGTAATTTATGGTGCAAATCTAGACGATCCTACGAACTGACACAAGTACTGACTGAAATGACCTGGACTGACCTCGACACGTTTATGAATCCTACGAGGATGACACGCTGGACACGCTCTCCCCGACCACATTCGGTTGCGGTGCAGTCCCGCAACAGAGCGGTTATTGACAAATGATGCATGAAAAAAAAACACTACCTATGCTCATCCCGGTTGCAGGAGAGTTATTCAACTATGCTACTCTACGGGTGCTCTCGGTTGCGAGAGTTATTGATGAAGAGTGAAATAAAATTACTCCTGGTAGGGTTTCAGGCGTGCACCATTCACCCATCCTGGTAAAACAGTACCGTCCAGCTGAGCCAAACGAACGGCTCCGGACTCTCTAATCTCGATGACAAAGTATGGTCCTAACCAGTGCATCTGCAGCTTTCCTGGGAACTTCTGGAACTTGCTGTCATATAAGAGGACCTTGCCGCCAACCTGGAATGTTTTTTTCTTGATGTGGCGGTCGTGCCACGCTTTCTGCCTGTCCTTTTGAACCTTCTGGTGAAATTCGGCCAGGAACCAGGCTTCGTCCAGTTCCTGTAATTCATGTAGGCGCTTCTGGAGCGATGCTTCTTCCGAGAACTTGAGAGACGTGGCAAGTAAAAGACTTGGTACAGTGAAATCGGCGGGAATCATAGCTTCCCGGCCATACACCAACTGGAATGGTGTCTGATTGGTCAAGCGCTTCACCGTAGTTCGGTAGGCCCAGAGTGCAGCTGGTAGCCGCTCATCACAGTCATCCCGTTGGGCGTTGCAGATATTTGTTAACCCCTTTTCAAGAATTTTATTAAATGCTTCAATAGTACCATTAGCCTGCGGGTGGTACGGGCTGCTTTTGTGATGCTGAATCATAAATGTGTCCAGCAGCGACTTGACCGTGTCATTAATGAAATGCGTACCTTGATCATTGGTTAAACTTCGTGGGCAGCCAAACCTGCTGATGATGTGTTCAAAGATAAACTGTGCTGTTGTATCCGCCGTGCAGTCTCGTACCGCCGCTGCCTCAGCCCACCTGGTGAGGTAGTCAGTTGCGGTAATGTGTAGCGGGCCTTGGAGTGCCTGGTGACCAAGGCTATGGGACCTACGAAGTCGACAACCCACTTCTCGAACGGCCGCAACACATGCACTGGGTGTAGCGGAAGCTCGTCCCTGTGCGAAGGCCTCCCCATTCGCTGACAGACATCGCATCGCTTAACAAATATCTTACAATCTGCATGGACCATCGGCCACCATAGTCCAGCCTGGAGCACCTTCCTCATGGTGGGTTTTGCCCCCACATGCCCGCCTGCAACACCGCTGTGGAATTCCAACATCACAACTTCGCGCTTATGGTCAAGTACACATCTGCACAGAACCTCATCGAGGCCCAGTTTGTATAGCTTCCCTGCAATCAGTTGGTATTCGGCGGCACGTACGACCAAGTGTCGTTTCTGGAGCGGGGTGTAGTGCTGAGGGCGCTGCCCCGTGGTCAGATAGGTGGCAATTTCAGCCAAGTAATCTGGGACAGCTTCGACTCGGAAGAGGTCAGCATCCGGCAGCTGATCATCGAGAGAGCCATTGTTCTCCCCCGTCTCCAACCTGGATAAATGATTGGGCCCGACGTTCAACCTTCCGGGCTTGACAATCACCTCAAACGTGAATTCTTGGAAGAGTAGAAGCCAACGACAGATCCGTCCTTCCAAAACATGCTTATTCACCAAGTACTTCAATGTAGAGTGGTCCGTAAAGAACTTGAATTTTCCTCCTAGAAGGTAGTGGCGGAACTTTTGGAGCGAGTACACCATTTCCAGGGCCTCCCGCTCGGTCGTGGTGTAGTTATTTTTCGCATTAGACAATTTGCGGCTGGCGAAGTAGACTGGATGGTCAACTGTCGTCTCTCCAGGTTGCGCCAAGACAGCCCCAAGTGCAGTACTGGAAGCATCAATATACACATGGAACTTCTTATCCCAGTCTGGGTGAACCAGAATAGGCACCATCGCCAGCTTTTCCTTCAGAGTGTTGAGGGCCATTCGGCACTCCTCCGTCCACCGGAATACTTCTGACTTCCGCAGCAGCTTTTCTAAAGGGGCAGTGATCTTTGCGTAATTTTGGATAAACCGCCTGTAATATCCTATGTGCCCAAGCAGTGCCCGCAACTTCTTCACTGTTTCGGGTGCTTCCATGTGGAATATCACTGCGACCTTGGTGGGGTCGACGCAAACCCCTTGCTTGCATACCATGTGTCCCAAAAACGTGCCGAAAGGAACTGCAAAAACACATTTGTTCAAGTTCAAGGAAATCTGCAACTGGCGGCACCGATCAAACATAATACGCAACAGAGTGGCGTGTTTCTTCAGCAAACTGTAGACAGTCCAATCGTCCATGTAGACTTCCAGGAACTTGTGGATATACTCCCGAAAAGCAGCAATGACAATCCGGGAAAACAGGGCCAGGGCGTTCTTCAAGCCAAACGACATTACGTGGTATGCGAACGATCCCCACTTGGTGGTGAATGTCGTCTTCAGCTTGTCTTCTTCCGCAATGCGCACCTGATGGTAACCCGAAAAACCATCAGTGAAGGAATAAGCTTCATTTCCCGCAACATGATCCAATACTTCGTCGCTGAAAGGAGTGGGAAACAGATCATGGATGCAGGCGTTGTTCAGACTCCAGTAGTCAACACAGACATTTATCTTCACCTTGTCCTTCTTATTTTGAATGACGATAGGACTCACCCACTCTGATTCTTCCACTGGAAAGATAAGACCTACAGCCAGCATCTTTTTAATCTCCATCTTGACCTTTTCTTTGATCCGTGGGTTCAACCGATAGGGTCGATGATTTACGGGCCTGGCATTCGATTTTAGCAAAATACGCATTTCTCCGAGGTCACCCTTGATACCCTTCAGATCTGCAACCAACGAAGGAAATAAGTATTCATATTCCTGGAGGAGGCTGAAAATTTCCTTGGTCGTCTCCTCGTCCCAGTAATCTCCAATTGTAGCCAACTTGGGTTTTTCCTCTGTATCGATGTTCAACTTCTTGGTCTTTAGCAGCTGTAAATGGATGCCTTCGGTGGTCGGTTCTTCTTTGATGTTCCGCTCACCTTCCTTCTCTTCGAAATATACGTGCTTGAGGTCCTATAGGCCGTCATCATCTGGATCACTGTCAATTTTTTGGCAAGCCAACTCGCGCCTGGCCTCAGGACATGATGCAAACGTGCCCCCATCGGGCTCTGGGTCGCGGAGAAACAATACCCCCTTGATAGCTTGTAGTGCTCGAGACACCAGCTCTGTCTCCCCTTCGAAGGAGAAGCACCGAAAAAACTTGTTCGTGACTTCCTGCCAGGAGCTGGTTCCTCGTTTCCGCTCTTCTTCCAAGTACCAGGCCTGGGGGATGGTGTCTAAGGAGTGGATGAACCGATGTACCCACAGCTCTTGTGGGTATCCCAGACCTTTCCACTGCTCCTCACAGCTCTTCAGGTGGTCCCGTGGATCGGAAGTCCCTTTGTACCTGTGCCCACTTCGAGGGCCTTCGTCTTCTTTAAACTGTGCCTTCAAAGCCTTTGCCACGCAACTCCACCGCGACAGGGTGTTGCGGTGGTTCCTCCACCACCTCGCTGATGTGAACTGTAGTGCGACGTCCAAAAGTGGTATCCTGCTGCCTTCTGGTAACACGTCCTCCACCTTTCCAATAAAGGTATTGACAACCTACATGTTCGACAGGGTGGGGTAGTCTCTGAACTCAGCGCCGATCCAACAGACTCGAGCAATGGCGGCACATCTCCGCGTACTGGTCTCATACCCACCCTGCTGCCAGTCTTCCCAAGCGAGTTCTGATCCCAGATCCGAGCGTTGGACACTGTGCCAGCTGACGGAGCCGGTTGCGATCGGGTTGATATAGTCCTCTCGCTTCCCTGCAGTCATCTGATAAAGGTGGTCCATCATCTGAGCGTCCTCCCGGCTATCCACAGTTTCTGTATATCGCAGGCCTTGATACGGGTCGAGGGGCTGAGTGACCCAAACCTATGCATCCTCGAAGATCATCAGCTCATTTTTGAGGTTGATGATGGTGTAATTCTCAAAAGTCCAATCGATGCCTAGCAGGGCAGGGTAAGGATCCTTGTCTCCCATAATATCAATAACCTCAAAATCCATGTAAGTCTTCACCCCCGCAATGTCGACCTCGACACCTTCGAGTTGGTCGATCGGCACAATGCAGTACTAGTTCACCATTCTGAGTTGGATTGGCGAATAGGTCAGCCGTGGCCGTCCAAGAGCCTCCCACGTCTTCCGTGGTAGGATGTTGACTTCAGACCCTAAATCAAGCATGGTATCGCTGATTTTGAATCCCGCAACCTGTGTGTTAAGCCAGAACTCTTTTCCCGTTTGTCGCTTGTTCCATTTGACTCGCTGCACATACTAGGGTGCTGTGTCCCCAGGTTCCCTTGGCCCTGTATTCCCCTGCAGTGCATACTACAGAGTACGCTTGAGCTGGTCCCGCATCGAAGCATTATTAACAATCTTGAGGAACAGATGAAGCCATTCCTCAATCAAGGTCCTCGTAGCGTTCTGTTCTCTGGAGCCAGTCTTCGGGGGTACCTCGAGGCCCCTGGCTTCCCTCAACTGAGCGAAAGCCTCCAATGCCTCTTGGAAGTACCTCTTCTGCACGTCTGGCCGGATCAGTTGTTTTGGGGAGGCGGGCCGAATGGCCCGGACCGACTCCTTTCCATGAGCGTCCTCTCCCGTCTTCTTTCCACCACGCGTGACAATCGCTACATTCTGCATGGCCGGAGTCGCGGTTCCTCGCGTCTTGGAGTTTACCAAATTCGTGCCCCTCTGCCGTGCCCGTTCCTCCCATTTCTTAATGAGTTTTGGATAGTCCTCTGTTGCATGGGCGTTCACACGGCACTGGGAACACCAAGGACGTCGGGGAAGTGGACATTCCCGAGCCACGTGACCCTCCTGGTCACAGTTGTAACATTTCACCGAACCTCATCCCCCTGTGCGGCCTCCACGCATACCGCCGCCTCTTCCCCTGGAAGCCTCGTTCACCCTATAGGAAGGACGGTCCAACTGGTCCATGAGTGCGTCAAGAGCCCTGCACTGCTCAGTGTTGTGAGTCGTGGAAACACAAAACTCACAATATACATTGTTTGGGACGCTGGAGTACTTCTGTAGTATCGGGCACATCTGAGGTGGATGCCCCATCGCCCGACAGATCTTGCAGTACTCTGAGGCGGTTGGGTTCAGTTGAGATGGGAACCCCGCATACAGCTATTGCGGTGGGTATACCCCTTGCGAATTCATCACCGCGCCACCCCCCGTGGGTGGACCCCCCTAGATTGCTGCGATAGAGGGTCCCACACCCGCGCCACGCAGCCGAGGACATTCGGTTGCGACGTGGCCTTCAACCAGGCAGTGAGTGCACCAAACGTTCGGCCTGGCTGGTCTTATGGTTTGCATCTCCTTGAGATTTTCAGTCAGACTAGCGATATGATGCTGTAGTCCCACCAAGGAGGGATCCTGCGGTGCCGGCCCTCCTCGATATTCCTGAGGGTAGCCCACCATGGCCTCTATCTTTATAACCTGTTCCAAAGCATCCTGCAAGTTGTCAATCTTCTGTTGGGTGAGGGGTGTTCGCGTCAAGGGAAGCAAAGCCTTGATGAACCAGTCCCTCTGATGGTTTGGATCGATCGGGTAGTTGAGTTTCCCAATCGCATCCTTGAATCGCCGCATCAGCTCCCATGCAGTCTCTCCTTCTTTTTGCTTAATCTCCCAGAGCTCGGACAGACCCTGCTGGTCCGTCTGGGGTAGTTTGAATTCTCGGACAAAATCCCGCTTTACGTCTGCAATTACTGGATTAGGATGGGCCTCAGACCACTTGATAAACCACCGCAGAGCCCTCTCTCTGAGCGTGGTTTGGAAATCTATTAGCTTCCCTACTTCCGGCGTCTGTCGAGCCCTCCATATGGCTTCGTAGAGATACCAGTGTTGCTGTACATCATCGTTGCCCCGGCCAGAGAATTCTGGATACCGGGTGAATGACCCAGCCATATTGACTTGTGAAGGGGTAACCAGGATAAACCCTCTGGGTCCTGGTTGCGTGACTGTACTGCTGGGAAATGCAATACTACTAGTGACACTGCTATTAACGTATGTTACTGTCGACAATGAACTGCTGTGCAATTGACTCAATGCTTGTAACTTAATGAAAATATTACTTAAAGGTTGATAAAGTACCAGGGGAAGGTAGGGATCCTTGCCATGAAATTTTTGGAAGTAGGGCTACCTGGAGAGATGAATGTCATCCACTCTTGAAACAACTGCTACATTACGACGTACCATTCGCCATCAGAACTTTCTTTGGGCTGCCCTCCTGCATCGTCTTTGTCAGTCGTCGTCTCCCCTTTTCTCTTAGCCGGGCTCCCATGCACCCGCCGCACTCCCACAACGGTCCCTTCCCTTTCCAGTATATCCACCTGGGTGTCCATAATTCCTATCCTTTGAGGCACCTCCTCTTGATTCTTCCTGTCGTTTTCCCGTCGTCTTAACTCCAACATCACCCTTTCTCGCCACCTGTCGGTGATCTGCGCCCACCGATATACACGTCGCTCCTTCAATCTCCTCGCGGCCTCAGCATCCACCCCCCACTCCGCGCTTCACACTTCACGTAGCATCTGTCCCTTCAGCCCTTTCCCCAACATAGGAGGTTTACGCTTCCATGCTCGACTTTTGAAATTCCATCAGCCCTTCGTCCACCATCAGGGCCTTAATCCACAGCGGAATCTTCTTAAGCAGCTTCCCTCTTAACCTAGAATGGAAGATAGCTTCAGCCTTCGAGAAGGATTGGTAGCACTCCGCAGAAAAATCCATAATATATCCGTTCAAAGTGGTCTCTACCCAAAAATCCACCGCGCAGGTCAATTCAGTGTCCAACCGATGCAGAGCCACCAGATCCCTGTGCACCCACTTACGGTTTATCTTGCGCGAGCTATCCCTAGGAAACTTCGTCTGTAACCTCCACAACCAATTATAGAGGTTGCTAGGGAATTTTTCCCAGAGGATCTCGTAAGTATCACTGGTGGAATCTGAGAAAAGGACGAGATCCTTAAGCACGCTTTCCTTTTGATTTGTCAACTCCGCTTGCTGAGCAATGAACTGGTCCAGATGGTTATCCCACCATCTCCGTATTTCGCCTTCGTAGATCCTCGATACCATGATCTAGTTCCCCTCATAACATGCAGGTCCTGGCAACGGAACCATTTGTTGGCGAGGAAACAGGTCTCGCAGGCAAGACCTAGGTTCAGGGGTTGAGGCCAACAAAGGAATCCGCTGTAGTCTAGAACCACGCCGACATTATCACCCTACTTTGGAGAGCAGAGAGTCTCACACGAGGCGTGTCGTAACCACATGTAGAAGGGGAATAGATTGATAGCAGTGAAAGGATCCGCAACTCATGCTTATCATTGAATTGATTGCATAAACATAGTGATATACGCAAGAACATTCAGAGAGTGAACAGGTATTAAGCAAATAAAATTTTAAATCATCACAACCATCATGCATGCATATGAATCACACAGTAGGACAAAAACCTGCAAGTGTATTGATATCTTTAGCCAAATCCATAGTTACACAGCTTCCGCAAGGAGAGCTTATGAGTCTGATACAAACGCCTTATAGAACAAAAAGGTACATAAGAGAAACCTAGGAACTACAAAGAGATCATGCCCGATCTCCTCCAGTCGCTCTACATTCCTTCTCCTGTCACCTTTTCCTCTCTTTCGGCCGGGTGACTGCTATTTATTCACCCGCTATCGCAACTGTTGGTTCCTCTTTGCGTTCTTATTCAGTTGCTTCTGACTTCTCTCTTGTTGTCTGCGTGTTCCAATTTTTGTCTTCTGCTGTATATTCTCTTCGTCTGTACTCATGCATCTGCTTTCTTTAGCTATCTCTTGCTTTTGCGCCACCTTGATAGCTCCGCGGCTTACTGTAGTTGCGAATTGGTCGTGATTTCCATGTGTCATCATGCCGCAACCCAAAAATCCATCCTTTATTCAAAGTTCAAAATATTCAAAATAGGTTTCCAAAACAAGGGCTTCAACATGATATAAGGCCCTTTCCACAAATTCTCAAATTTACCATGTTTACCTTTGTCTTCCCTCCTAGAATTCCATTTCAAAACTGTGTCTCCAATTTTGAAATTGTTGGATTTGGTCCTTTGTCAAATATCTTCTTGATTCTCTCTTATACTGCTTGTGTTATTTTGTAAACCTCCTCTCTTGACTGCTATAAATGAATGGTTTGGTTCAACCTTCTCTGCATGTAATTTTCTTCTGATTGCACTTCTTGGAGGAGTTTCATGACTGGAACTCCCAAGGATGTTGGGAAGACTGCATCTGTTATCAAAAAATTGGACCTGATAGGCTGCTTGATCAGTCAACTTCATGTAACTATTTCAAACCTAATCCTTTGGCTAAGACTTAGCCTCCTCAACCTGAGAGGGCTTTCTCAAGGGTTAATGATTTGGATAATATATAGATGGCTAACTCTATTTAAATAATAAACAGATAAATTATAGATGTAGGTTGAGAATCACATTAAAATTTATACATTGGGCTTATGGAGTCAAATCTATTCAGTAATCCAACAAATCTACTTAACATGGAAGTTGAGGCATATCAGAGTTTTAGTCATAAGGTACACACACATGAAACTGTAAAAACACAGTCAGTTCACTTATATAGGAAGTCAGAGCATCTAGTAGATGAATTCTGAGTAATATAGATGAACACCACTGCAATGAGACATATAAGAGATGAAAATAGAATAGGAAAACACTAAAACTCCTTCTGAATCTCAAGTTGGTCAAGTAGAAAATCTCTGTATTAGCTGCAAACCAGTGAATTCACAACAAGCACAGTTTTGCCAAAAATGTCCAACCCTTTACAAATTCGACCTCTTTGTCTTTAATAGACCTCTTACCACATGCGATGATCTTCCTCTAGGCTAGATACATCGAATTTATAACTATTGACACCTTGCATAACCATAAGACATGGAATTTATTACAAAAAGACACCTAATCTACTTAAACAGTGCTATTCCAAAAAGGACTCAAACTGCTTAATGTTATCTATAACAACCTTATCTATTTAAATTTACAATCATTTCCAAGTGTATCATCGCATGGTCGAGTCTGGATGATGGGCCTCATTTCTTCATGACCATATTGCTGACCTCCATCAAAATAGTAAACAAAACCCTATTTTTAAGGCATAAGATATTTTGCATTCTTTGAACATTATGACCATCATGTACCCTTCATTTCATGGTCCTTGGCTGTTGGAAGTTGTCATAACACGTCACATAACTCCTCCCTAGCCTCTAGTTGTCTAAAACTACTTTAAACACTGCTTAAAATGCTGTAAAGTTCTGCGCTACGAAAACACGACAGTTTCGTAGCGCCTTTCGTAGTGCTGGCCTTTCAACCTTTATTCTTCAAATCTTTGACTTCTTTCCTCCAATATTGTTTTAATTACCCTTTAATACATCCTCCATAGCAAATTCAGTTCTTGATTCATTCTTAAACACTTCAAAAAATGATCAAAATAAGGAAGAAAAGCTGCTACATTAGTTTAGTAGCGCTTTTCTACTTTTTTACACTGAATGCGCTATGAAACTGCTGAGTATGTAGTTTTGTCAAAAATTTTCCAAGTGAAAACTGTAGTTATGAAAAAAACTCAAAATATACCTGTCTCCATCATTTAAAAACCATATCAACTGTAAAAACACAGTCATTCTAGCTTTCTTGAGGTCCCTCCTTCATTTACACTTGGTTGAGTTATTGGTTCTTCTATGACTGTCATTTTAATGCCTCTGCTCTTTAACTCATCATGAATCAACTCCAGCTGCTTCTCTAAATCTCTCACATGATCTTTAAGTCTTCTGTTAGTAGCTCTTAGATGAGTATTTATTATTCTGACAAACTTAGCTTCCTTTATTGCTGGAACTGTCCACTTGAAAAATTTCTCTGTACTACTTGGAGTTTCAGAAACAGAATTAGTTTGTCCTTCCCACAGTGCCTTCATCCTCTTAAACTGTACTTTCTCGACACTATGCTTTCTAGCTCTTCTTTTCATGAAAACAATTTCTTTGTTTTCCAACCTTAATTTCTCCTCAAGATATTGAAAATATGTTTTCTCTATCACCTTCTCATTTCCCCTTTTTGTTTTGTTGATTGTATCCTTCACAATGGGTGATGAGAGGTCAATTATCTCTTTGGATGCTTTAGCTGTCTCAGAGGGTATTTGAACTTCCTTGCTACCTTCCATCAGTTTCCTAAATTGCCTAGTCATAGGCTTTCTTGCTTGAAAGATGAAACCTGCATCTTCCCCCTCAAACTCTAGCTTCTTTGCAGAGTTGGCTTTTTTCAGCTTATGCTCCTCCTCTCCAATGAACTTAGCTTGGACAATGGGTGTTTCTTCTATGTCAATGGCATGAAGAATATCATCTAAATTCCCCTTTATTACTGGGCTGTCCTCTGTAGCAACTGTATTTACTTTTAATGCCACTGCTTGGCTTCTAGTTACTCTCTTGATTTCCTGTTTGCTGGCAGCTTGTTTATGTTTTTCATCTTTGAAAACATTTAACCTCTGTTTTGTAGGTCGGAGAGTTGGAGTATCAAGCGTTTGAATTTGCTCTAGCTCTTTCTCAATTTTCTTTCTTGGCTTCACCCTTGAAGTTTCTTTTAGTTTTGCAACCATAGGCTTGCTTGGTTTTGCTGGTGGTGGTGATGGAACTCCTTTAGCTTTAGGGTTTCTTGTAGGAGTTAGGGTTTCCAACTCAAAACCATTTATAAACAAGAAAGATGACCAATCTCTGCCTATCTTCTGAAGTTCATCTAAAATTAATAATTTCATCAAACCATGATGAAACAATGATGTTTCACTCCCTTTAGATTTTTCTTGCACTTTATAAGCGATCTTTGCAAGAATCCTATGCAGATAAAAAGGTAAATCAAGTGAAATATTACCAGTGAAGTGTAGAAGCAGTTTGAAATGATATGAATAAACCTTGTGATATCTGCCTTCATAGGTAAAATATTTCTGAATGTTGAGCAACAATTTTGAGTAGTTATCTTTGATGCAGCTTCTAGGGATAGCGTTATTAAGGTCCATGTCTGTGTACTCAGGCTTCATGAACTCTTTACACTGCTCCATATCAAATTTGAAACTTTTGAACTAGGTTTCTTGACCTCTTGGTATCTCTGTAACAACAGAAATGACCTCTGGTGTAATAGAAACACTTAGCATCTCGACCTTAGTGGCTATTCCATTGAAATTCATGGAAAATTCCTTGGATACCTGTGTGTGACAACCATGCAACTTATCACAAAACCGTAGGCAACCTACTCTTCTGAATGCTTCCATCACTGCTGGGTCTTCAATTATTGCCTTCATGTCTTCAGGTTCATGCCTTAAGCAGTGTCCTCCTTTTTGAATTTTCTTTTCCTCTACCATGTTCTTAAACAAATGTTTCAGCCTCGCTTGAAAAAAGGTAACAACAACCTCGCTTGAATAATTGTAATAGCGGCCTCGCTTGAGAAACTATCGACCTCGCTTGATATGGGTGTAGTAAGACCTTTATATGAACTAGCCATAGGTTTGGCTTGACACTCAGAGCTTAGACATTTCAAATGGAGGAAAAAGGGAATGAGAATGAATAATTAGGAAATATTTTGAAATTTAAAATTTCCTATCATAACTGAATGATGCCTCATTCATAACCTATAATGACAATGATGACTGCAAATGTGGGTGTGTGCATCGAATTTCATCATTACATGACTCAACATGCCACTATCCTACCCTTTCCCAACGGTTTCTGACATCTGCCAACTCAACTGACAAGACAGTTACAAATCTGCACTTTCGTAGTGCCTGCAGTGTAATTTTTCATGTTTGCGCTACGAAAATATCATCACTTTCATAGTGAAAAACGACTTTTTTCAACGGGTGGCGCTACGAAAACAAGTTTTTTTGGCTAATTGAACAGTTTTGACACGAAACTTTGGGAAATGACTTACAAATGGAAAATGATGAATATTTGACATGAAAGAACTTTAAAGAAGGCTTTATTTGAACCTTAGGATGAGCTTTAAACTATAAAAAATCTAAAACCTACCCTTGATCAAACCTAATTGACTCCTAGAACCCAATTTTTATCCATGAAATTTTGTAACCTTGTCACAATGATGTTTTGAAATTCTTTTGGGTGATAACAAAATCCGTGCCATATACTAACTGATAGGGAGACATACTGATTGATTTCTTGGTGGTTAGTCTATTAGCCCATAATGCATGAACTAGCTTATTATGCCATGATTTTTTATTATCTTCCAACAGTCTCTTGATAATGTTGATCAGAATTTTTTTGGAGGATTCAGCTATCCCATTACCTTGGGGGTAGTAAACTGTAGCGTGCCCCAATGTGATATGGTATTTATAGCAGAAATCAACCATTCTTTTGGATTTAAAGGCATCAACATTATCTGTAATGATCTTTCTAGGACAACCAAATTGGGATAAGATATTGGTCTCAAGGAATTTGATAATGACCAAGTCAGTAGCATTCCTAGAAGGGATAGCTTCTATCCACTTGGTGAAATAATCAGTGGCAGTAAGGATCCACTTATGTTGGGCAGATGAGGTGGGGTGAATTTCTTTAATAAAGTCCAAACCCAGTTGTTGAAAAGGAGCCTCAATACTGATGGGATGCAAAGGTAAAGGTAGGAGTTTTCTCTTGCCATAAAAAAATTGGCACTTATGGCAAGTCATGACTAGTTTTTGAGTGTCAGGGAAAAGGGTGGGCCAATAATATCCAGTTCTAAGAATCTTGTTTGCTGTCGTTTTCCAGTAAAGGTGACCTCCACACTCTCCCTCATGTAGCTCATGCATGATTTTTCCTGCATTATTCTCAAGCAAACATTTAAGCAATATGCCAACAACATTCTTCCAATACAGAACTCCATCTAAAATGGAGTAATTTAAAGCTTTTTGTTTCAAAAATCTAGCTTTTGTCTTTGATAAATAAGGAAGAGTATTGAGATAAAGAAACACATATATGATATCAGCATACCAAGATGAATTTAGAAATATTTCTTCAATATATGGAGCTGTGAATTCTTCCTGTTCCTCTAATAAATTAATCATATTTATGTTTAATGCTTGGAAATTTGATTCTGCCATGATTTTTGCTAATCCTTGTCCTTTAATCAGCTTGGTAGGTATTATTTCTAAATCATACTCTAAGATAATAACAATCCATTTTCCCCTTTTACCATCAGTATCTTGATTTAGAATGCCCTTGAAAACTGTATGTGGAACAAAAGCAATGATATGAGAGTGTAAAATGTAGACTCAGAAATATTTCAATGCTTTTATCAAGGTTAAGGCTTGTTTCTCCATGATATTATACTTTAGTGGAGCATCCCTTAATGCTTTACTAAAAAATTCTATTGGTTGTTATTTCCCCATGTTATTCTTCTGTAACAACATTGCAACAATGGTGTGTTCAGATGCAAATGAAAAAATGTAGAAATCCTTGGTGAAATTAGGACTGATAAGAACTGGTGTTTGAGTGAGAGCTTGTTTTACTAGTTCAAATGACTGTTTGGCCTTCAAAGTCCATTTAACTCCTGTCTCCTTTTTGAGCATATTTGTGATATTTCTCAGAAGTTCAGCAAGGTTGGGGATGAACCTTCTCAAAAAGTTGATATTCCTAATGAAATATTGCAACTGCTTGATGTTTCTAGGATGGCTGATTTTCAATATGCCTTCAATCCTTTTGGGCTCTACTTTGATTCCTTCTTTAGAGATTATGTGGCCTAGGATTTTTCCTTCCTGGAGACCAAATAGTGTTTTCTTGGGATTCAAAGATAGGCCATATTTCCTACATTTTTCAAAAACTTTTCTCAAATGGACTAAGTGCTCTTTATTAGTTTTAGAGTAAACAATGATGTAATCAAGGTAAATGATTATAAAGTAGCCCATGTCTTCTAAAAAATATATGTCCATGGCCCTTTGGACAGTGGCCCCTGTATTCATCAAACCAAATGGAATTTTAACATACATGAATGTACCCCAAGGTGTGGTGAAGGTAGTTTTGTGTTGATCACTTGGGAGTACTAGCACTTGGTTGTAGCCTAAAAAACCATAAAGAAGTGATATGCTCTTTGATCCAGCCACCTTTTGGAGTATGTGATCCATTTTAGGCAAGGGATAATTATCTTTCAGGGAGGCCTTGTTCAGATTTCTAAAGTCAATGCAAAGCCTAATCTCCACGGTCTTCTTCCTAACAGACATAAGGTTGGAAACCCAATCTAAGTACCTAAGGGGAACTATGATCCCAACATCATACATCTTTTTAATCTCTTTCTAAAATAAAGGTAGTAAAACAAGGTTTATCCTTCTTAGTTTTTGTTTGAAAGGTTTCTGATTTTCCTTAAGAGGAATTTTATGTTGAATAATTCTGGTATCATATGATTTCAGGTCTTTGTACCCCCATGCAAACACATCTCTAAACTCTTTGAAAAGTTCAATATATTCCTGTTTTATGTTAGGAGGAAGAGTGTTAGATAGCTTGATCATTTTGGGTTCATTCATGCTGCCTATGTTATATTCTTCTACATTAGTTTCTGTAGGCTCCATCTTTTGTTTTTTAGCTACATCATTGAAATAAAAAAACTCCTCTAATGGTGTAAGCCCCCTTGGTATTTTATCATCTTTACATTGTAAAACCTCAAGGTCTTTTTGGTCTAGATTGTCAAGTAATTTTTCCTTATAAAGATGTTCAAACTGGTTTATATCAGCAGTAGAGGAAACTCTGTTTTGTGGGCTTTTTTTTCTTCAGAAAAACAATCTTCTTCATGGCTTGAGCTAGGTGTTGGTACGCAAAAATCATTTTTAGATTGCAGAAAATCATCAATGTGCTTATCACCCTCAAACACTTGCCAATAGTTTTCGTTTTCAGGTACTGTAGGTCAATTTTTTACTTTGACAGTGAATTGTTCATTTACACGGGGTATTTGGCAATTGCTAGCAGCAAAGGAAAGCTCATTTGCAAGGTTATTCTGAGCTCTAGGGATGAAAGTGAGTTCATATTTCTCAAAGGTTTTCAGGAGGTCTAGGGCAGCATTCCTATATTCTCTAAATCTTGGGTTTTTGGCTGAGTACTCCCCTTTTATTTTCCTAATGATCGGCTCTAAATCTCCTTGGACTGATATTTTCTTGGCTCCTGTGTTTTTAAGAAAATGTAAGCCAAGGAGGAGAGCTTCATATTCTGCAATGTTATTAGTGCATTGGAAATCAAGTTTGTAGGAATGTCCTTTGTTTTTATTATGTATCCATATACCAGCTCCAGAACTAGAACCAACGTTTCCAGAAGAGCCATCAAATCTCATGTTCCAAAGTGTTTCTATCTCATACTCACTATCATTTTGATGTTCAAGGCTGCTAAAGTTTGAGCTGTTATGTTCTTCATTTGAGGACAGATTTGACTGTTCTGGTGGGCTTAACTCTTTCTCACCTTCATTTTCTTGTTTGCTGATTTTATCTTCATTGTACAAGATAAATGAATCAAGGTCTGAATGAATGGAATAAACATGAGTGTTGCTTGGCATATCTAGGTTGCTTACCATATATTTCATATGAGATTCCCATTACAATCTCCTTGTTTGGTTAAAGACTGGGATGTTAGCATAAGACATATCCATTTGAAGGCTCCCTTGAAGTTTGGCTCCCCATGATCTAGATAAAAGCATGCCATACTTTGGGCGAATATCAGCGACTACTATGTCCACGACTAGACCCTTAGCAGGGATTTGTGCCACATTGACACATAAATCCTTGATTAGAACCAGAAATTTGACTCTGCTTGAATCAAAATAATACAGGTCTTTGTAAGGTTTAGTAATTTCTAGGCTTAATCTCTCCATCACCACTTTTGGCATGAGGTTGTGAGAGGCACCAGAGTCTAGCATGGAATTGTGCAAGTTTTTATCATGTATGTTCAAACTGACATAGAATGGAGGGACAAATCCTTCTTGGTATTTTCCTTCTACTTCAGGACCAAACAATAATTCTGGTTTATCACCTGTCAAGTTTATAGTATCAGTATCATTTCCTATATTCAAAGATTTCAAGAATTGATTTTTATATACATCCTGGGTTACTAGTTCAGCAAGAGGTATGCTAATTTTGATCTTGGAAATTTCTCCCTCAAGGCTGAAAGGTGCTAGTGTTTTTGAAATATTTACATCTGTTTTGTCACACAGTATTTTCAGCAATTTGGGAGTTCGGGGGTTCGACCCTTGCTGAGGCTGTTCGACCCTGACGAAACATTTTTACCATCCATGGGCTGCCACATGGCACCCTCTAGTTGGACCACGTGGCATATTCTCATTAGAATGCCACTTAACAAATCGAACCAATAAAAGTGAGCCATCATTAATTACACGATGCTACCACTTGGCAAGCTCTGATTGGTCTTTACTTTCGCAGTAGGCAGGCTGATGTCAGCAGTACGACTGCTGAGTCAACAAACCTGCTATTTTTTTAATTGTTGACCGAAAACTTCAAAACATCATCACTTTTTCATATGTCTTCAAATTAAGGTGAAACATGTGTAATTGGAATCAAAACAATGAATAATTTGACTTAACACCAGTTTTGAAAGATTCTGGGTACTTTCAATTTTGAGCTTAATTTTGATCACTAGCTCATACCTCCCCACTAGGAACTTTTAGAATCCAAAAGTTTACTTCTCCTAGTAAATAAAATGAGGTTGAAACTCAAAACTTACCCCAAAATCAATCCTTAACATTATGTTTTCAATTGGTTCCCTTCCAGCTCCAATCAAGGTAATCCACCTATCTTTTGTGTGAAGACCTTACTGTCCTGTCAAGAATCGAGCCACAATTCTTATCACCATGTAGGAACAAAAACATTGATGGTTGGAATCTAAAGATTCTCTTCACACCCATCTTTCACAACTCAAACAACTTCATCTTGAATTTCCTTTTTTGAAGACAAACTTGACTTCTCATCTTGGAAATTTGAAGTAATTCAATGCCTACCATGCATTGATTCACATTTTTCTTTATTGTCCTCAAACTGTGCTTGTACTAAAAAATACACTGGATGCAGAAATTCAATGAAGCAATTGGATTTGTCCACATAAACATAGTCATATCTTGTGAAATATTTATCAAAGATTCTATTCACAACAAGCTTTATCTTGAACACTTGGATCAGTGAGCACATGACAAATTGTAGACAAACTTGGATGAAAAACATTGTTCATCCTAAAAGTCCTCAAACATTTGGACAGATAAACAAGCCAAAAAATTAATATGTCAGAGAAAAACATACTTTTTTCACATAGTGTTTATCCACTTTACAAAAGTACCCAAAATAGGTAAAAAACAACAAGCATTTACAATTTACAAAGCAACAAACTATACAAACAATCTACCCAATATTTTATTCTCTTAGGCTTATGGGTTCCATTTTTGAATCTATTCTTCTTTGAAGGTTGGTTTAGGAGCATTGCAACTGTCCTATTTTCCACCTCTTTCTTCCCTTGCATTGGTTTGCATAACATATTTATCCTTCTTGGGACGAAGCTCTGGATGTAATTTCAAACATGTTTCATTCACATGCCCATGCTGTTGCAATGGGTACACAAGTACTTCCTCTTTCCCACCGACAAGGAAGTCTTCAAATGTGAAGGAGATTCTTCATGCTTGATTAAAATAATTTGATCCATTGTTTTTACCATTACCATGCGTTAGTCACAAACAACCACACAATGGTCAATTGCATCACAAAAAGTGCAAGGATACATGTCCCACAAATAGTCAAAATTACCAACATCTGGAAAACTCCCATGAGATTTATACATGTCCCTTGGGATGCAACTTTGATGATGTGGACTGGACAATGACATGCAAGGTACTTTGAACCATTCATCTATCTTAAGAGAAAAATTAACATTTTCACCACCATATTGGTGTGACAAATCATCCTCTAATGATTTCTTTTCCTCAAACAGTTTAGAGCATTCTCCAAACTCTATTTGACCGTATCCCATTCCTTGATATATTTGTCTCTCTTTCACCATGATAGGATTTGTGATCCCTTGGCCATTGATTCCAAGGTATCCTCCTTCATAACCCATACTAGCTAGTAACTTCATACAAATGCCTTTAGTATGTTGTTCAATGCTGCAAAATATGTGTTGTTAACATGAAAAGAAGAATTTGAAATTGATATGTTGATTACCTCCTTGAAATTTCCGCCTATATTTTCTACTTTAGATGATGAAGAAAAATTTGTAGATGACTCAAGCCACCCAATTTTACCAATAGACATATGATGAGAATATTTGAGATGCTGAAAAAATTCACATGCATAATTCTCCACATAGGGTCTATAACCTTTGTTTCAACCATGCCCACATATTGGCTTCACTTTGGAGGTATCCTTTGTTGTCACTGGAGTGTAACCCTCACCAACTTGTTCCTCAATCACATGTTGCAACTGAAGGCACATATGCCTCTTCTCCTTTTCAAAAATCTCAAGCATTTTTCTCAATTCAATATTCTCCATTCCAAGAGGCAAATTCATCTCCTCTATCTCTTGGAGACTTTTCTCACCCATTCTTGCAACTTAGTTAGAACTAGCTCTGATACCAATTGAATTGGAATTGGAGGAGAAGTTCTCCTTCCTAAAAATTCTCATCCTCTGATGCTTTGCAAGGAAAAATGGGTCTTGTGACAAAACAAGTTTTATGGTCTCTTCAAGGACTATGAGTTAGCTTTTCATGTAAACTTAAAACATAAGCAACATATCATCATTTAACTCATAAATGAATTCATGAAGATAAACAACAAATAATTTGGTGACGGAGTTCACCCCTCCTGGGCTACATCTCCGGGCCTGCTAACACAACAAGTCAGCTCAATATATTCAGTGAAAAAGAGTACATAAAAGTTTGTTGACAAAATTAGTGGCTATTTTCCCCTTCAAGGAAACGTTCTACTACAAAGAACTCTCACTCTAAGAATCATGAAAACCTACAGTCAGTCATGAAAACATCAACAAGAAATAGTTTCTCCTATAACGACCCTGTACTCCATCTGAAAATGAGCATACAAGTACAACAATTTCCCATTGAAGTAAAAAAATAGAGCTTTCCTCAACAAGACATAGTGAGAGAAGAAAACATGAGCTACACCCTACAAAGCTACTGAAATAAACATATGAAGAGTAGAAAACCCCTAGAAGGCCTTCTCCATGCTCAAAAGCCTTCAAAAAATCCTCCAAAACAATGATTGATCCTGACAACCATGGACTCAAACCTACAAAAATTCTCTTTAGATGTACACCAATTAGAAAACAAAGGTCTCCATTGGATCCAAAATGTCCAAAAACACCTATCTGGACTATTATTGAGCTCCAAAAGTCCAAAAACTCATCAAGTTATGACTCTCATAGCATTCTGTCTAATTTCTTTTGTTATTTGTTCTACAAACTAGATGAACTAGCTAACAGAGCGACAAATCCTCCATGATTTCCACTCGGGAGGTGATAATTTCTCTTGTTGAAGGTGCAATTTTTTGGATACTTAAATTTTCCAATAACCCATGAGCGGAACAATCTCGCCACATGGGGCCATACGACTGACGATTGGTGCTAACCTCCTACCCCCACTAGCCTAGGTCCCTTAAATTTTAGGCCTATCTTCATGTTGCAATGAATGTTGATGGGGGCTAGAGCTAATTGCTCACCCCTTCCGCCATAGCCCTCTCCACACTTTTCCGAGGTCACATTGGAGGCCATATACCCTGATCCTTGAGCTTATCTTTGCTCCCTCCATCGAGCGTTGTACCATGGTGTTGTGCGGGTCTTTGTGACCATGGCAAAGGCTAGTCCCAGGCCCCTCACCCATCGGCACTCGTTATTTCCCGCCACGACTGGTCGTTGAACCCCAAACCATTGGAACCAAGGTTGTGTGACAAACAAGTGACTGCGGGTTGGGGTTGCCATGTTGGAAATGTTGTCATTGATGGCAAAGGATATGGCAAAGGAGACAACATAGAAGCAGAGAGATAGAAAAAGAAGACTGTCGAAAATGTTGACAAGGAAAACATTAGACATGAAGAAAGGAAAAGAGAGCAAAGGAGGTAGAGAAGTAGTAGAGAGGCAGCAGAGATCCGAAGAGGATGCAGAGGGTTGAGCAGCTACAAATTAGGGCCATTTGAAGCAGCCCAGGCTGCAGAATATGCAGAGAATACAGAGAAACGATCCTGCATTGACAGGCATTGCCTGTGTAAAAAGGTTATTGGTGTTTGGAAGCGCAGTGGTGATGAAGCAAGGATGAACAGATGAGAAGGAGCGAGCAAAGAATAACAAAAGAATTAAATGAAACGAAGTTAAAGAGGTGAATGGAAACACTGTTCAAATACCAACGATGGTTTTCTGAAACCAATACAACCCATATCGCACCGCTTTTGGTCCAGAGCGAAACCATTTCTAAAAAACGTGATCCAGTATAAACTTGCCACGTTAGCTGCCCAAAACCACTCATATCGCGTTTTTTTGGAACACTAATCTCTTGTCATGGAAATTACGCAATATCATTGAGGGTTGTCCGATCTGGAGGCTGGTAGATCAAATGAAAATCGTGCAATGAGTTGTACGGGAGATAAGTCAAGGTATGGCCCATTTGTTTTATGATGAAAACCACTCGTTTAACATGTCTTGATGTGTGGGACCGTGGCGATGCATTAAAAAATGTTGCGTTGGTAGTGAGTTTTAATGTAAGTGGGTTTTATTATAATGTCACAATAGAGGCTGTAATATATGATGCGTGATGCGCGATGTATAAAGGTATGGAACAATTCTGTGGGCCTGAGTGTAGTTACGTGGTGTTTTTTTTTTTTGAGTTTAATATATGGTATGAAGGTAAGCTACAACACACGTTAATATATATGGTGAGCGCAGAGTTATA
This sequence comes from Pinus albicaulis, assembly GCA_034641835.2. Classification (NCBI taxonomy): domain Eukaryota; kingdom Viridiplantae; phylum Streptophyta; class Pinopsida; order Pinales; family Pinaceae; genus Pinus; species Pinus albicaulis. Next base: position 1,263,183,865 of record CM076574.1, on the reverse strand, counting down.
CTTTGGGCTTAATGTAAATTCGAGCCTTGATATAGATCGAATAAACAATAAAAGAAACCCATGTATATGTATGTTTGGAATGGTTAGTTAATCAAGGCAAAGGGTGCACCTTCAGAATATAAGTATAGTTAAATGCACGAAGGTGAACCTTTATGTGGATGAATTATGGTTACTGCGGTCAAGTATTGTTGTATTAAGAACTGGGTTCTTAACCAAGGTCAATCAGTTAACACAATATATATATATATATATATTTGATATGCATTGAACGAGGATGTGGGCCCGAATACATTAAGAGTTATATATAAAGTGAAATCCTTCACAAATGAAATCTGGGGTTTGTATAGCCTTCATAAAGGAAATGCTGCACATGAGGATTGAAAGTTAAAATATTACAATGGTCCAAATTGTAATGTTCAAATGATTATTCGAATTTTTATATGAATGGTATGATTGATATATAACGGCGGACGTGACTTATTTAACTCAAAGGTTATGTGGTAAACCTATTAAAAGGGTTCATCTCTTTTTTTTTAAACTAAGGGTGAAGAACTTGGAATATGTGGGACCCTTTGTTCATCGCACTGATTTGTTGGAGGACGCAATTGCAATATTGCGATCGTGATAAAGAAGCGGACTCGATACATTATAAACAGTGATACTCATGTGTTTGAGTTCTGGCTTAAAGGGCATCGAAGTGATTCATCGCATCGGAGGAGAAACAGTGACAAACAAATTGAAATGTGCGATTTATATTGAGCGATCGAAGAACATCTGTCGGATTTGCTAAAGGATGGACGGCGGATATGAGTTGCTTAATTACAATAGTGGGACCTTTGCTAATCGCATCGGCAGAGATAAAATAATCAAGGCTGAAGAGGAAAAAGATGTTAACGCGGTAAGTATATATATATCTGAAACAAGATATATATATATATATATACTTTTATCAGTGAACAGTAATCCATCGCATCGGAATAAAAAGGAGCAGTGGCACATACTATTTGAAGTTGCGATTGCGATTGATCGCATTAAAAAAATCACAAAGGAAGCAATCGCATCGGCGCAACGGAGGTGTAAGTGAGTAAGGAATTATAAGTTGCGATTGCGATTGAAAAGATAAAATAGGCGAAGTGTATATGTAATGTGGGCTCCTTACAAAAAGAAATATTAATATACGTTTACTCCGAGTTTTTGACCAAAGCTGAAGAGTTAAAAGAAAACAAAGTGGAAAATATATATATAAAACAATATATATACATATTTACATCGGTGAACAGTGAATCATCGCATCGGAGTGAAAGCAGAGTGTAGAAACATACCACTGGAAGTTGTGATTGCGATTAATCACAATCTGAAGTATTCAAGAGGTTATTCATCGCATTGGAGAATAGAGCAAGTTCGGCGAGTGGGCCCAAAAGGGAATTTTATGTATTAAAAGGGTCTATTATGATTATATCGCCAAGAGGCATTTGCGTTATATAAAAATGGAAGTTATATATATATATATATATATATATATATATACAGGAGTTACGCAATTGCTGTGAAGAGCAGAGCAAGCAGAGACAAAAAAGACAGAGACAACCACAGAAAATACAAACACACGGTGATCCAAAACTGAATGGGTTGATTTGGAATCCATACTGTAACTGAATGTAAATGTTTAATTAGTTTTTTTAAATTTTTTGTGATGCACTGGCAAGTATCTGGAGGAAAACAAAAATGCCACTGTAATATTGAAGTCTGTACATAGTGTTATATTTTTAATGAGTTGGGCAAAGGAATTGAAAAGGCAGAAGCCAAAAGGTCATGGCGGTTCACTCAAAATTCTCTGTAGAATACGAACAGTCAAGAAGGGAACTCTATAAATGATATATCATAGATATGCATAAAGAGGTGAGAGAATGCATAATTGAAGTAGAGAAATTAAGAAGAAAGTGGAGATGCTGTGAAGAGTCAGAGATGATATAAGATAGATATGAAGACTGGAGGATAGCAGTAAAGAAGGTACATAACAGAGCTGATATCCAAGGTAAATCAGCAAGTGATTTTCTTTTGATAGAGTGAGGAAGTTGGAGCTTCCCTATCAAGTTGTAGCTTGATAGATGTCAGTTGTAGCTGACTGAGGTTGGAGCCTCCTGTAGGTTGGAGCCTGCAGAAAATTGATGGGAGTTGGAGCTTCCTTGGAAGTAGTAGCTTGAAGAATTGAGGTTGGAGCCTCCTGTAGGTTGGAGCCTGCAGAAAATTGATGGGAGTTGGAGCTTCCTTGCAAGTAGTAGCTTGCAGAATTGAGGTTGGAGCCTCCTGTAGGTTGGTGCCTACAGAAAATCAGTGGTGAGAGGGAGTTGGAGCTTGCCTTTGCATCACAACAATAATAAGATGTGGTTTTCTCCCTTTATGGGTTTCCACTTATATCTGCTGTCTCTGTGTGTGATGCTCATATGTTGATATGGTCCATTCAATTTGCTTAATGCTTGTTGCTCTCGTAATGAGTTTGCTGTCACATTATCTTAATACTTGCTGCTCACACATTAATATTGTTCACATATAAAGTTGATCATAAATTATGTTGTAAATAAGCTTAATGAAAAGCTGTAAAAGTTCATGAATGCATTAAACTGATTCACCCCCCCCTCTTAGTTTAACTAAGGGTCCAACAATTGGTATCGGAGCCAAGTTCCTTTGGTATCAGTTTAACAACTGAAAGGAGATCCTAGGTTCCCAAGATGGCTAGTCAAGAAGGAAGCTCCACCAAGAAAGCCCCTTTTTTCACTGGTGCAAGTTATGCCTTCTGGAAAATCAGAATGAGAACATACATAATGTCTCTAGGAATAGAAGTTTGGGCTGCTGTGGAATTTGGATATGCCCCAAAGGCAACTGACACAAAGAAAGAAGCTAAGTAATATTTTGTAGCTAATGCAAAGGCCATGAATGCAATCTTAAATGGACCGTGTGAGGCAGAATTTATCAAAGTAATGCACAACAATATTGCCAAGGAAATGTGGGATACACTAGAAAACATCCATGAGGGAGACAAAAAGGTGAATACAACCAAAATCCAAGTCTATAGAGCCCAGTTTGAAAATTTAAAAATGAATGATGATGAAGACATTGCCAGCGTTTTTTTAAGGGTTGAGAAAATTGTGAATAACATGAAAGCTATAGGAGAAACCATAAAATAAGCTATAATTGTTCAAAATATTCTAAGATCTCTTCCATCCAGCTTTAAACCCAAGGTTTCTACCATAGAAGAAACAACTGATTGGGAAACCTTGACCATGAACCAATTACTTGGAAATATAACAGCATATGAGATGAGACTGCCACAGAGGAAGTCAAATGTGAGGGAAGCAACCTTTAAGACAGAGAAGAAGAAAGAAGAAAAGGAAGATATATGCTCTTGCTCTGATGAAGAAGAGGCCAAATTTGTCAGGAAATTGGATAGAGGCTTAGGTAAATATAAAGGTAAACTTCCATTTAAATGCTTTAACTGTGGAAGAATTGGACACTATGTTGCTAAGTGTCCTCATAAGAAAACAAAGAATCAGATTCAAGAATCAGAGAAAACCATATCAAAGAACTGGCAGAAAGGGAAGAGATTCAATATAAAGTCTTTCTATGCGGCAAGTCAACAGTGCATCTGAAGACTCAGATGAATCCTCAAATGAAGAAGGAACCTCTGAATTTATATTGATGGCTATGGAAGAGCTTGAAGGACTCCTTCTAGAAGATGAGGAAGAACGTGAAGTTGATCTTGAGGGGGAGCTAAGAAGTTCCCTAGAGGAAATTGACAGACTCAAACTAAAGTGCAAAAAACAGAAAGATATTCTCCTCAAATATGTAAGAGAAGAAAAAAATTCAGAAGTCCTCATTCAATTGAAAGTAGAGCTTGAAGAAGCCAAGAAGGTAGAAGACATTTTACTTAAGAAAATAAAGGATAAAATTCAGGGACAGGAAAAATTGGAAGAAGAAGTAGTATGCTTGAGGAAGAAATTAGAAAATGCCCAAAGGATAGTGTCAATAAACACTTCTCAAATGACAAGCTCTGATAAGTTGAATGAAATCCTAGATGCTCAAAGATCTCCTATGATAAAAACTGGGATAGGCTATGAAGGAGAATCAAGCAAAGGCAAAGAAAAGGAAAACAAAAATATCATTTTTGTAAAAGCTGACAAGGATAATGAAGCAGCTCAGAAGGTTCCTACGCAAGAATAAATTTGCAATGAAGTAAATAGAAACCAGAAGGATCCTCAAATGACAAAGAATGAAATAAATAAACAATCAACTGAAAAAGGGTCATATGCTCCTGAATATGTCAAATTTGGAAGCCATCAAAGGAGATTCTTCCCCCCTATGAAAAATGCCTCTGCCACAAACAGGGACATATTGCTGCATGCTGTCATATAAGGAGAATTAATTCAAACTAGCAAAGGATGCAAACAGTGAAAATAGTACCTCAAGCAAACAAATGGAGAAGACAACCATTCATCAGGTATGCAAATTGTTTTTATGGATACTGTTTTTACTGTAAGGAATTTGGCCATAAAATCATAGAATGCAGAACATATGGACAAAGACTGATGTTCAAAACCTCAAGGAGGTTTATGAATCATGAAGAGCTTATTCGTACTCATAATTCTGCTAAAAATATGATCAAATGCTGTGTATGCCATAAAATTAGACACATGTCTTCCAAATGTCCTCTCAAAGAATGTGGACCATCATCTCAGAAAAGGTACCAAACAAAAGGATGCTTGTAGTGGAAAAAGAAGGTAAATAAATGTGACCTGGCTCTAATAGCTCAAGATCTGAAAAGCCAATGGTACTTAGATAGTGGATGCTCAAAGCATATGACTAGAGATAGAAGCAAGTTTATAACCTTTGATGATAAGAATTATGGAAATGTTACTTTTGGCAATGATAAAGCAGGGAAAATAAAAGGAAAAGGCTTAGTCAGTCTGGATAATGGCAGAGGAAAGGCTTAAGATGTACTATTTGTGGATGGACTGAAAGCAAATCTGCTGAGTGTCAGTCAAATGTGTGATAAAGGCTGTGAAGTTCTTTTTAGAGCACAAGACTATGAAGTAAGGTCAAGCACCATTGGAAAGACCCTGATCAAAGGTGTTCGAACAGAAAGCAATGTCTACATAGTGAAAGAAGAGAATGAATCATGCCACCTTAGCAAACTTGAGGAGTCATGGTTATGGCATAGAATATTGGGACACCTAAACTTCGACCATATCATAAGTCTAACCAATAAGAATGCAGTCAGAAATATGCCAGTCATAAAGAAGCCTTCAAATACCATATGTAAATCCTGTCAACTAGGTAAGCAGACCCGCACATCCTTCAAGACCAAAGAGAAACTATCTACAAGCAGACCTCTTCAGCTTGTACATATGGACCTGTGTGGACCTTCAAGAACTAAAACACCAAGTGGAGAATCCTATTTCATGCTGATAATAGATGATTTTTCCAGGATGACATGGGTTGCATTTCTCAAATATAAATCAGAAGCACTTGAGAAATTCAAGATATTCAAGGCATTGGTTGAAAATCAAACAAGATGCAAGCTAAAGTGCATAATATCAGACAGAGGAGGTGAATTCACAGACTATGATTTTGCAGACCTATGCAATGAGCATGGGATAAAACAACAGTTTACAATTGCAGGTACACCTCAATAGAATGGAGTGGCAGAGAGACAAAATAGGTCTGTACAACAGATTTCCAGGGCCATGATGCAATAAAGAAACATTCCCCAAACCTTCTGGGTAGAAGCAGTACACAAAGCTGTGCATATTCTTAACAAAGCTCATTTAAGACCAAACAGTGACAAGACTCCTTAAGAACTATGGCATGGTAAACCAACATCAATCAAAAACTTTAGTGTCTTTGGAAGCAAGTGTTTCATAAAGAATAATGATGAAAATCTGGGGAAGTTTGATGCAAGAGCATATGAAATAATATTTGTAGGATATGCATCCAAGAGTAAGGGTTTCAGGTGCTACAAAAAAACACTTCGCAAAATTGTGGAAAGCTTTGATGTAAGATTTGATGAAGAACTACCAAACAAGACAAGAAGTACAAGTTGCAACAATCCTCCAGAAGATCATGAAGAAGAGAACCAAGATGATGATGAAATAAGCAAGACAACAGAAGATACTGAACTAAACTCAAAAGGCCCCTCAAGATACACTCAAAAGAACCATCCAGAAGATCAAATCATTGGGGACAAGAGTGTAGGAGTCTAGACAAGAAGGCAGCTAACTGAACAGACATAAGAGGTATACCTAGCTATGCTATCACAAATAGAGCCAAAGAAGTTTGAAGAAGCTAGCAAGGAAAAATATTGGGTGAATGCTATGAATGAAGAACTGGACCAAATTGAGAAGAACAATACCTGGGAATTAGTTCCAAGACCCACTGAGAAAAATTTCATAGGCTCAAAATGGGTATTCAAGAATAAGATGAATGAACAAGGATAGGTAATCAGGAATAAAGCCAGACTTGCATGCAAGGGATATTCACAAATTGAAGGTCTTGATTATGATGAAACATTTGCCCCTGTAGCCAGAATGGAAGCTATCAGAATGTTTTTGGCCTTTGCATGCTACCATAACTTCAAGGTATATCAAATGGATGTGAAATCTGCCTTCCTGAATGGAGATCTAGAAGAAGAAGTCTACATGGAACAACTTGAAGGATTCTCATTAACAAATAAAGAAGACTATGTGTGCAGATTAAAGAAAGCCCTATATGGGTTGAAACAAGCTCCTCATGCATGGTATTCAAGGTTGGACAAGTACTTGCAAAAACAAGGCTTTAAGAGAGGAGGAGTAGACAACAATTTATACATAAAGTCCAATGAAAATGAACTCCTGATTGTAGTAGTGTATGTAGATGACATCATGTTTGGAAGCAGCAAAGATGAGTTAGAAAAAGGATTTGCTGAAGAGATGAAATCAGAGTTTGAGATGTCTATGATTGGAGAGCTCACCTTCTACTTAGGACTTAAAATTCAGCAAAAGAACACAGGAACATTCATCTCACAAGAAAAATACTTAAGAGAAATGTTGAAAAGGTTCAAAATGGAAGACTGCAAACCTGTGTCAACTCCCATGATCACTGGATGTAAGCTATGTGCTGATGATGGATCTGCAGATATAGATCAAAGACATTACAGATCCATGATAGGAAGTCTGTTATATCTAACAACTTCTAGACTAGAAATTATGTTGGCAGTAGGACTTGTGGCTAGATATCAAGCAACACCAAAACAAAATCACTTTCTAGCAGTCAAACGAATATTCAAATATCTACAAGGAACTGCACAGTATGGGCTATGGTATCCAAAAGGAAAGAGCTTCACTTTGATGACATATACAGATGCAGATTGGGCCAGCTGTGTGGATGACAGGAAACACACAAGTGGAGGTGCATTCTATTTGGGAAAAATTCTGGTGGCATGGCTAAGCAAGAAACAAACATCTATCTCTCTATCTACAGCAGAATCAGAATACATAGCAGCAACAACATGTTGCACACAAGTCATGTGGATGAAACAAACCCTCCAAGACATGAAGGTAAGCATTGATGAACCTATCTCTATCAAATGTGACAATACAAGTGCAATAAGTATATCAAAAAATCCTGTACTACATTAAAAAACTAAACACATCCCAATCAAGTACCATTTCCTCAGAGAACAAGTAGCACAGAAAGTAGTAAATTTGGAATATGTACGAACAAAGGAACAAACAACAGACATATTCAAAAAAACCCTTGCTAAAGAACCATTCGAATATCTAAGAGACAAACTAGGAGTAGTATTTGCAGATGTTGCTCTCTGACATGAAAAGAAAGCATCATTCCAGGGGGAGATCAATCATCAAATATTGTCACAAAAGAACCATAGCATGGAACAGGTCCTCAAGATCAGAATATCATGGACAAGATGTGGAAAACACACTAGGAAATGTGCAACCCTTTGCCATTGATGTCAAAGGGGGAGGAAAAGCAAGTAACAAAAGAAAGGGATTTCTAAAAGGCAAGCAGAGGAAGTGTACTGCCATCAATGCCAAAGGGGGAGACTGTTGGAAATGTTGTCATTGATGGCAAAGGAGACAACATAGAAGCAGATAGATAGAAAAAGAAGACTGTTGAAAATGTTGACAAGGAAAACATTAGACATGAAGAAAGGCAAAGAGAGAAAAAAAGGTAGAGAAGTAGCAGAGAGGCAACAAAGATCTGAAGAGGATGTAGAGGGTCGAGTAGCTGCAAAGCAGGGCCATTTGAAGTAGCCCAAGCTGTAGAATATGCAGAGAATACAGAGAAACAGTCCTGCACTGACAGGAACTGCCTATGTAAAAAGGTTATTGGTGTTTGGAAGCGCAGTGGTGACGAAGCAAGGATGAATAGATGAGAAGGAGTGAGTGAAGAATAACAAAAGAATCGAATGAAAACGAAGTTAAAGATGCGAATGGAAACACTGTTCAAATACCGGCGATGGTTTTCTGAAACCATTACAACCCATATCACGCCGCTTTTGGTCTAGAGCGAAACCATTTCTAAAAAATGCGATCTAGTATAAACTTGCCATGTTAACTGCCCAAAACCGCTCATATCGCGTTTTTTTGGAACGCTAATCTCCTGTCGTGGAAATTACGCGATATCGTTGAGGGTCGTCTGATATGGAGGCTGGTAGATCAAACGATAATCGCGTAATGAGTTTCACGGGAGATAAGTCAAGGTATGGCCCATTTGTTTTATGATGAAAACCGCTCGTTTAACAAGTCTTGATGTGTGGGACCGTGGCGATGCATTAAAAAATGTTGCGTTGGTAGTGAGTTTTAATGTAAGTGGGTTTTATTATAATGTCACAATAGAGGCTGTAATATATGATGCGTGATGTATAAAGGTATGGAACAATTCTGTGGGCCCGAGTGTAGTTACATGGTGTTTTTTTTTTGAGTTTAATATATGGTCTGAAGGTAAGCTACAACGCACATTAATATATATGGTGAGCGCGGAGTTATACTTTGGGCTTAATGTAAAGTCAAGCCTTGATATAGATCAAATAGACAGCAAAAGAAACCCATGTATATGTATGTTTGGAATGGTTAGTTAATCAAGGAAAAGGGTGCACCTTCAGAATATAAGTATAGTTAAATGCACGAAGGTGACCCTTTATGTGGATGAATTATGGTTGCTGTGGTCGAGTATTGTTGTATTAAGAACTGGGTTCTTAACCAAGGTCAATCAGTTAACACAACAAATATATATATATATATATATATATATATTGTTTGATATGCATTGAACGAGGATGTGGGCCCGAATACATTAAGAGTTATATATAAAGTGAAATCCTTCACAAATGAAATCTGGGGTTTGTATAGCCTTCATAAAGGAAATGCCTCACATGAGGATTGAAAGTTAAAATATTACAATGGTCCAAATTGTAATGTTCAAATGATTATTTGACTTTTTATATGAATGGTATGATTGATATATAGCGACAGAAGTGACTTATTTAACTCAAAGGTTCTGTGGTAAACCTATTAAAAGGGTTCATCTCTTTTTTTTAAACTAAGGGTGAAGACCTTGGAATATGTGGGACCCTTTGTTCATCGCACCGATTTGTTGGAGGACGCGATTGCAATATTGCGATTGCGATAAAGAAGGGGACCCGATACATTATAAACGGTGATTCTCATGTGTTTGAGTTCCGGCTTAAAGGGCATCGAAGTGATTCATCGCATCGGAGGAGAAACAGTGACGAACAAATTGAAATGTGCGATTGCGATTGAGCGATCGAAGAACAGCCGTCGGATTTGCTGAAGGATGGACGGCGGATATGAGTCACTTAATTACAATGGTGGGACCTTTGCTAATTGCATCGGCGGAAATCAAATAATCAAGGCTGAAGAGGAAAAATATATTAACGCGGTAAGTATATATATATATATATCTATATATATATATATATATATATATACTTTTATCAGTGAAAAATAATCCATCACATCGGAATAAAAAGGAGTAGTGGCACATACTATTTGAAGTTGCGATTGCGATTGATCGCATTAAAACAATCGCAAAGGAAGCAATCGCATCGGAGATTGCAAATTGCATCGGTGCAACAGAGGTGTGAGTGAGTAAGGAATTATAAGTTGCAATTGCAATTGAAAAGATAAAATAGGCGGAGTGTATATGTAATGTGGGCTCCATACAAAAAGAAATATTAATATACGTTTACTCCAAGTTTTTGACCAAAGCTGAAGAGTTAAAAGAAAACAAAGTGGAAAATATATATATGAAACAATATATATACATATTTACATCGGTGAACAGTGAATCATCGCATCGGAGTGAAAGCAGAGTTTCGAAACATACAAATAGAAGTTGCGATTGCGATTAATCGCAATCGGAAGTATTCAGGAGGTTATTCATCGCATCGGAGAATAGAGCAAGTTCGTTGAGTGGGCCCGAAAGGGCATTTTATGTATTAAAAGGGTCTATTATGATTATATCGCCGAGAGGCATTTGCGTTATATAAAAAGGGCAGTTATATATATATATATATATATACATATACAGGAGTTATGCAATTGCTGTGAAGAGCAGAGCAAGCAGAGACGAAAAAGACAGAGACAGCCACAGAAAAGACAAACACACGGTGATCCAAAACTGAATGGGTTGATTTGGAATCCATACTGTAACTGAATGTAAATTTTTAATTAGTTTTTTTTTAATTTTTTGTGATGCACTGGCAAGTCTTTGGAGGAAAACAAAAATCCCACTGTAATATTGAAGTCTGTACATAGTGTTATATTTTTAATGAGTTGGACAAAGGAATTGAAAATGCAGAAGCCAAAAGGTCATGGCGGTTCACTCCAAATTCTCTGTAGAATACGAACAGTCAAGAAGGGAACTCTATAAATGATATCTCATAGAGATGAATAAAGAGGTGAGAGAATGCAGAATTGAAGTAGAGAAATTAAGAAGAAAGTGGAGATGCTGTGAAGATTCAGAGATGATATAAGACAGATATGAAGACTAAGGACAACAGTAAAGAGGGTACAGAACAGAGATGATATCCAAGGTAAATCAGCAAGTGATTTTCTTTTGATAGAGTGAGGAAGTTGGAGCTTCCCTATCAAGTTGTAGCTGACTGAGGTTGGAGCTTGCAGAAAATTGATGGGAGTTGGAGCTTCCTTGCAAGTAGTAGCTTGCAGAATTGAGGTTGGAGCCTCCTGTAGTTTGGTGCCTATAGAAAATCAGTGGTGAGAGGGATTTGGAGCTTGCCTTTGCATCAAAACAATAATAAGATGTGGTTTTCTCCCTTTATAGGTTTCCACTTATATCTGTTGTCTCTGTGTGTGATGCTCATATGTTGATATGGTCCATTCAATTTGCTTAATACTTGCTGCTCACACATTAATATTGTTCACATATAAAGCTGATCATAAATTATGTTGTAAATAATCTTAATGGAAATTTGTTAAAGTTCATGAATGCATTAAACTAATTCACCCCCCCCCCCCCTCTCAGTTTAACTAAGGGTTCAACATGGCAACCCGAACCCTCCTCCAAAAGTTGTGCCAAATGCAAATTAAAATACAATAGGTGCCATATATGGGCAAGAAACACTGTGAGGGCACAATGGTAAGGCGTTAGACTTTGTCGAGAGAGTTCAATAGTTTGATCCCTACTAAGGATTTCTAACACTTACCATAATTTTTAACTAGCCATGGGATGCCATGTGGTGGCCTCTAGTTGGGTCATGTGGCATACCTTATTGGAACACCACATAACAAATAGAACCAATCAAAATGAGCCATCCTTCTCTGTACGAGGCTACCACTTGGAAAACCCTCGTTGGTCTGTACTTTCCTAGTAGGCACGCTTATGTCAGTGGTACGACTTCCTAATCAGCAGCCCAGTCAACAACCATGTTAATTTTTTAGCTGTTGGTCGAAAACTTCAGAACATCATAACTTTGTCGTACGACATCAGATTGAGGAGAAGCAAGTGTCATTGGAATTAGAACAATGAAAACTTTGAATTAATGCCAGATTTGAAAGATTCTAGGCACTTTAATTTTTGAGATAAATTTTGATCACCGGATCAAAGATAGACCATAATAGCTTGTGGTTCTTCCTATATCAAAAGGATCTTAATGATAGGCATTAAAAGTGGGTTAGAATGATCTAGGCATATTACTTTGAGATAGAGTATGTCAAAGGGAAACATAATGTAGTGGTTGATGCACTATCCATGACGTTTGTGACATTCTCTCTCATGGACATCACCTAGGGTTGGAGGGCACAAATTTTGGTGGATTACTCCAGGAATCAACAAGACTGGATATTTTGTATGGAATATTTAGGGATGATAGGTACATGGTGATGTATGAGGTGATTTATTACAAGAACAATATCTACTTGGTGCGGGATCTCAACTATAGGAGAAGATCATGAAGGCAACGAATGATTCACCTCTTGTAGGGCACCCGGGTTCCTTAAAACCTGGAGGTATATCAAGGAGATGTTTACGTGGAGAGGCCTCAATGGTGATGTCTTGAGGTATTTGTAGGAGTGTAGCACGTATCAGAGGAACAAGGTGTAGCACACACATCTAGTCAGATTAATTCAGCCTCTTTCTATTCCATAGTAGAAGTGGGAGAGTATATCCATGGACTTTGTCATTGGACTTCCAATTATTAAGGGGTGAGATTGCATTTATGTGGTGGTAGAAAGGACGACCAAGTTTTCAAACTTTTTAACTATTCTAGCCAGGTGCTTAGATTTGAAGGTAGTTGAGATATTTTTCAAGGAGGTGTTCATGTTGCATGGTCTCATCAAGGCCATCATCGGTGATAAGGACATCAGGTTCATGTGGGGATTTGGGAAAGAGCTCTTTAAACTAATAAGAAATAAACTTACACCCAACACTAGTTACCACCATCAAACCAATGTTTAGACCAAGATTTTGAACAAATGGCTAGAGGTTACCTACGTAACTACGTGACAAGTCAACAATGGGCATGGGTAAAATGTCTTCATTTGGGGGAGAATTTCTACAACATGACATACTACATGTCCATTTGGATGACCCCCTTTAGAGTGCTATATGGCTATGAGGATTTATCATTTTCTAACATGATTTTTGGAGATAACAGAGCCCCAAGGGTGAAGGATTGAATTTAGGAGAGCTAAGAGGTCCTCAGGGATCTCAAGGACGCTTTGCAGACAACACATAATCAACAAAAGGAGTATGAAAACCACCACAGGATAAATAAGATTTATGAGGTGGGATACCTAGTGTACCTATGTTTGCAACCTTACCGACAATCTACACCCAACCAAAATGGTTTGAGAATCTCAAGCCCCGCATTTATGGATGTTACAGGGTGATCTGGTGAGTAAGGGAGGTAGCATATGAGTTGGAGATTCCCTTTGTAAGTATAGTGCACAATGTGGTACATGTGTATTTCCCTAAGAAGGCATTGGGATAGCAAGTGATAGTGACACTAGAGTTACCACAACTTGATGATGAGGGACATTTGGTGTTAGTTCCTGAAGCCATCCTAGAGGTGCAAGAAAGGAAGTTCAGGAATACAGTTATAAGGAAATTCCTTGTCAGGTGGAAGGATTTTCCGTTAGAGGATGCTACATGGGAGGGGGAGTAGGTACTACAAAACCCAACATTGCAGTTGCTTGAGGAAAATAAAATCTTGGTGGAGAGGATCATAATATCCCCCATCACATAAGTTTCTACAAGGGAAGCTTATAGCCCAATTTTTTCAATTGGGAAAAGAGGCAAAGGCTTGGCGATACATTTTGGAATTTTTATGGACTTATGAGATATGTGTAAATGTGTCCCACACTCAAATAGGGGCCACAAGGAGGAAATATGCACCCTTAGAGAGAATGGGTGTTATTTAGTGGAAAGTGGGTCCCACCAAGGGGGACACATGGGCTAAGAGTATATAAGGAAAAAAGGGGGGAATTCCACATCATATTTTGACTATTACACTTCATAATTTTACTTTTCTTGGAGTTTTTAAATGCAAGGGTTGGAGTATTATTAATAATTATGGTTTCAAGGGAAATCCACACTAGTTTCAGAGAACTTTAAATGTCTCCCTAGCTAGGAATTTGGGTTGTTCATTCTGAAGATTCCACATGGTGACATTTGCAGCAGATTGAAGTAGGAGTGCAAACTTCCTCAACAAAAAGGAAGTTCAAATTAGTAGTTAGTTGGGCCAGCTTCAATGGTTTGGGTTAGCATAAGTTCAAGGGAATTTCTACATCTTGGGTTTGGGATTTTGGTGGAAATTTGTAGGGTTCTATTGGGGATGAGGGTTGAAATCTCCATTTTATGGTAGCGTGTGGACCTCACTGGGAAAATTTTACGTAGGCCTTCGAGCTGGGTTGTTGGGGAGATTGAGTAGCCAACGAATTATGCCTTCTGAAGTCTAATTTCTTGATTAGAGAAGCATTTCTCAGTGCTGGAGTTGGGGTTATTTCTAGCAGACGAATTTCTTGTAGAAGTACACACTAGCTAGCCAGTTCGGCCATATGCATCTGTTGGTGGGATTCCTCACTACTTGGAGTTGAGCCAAACCCTTTCTGTGTTTTTGTGGGTTTCTCAAGAGGTGTCTCGGGGTCAAGTTTTAGGTGGATTCATTCAATATTTAGAGTAGAAATCATTATTCCAGTTGGCATCAAGTAGAAGATTATTCACTAGGAAGTGCACATTTCTCTTTCAGGGTTATTCTTCACTTGTGTTAGAGACATCCTTCTAGGTTTCGTCCATATTTCTTGGAAAGCCCAAGTTCTATCATTTCATCTCATTTCATGTACATAGTTTTGAATTATTAATAAAATGTCTTAGAGTATATTGTCAGTGTTACTAGTGTGCTAATTTATGGTTGTGTAATTATTTATTTGATTGTTCCAAGTTATTGTTTTGGTATGGACTATTAATTTTTCCATTACGAATAATAAAACAAAGGAGATCAATAGTAAAACAAAATGGCATAAGGATAATAAAGAAACATCCACACAATAACACACATATTTACATTAGGAAAACTCACATGGAGAAAAAACCTAGAAAATCATTCCTTAGAAAATCAATTCAAGAAGAGACAACAAATTCAAGATAAACTGACGAGAAAAGGTGTCCATCAAGTGTCCGAGTCAAGCCCTCCTCAATATGTTTGCAACAAATGTCTAAAAAATCTGCCTATCTTCCACAAGAATTCAGACTTGGCCACAATAATATCATAAAGAAATTCAACCCCTTTCCATAGCCTATTTGATATAGAAAACTTGGCCTTTTCACAGAGTATATGCAACAAAGAACTTGAACCATTGACATAGAAAAACCACAAAGAACCATTTGCGTCATCACATAATTTCATCATGTCCTTGTATCATCGAAGAGATGCATATTTCATCCTCGAATCTTCAGAGAGATAGGGTTTTCCTCCTTGAACCATCCTAGAAATTTTCTCCTTATAATCACAAATATCAACCTCAAACTATCCAAAATTTATTCAAAAGAAGAGATGTGAATATCCTGCTAAATGATGGATAACAAGTGTTAATATATAGTCTTATTCTTTCCAAATAGGTGCCACTTTTACCGAGTCCAACTTGATGTCATGAGGGTCAACTTGGATATCTTGTGGAGACAAAACCTAGAATTCAAAATTTCATTTTTTTCTTTTTGACAAGGTCACGAAGAAAATGCCTTATATTTTTCTTTTGAAAAACATGAAAAATAAAATTTTATTTTGACCATGAAGAACATGAAATAATGACAAAAATATTTTAATATGAAGATAGACAATAGCTACAAACTCCAACACTCTATATTAGATAGGGAGGTATTCATAATCACTATCAAGATGATCTCAAGTTGGAAAATTCTCTAAGTAAATATAAATATTAAGATAAGAATCAATATGAGTATCATAATCACCAACTTCAACTATACATAATCAAGGTTGACCATTAAAAAACTATACACATAGTCTAGGTGAAACACCAGAGGCCTCATCAATGATAAACAAGCTCACTCTAGAAAGATATATGAACTTGATTTTGGGAGGCTCTTACTCATTTGAGTAGCCTCCAAGACTATTCTCAAATGAGGTCAAATTGACATAGGGAAAATATCCTTTGTTGAACAATTCTTCAAACCAAGTTCAAAGTGACACAAGGGGAATGTCTTCTATCATATCATTCTCCAACCAAGGTCAAAGTGAAACAGGAAGAATGTCAGTCCACTAGACCATTCTTCAGGCAAGGTCATAAAGACACATCAAGAATGTCAGTCCATGATGCTATATAATTTTTCAAACCATTCTCCAACCAAGGTCATAATGACACATGGAGAACTTCTTTGACCAAGGTCATAATGACACGGGGAGAATATTGAAACATTCTCCAGCCAAGATCATGAAGACATATGGATAAATTCCATTCATAATGATGTCTTATAAACTCTCCCTTTTAATAAGAGAGGTAATATCCACAAGCCCAAGCTTAGAGATCAACTCTGTCTAGAGTTAAAACAAGGTTGGTGTGGAAGTCTTGACTACTCCTTTAATGAGATTTTCTACTCACAGGCTTGAGGTAGGTCTTATGTACAATTCCTCCTCCTCAGTTATTGAGGAAAATAATCTGCATCCAACCAGTATAATCTTCAAAACAATGATAGTAGAAGTATACCTCATTCTTGCACTTATTCCATTTGATTTGTTAAATCCTTGGCAGCCTTTACTATGTACCTGCAATCCTCACTAGGAGGCCATGGAAGAATAATTATAACTAGGCACATGATATAAAAACAAGTGACTAACTAATAGTAATAACTCAAAAGAGGGATACAAGACACTTATCTTTTGAGAAGAAAGTTAGCTTCCTCTTTATTTTTTCATCATCCTCATCTTCATCGAGATGCCATTCCTTATTTTCTAAGGTTAGGGTTTTTTCTTTGAGTAGAAACATATAATCCTAGGGTTTTCTTGCCCAAATCACTTTTACATGCTATGGTTTACAAACCCTATTCATTTTAATGGTTTCTCATTGATACAATATTTTCATTGATGAATTCTTTCAATCTTGAAGAGATATAGATCCAACTTTTCATACAAGTCATGGTAAACCTTATCATCAACACATGCCATGTATCCTTACATGAGTTAGCATCCATATTGTAAAGAAGATCCCATATTCACGTTCTACAGGACTTTGTGTATCGTTGCAAGAATGGAAACTTAAAAAATCAATGTATCGACATGTCCTTGGATTCTTATACCATTCACGGATCCTTTTTCTAATATATGACTATATGATCATTCACGGAGCCTTGAAAAACTCCTATGCTTTCAATCAACATAATTCTTGAAATATGACGTGGTGTATTTTAGGGCCTTGAAAAGGTTCAATTATTTTCATCAAGCTTGTGATCTCATATATCAACTTTAGACACAAAGTTGTTAAGTCTAATAGATGATACAAAACTTTATAGAAATTCTCCCCCTTTCCATAGAGTATGTTCTACATAAAAATCAACCTTTTCACACATTATATGCCACACAGAAATTGGCCTCTTCCACATAGATAAACCACAAAGAACCCTTTTGCATCATCACAAAAATTTCATCATTTTCTTGTATTATCACAAAGATAGAGATTTCGTCCTTGAATCATCAAAGAGATAGGCCTTTCGTCGTTGATCCATCCCATAAATTTTGCCTATCCTTGTATCATCACAGAGATAGATATTTCATCCTTGAATCATTAGAGAGATAGGATTTTTGTCCTTGAACTATCCTAGAAATTTTGTCCTTATAATTGCAGCGATCATCGTGAGACCATCCAAATTTTCTTCAAGAGAAGTGATGTACATTGCTTACCAAATGGTGGAGAACAAGTGTCAATATATAGTCTTCTTCCATGTGATATGGGTGCCACTTTCATTGGGGCCAACTTGATGTCTTGAGGGTCGACTTGGAAATTTTGTGGAGGCAAAAAGTAGAATTCAATTTTTTTTTTTTTTTGACAATGTCACAAAGAACATGTCTTGTATTTTTGTTTTGACAAATATATGAAAAAACAAAAACAAAAAATTGAGCATGAAGAACATGCAACAATAATACAAATATTTTAATATGAAAACCAACTATAACTATAAACTTTAATAGTTTTCTTGTTCCAAAATATGATTGTACTTATCCCTTGCTTCAATAACTAGTTCATGCAAGTCTTCTACCAACATTACCCACACATTCAATGCATATGGATTTCTCCCATCCAACATCTTTTCATCCCCTCTCTTGTCCTATAATAATCCCTTATGACTATGTCTTTATTTATCTAGTAATCAATAATGTATTTCATAATATGACTTACTATGCATAATGTTTACATAAATATCCATCAACCCTTAACTATTTATAATATATACAATAAAATACATTACTATAAATCAAAACTAAATTCTCACATATATTATTCCAAAATTCATATAATAAAAAATTCAAAATATTATTCCCAAATTTAAAATACATCATTACTTATCATATCAATAATTCCAAATCATTATTATGAACTTTATATACATATACTCCAAAATTACTTATCATATCAATAATTCCAAATCATTATTATCAACTTTATATACATATACTTCAAAAAAGAAAAGAAAAAAGAAAGTAACCTTAAACCATTGACCATTAAAGAGAATTCTTTTTCAAAACATTACTATTAATTAAATTTTGACCATTCTAAAAATAATTCTTTTCAAAACATTACCATCAATTAAATTTTGATCATTTTAAAATGAAAAATAATTTCAAATAAATTATTCCCAAGTTATATATAAATATAAAATCTGAGTTAACCCATTGCCATTACGATGAGCTTTGGCAATAATCTTTGAGATGCATTTATTTTTTTAAGGTGCGCCGGGAGTTTTTGTTCTTCATAAGTTTATCGATCCAAACCTTCAGCAACACCTCTTTTGTTTTTTCGTTGTACATCTTTCTCTCGAAATGTCACCATAGCCATTGAAATCATAGTGTAAAAAATTATAAATATAATTTTTAGTTGAAGAATAATGGCACAAATTTTTTATAATTGAAAAAAATATTGGAATTGAAAATAAATTTGATTTTTCAAAATTAATTTTAAAATTAATATATAAAATAACTAAGTTAAGCTTAGTTTTACATATAATAATTATAGATAATTAAAGCTAATTAAAATTAAATATATTTTATGTTTGGTTAATGTGCACATGTACCAACATACAAACACTAGATTAACTAACATATAAATACTAAAGTTAACTATCTAAAAACAAGTTCACATCACATGTAAATCACTAAAGTTAACTAACATACAATTACACATTGCATTCAATAACTAGTGTTAAACTAAAACTAATTAAAAATACACCAACACATAAACACAAATCAAATATGCATGTAAACCAACACAGAGACACAAATCAACCAGAAACGCTAGTGATTTGTTTTAAAAGGTACCACCAACTTAGTTAGTACCAATGGTGACTGCGACCAATGGCCATGGGCTCAGCAAACTGGTATAAATTACACAAGGAAATCAAGGAAGAAATCCTGGCACTGCTTCCACTCGAATGCCTCTGCAGATCTCGCAGTGTCTGCAAGGACTGGAATAATATAGTGTCATCAGCGAGTTTCATAACCAACACATGGGCAGAAAAACCTTGTAATAAGAACCCATGGCTGGTTTTTGTAAGAGATGGTTTTTCGGGATATTCTTTTTTCACAGGCACATGGATTCAGACTTTCATGTCCTTTTCCAGCTTCCTTCCAAAGGATTGTGAAATTGTACAGTGCTGTGGATCGGCCCAAGGGCTATTCTTGTTAGAGATTTCTGGTGCTGCATTTACTGGGATTCCTGGTGCTGCAAATAAATTTGCTGTCTGCAATCCACTCACACAATCGTTCATGAAAATCCCCCCGATGTCCCGTATTAAAAACGTTTTTATCACGGGCATAGTGGGGTCGAATCAGCAGAACTACAAAGTGGTGGCTGTGGGTTCGTCCAGTGGAAGTGACGGACAGATCGTAGAAATTTACGATTCTGAGAAAAAATCATGGAGCGTGGCTGGAAATCTGTCCCAGGAGTTTCAACTATCAAATCGAAAGGATGGTAGTTTCACCTATCCGAGGATGGTTGTTTGTGGTGGTTATTGTTTGTGATGGTAGTATCAATAGTTTGGACGATAGTTTTTTTTTTTTTCGGAATTTGGTAAAAAAAAAATTCAAAAAATTAGGTAATTGGAGAGTTTGAATTGCATTTTTTTTTTGTATGGTAGAAATGGATTCAGCACCATCAAAAACTTTTTGGGCACCTAAAATATTGAAGTTTAACTACTGCAACCGAGATTTTCAAAAATCTTTGCCAAAATTTTTCATAATCTTATTGGAATTTCTGGATTATTCTGTGGGTTTTTACAACTAAAGGTATGTTCAATTTCATTATTTTGTTTTGTTTTGTTATGGCATATGTAAAGTAAAATAAATTTATGTTTGTGTGTGGTGTTGATATTAACTTATTTAGATTGTAATTTTGGGAGTGTTTTAGATTTTGATGGATGGTAATAAGAGGACATAGTAAGAGATAAAATAATTAAAGTTGTTACTATTCATAAACTTCAAAAATATTTTTGAAATCTACAACCAGAAGAATACAATAGCAAATAATGACGTTTATTTATTCAAAAATATTCCTACAATCTATAATATGTATAAAAATAGGCAATGATCTTTGCAAGTATGTTCCACTTATCATTAATTTTGCAATATTATCTCATTTTAACTTTAGTTTTGACAATTTTAATGATTGTTTTTAATACAATAGGTAAATATCCAAAACTGCATAAAAGCTCTCACACACATTTGACATAATATATGACTTTGGAAACTTTTTCATAAGAAAAAACTAGCTAGAAGGTGAGGTGGCTCCTCTCTCCTTCTCTGATATAAATATGGTTTTAAATACAAAGAATTATGGCTTGGGACCTATGGTCTACTAAAGTGCACAAATCCTTTCTATGTGTTGTATCCCCTATCCTTCTTGGTTATTTTTTCTTAGTTATGGAATAGGCATTTGAAAGAATAAAACCACTTTTCCTCCTAGTGGCCCGGTTAAAACACAACCCAATAGCCTACTAGTGGCCCGGTTATAACACAATCCAATAGCCTACTAGTGGTTAGGTTTGACTACCTCAACTATTAATAAGAGTTACAATATAGACTCTTCTAAATTATTATTCATGATAACCACGTGGCTGTCCCCTTTTTCATAAATAATGGAGGCTGATGTGGCTTTGGTTAGGTTTGACTACCTCAACTATTAATAAGAGTTACAATATATACTCTTCTAAAGTATTATTCATCATAACCATGTGGCTATCCCCTTTTTCATAAACAATGGAGGCGGATGTGGCTTCCTCTCGAATTATGGTGGTGAAATAGGAAGGTCAACTTCTGAGTGGCATAACTTTCACCAATTTTCCAAATTGGTTACCTCTGGTAAAAAAACGGTCATGTGAGATGATTTCTACACTTTTTCCACTCTAAAAGCATCACTATGCATAACAAACAATATAATGGTCCAATTAGGATCACACCTCCCCATTTTCATAGGCTTTTGGCCCTCGTGTGTACGATTTAGCTTTGCCTCGAAGTTGTCCTTCCAACCCAATCTACCAAAGGTCATGCTACCCTTATCTTGTAGTTTTAGAACTCTTCTGCAAATCTGTATCTTCTATCAACTCTACTTGAGCATTTGGTGCCAAATCCTTCACAAAAGGTAGGACCTTTTCCTCTTCCTAATATAGCATGCAAAGCTCAAACAATTTTAGATTATCTACATTCACAAGTGAGTAAGTGTACATCTATCATGGTAAACTAAGAGAGTAGGCATTATCATCCATCTTTTCCAGTATCTTGAATGAACCGTACCACAAATCCTTGATTTTCTTACTAGGCCCATGTAGCCTCTCATTATTCAAGTGTAGCCATATTGTGTCTCCCACCTTGAACGACTTCTCTTTTCTGTGTTGATTATGCTTGGCCTTATATTTTTCTTGTGAATTATGTAGTGTCTCTTGTATATGTATATGGAACTGCTTGATGTTCTCTATAAAATTTTCAAACTTCAAGGAATCCCTTGTAAGATCCTCCCTCACTCCTCCTTGTTGCCCATGTTTTAACTACCTCGCCCCATATTTACCCATTCCAGGGTAAACATGAGATGAACGTAACTATGCGAGACCTGATATCCAAGATGAACTTATGGTAAATGGGGTTTCCATGTCTGTAATGGACTACAAACACCTAGTGACACTTGATCACACTCTTATCAAGTTACCTTGACCCAAAACTATTTCTTTTCAGTTTTGTTTCCTTAAATTTACTAGAGATTTCTATTTTTGGCAGTTTTTTGGGTTCTAAATTTCCAAGGTTATTTTGAGCTCCTAAACGACATTTCCAGGGAAAACAGAGACACCAGAAAAGTGCCAAAATCTACTTCAAATATTTTATTCTCGGCCTCATTGTGGAGATCTTCGAAACGAGTTATTATAGTAGTCAAACAGAGAATGTATGCCAAATTTACAACCCTAGGAAGTTGGAGGTCCAAATCACTCATTTATACAAACACTTTGTGTACATACTACCTATAGGTTATAAATACATATATGCTCACTAATTTAGTAAGCTCACTTCAGAATCATCAAGAAGGCTCTATGTTCTCTCCACATAATTTCAACAACACTTATTAGTCCATAGATTCATCAACCAATCATTAAATAAACAACAATTCATGACAAGAGTCACAAATGGTACAAATCATATAACCAACATATAACCAGAAAATAACCAACATAGGAATCATGGAAACTCAATTGTAACATCACCAATACAATCACTACAAGCATACACGAATCACAGTAGAAGAATGACTCTTATTAATATATGAGAATACCAAAAAGTCAAGAACATCCACATACCACCCGACCATAGATTGGGCTGAATCAAATCTCTCTTTCATACCACCACCCCCGTGCCATATTCCAAGCATAAATATGGGATCTCATGGAATAAAACAGGACAAAACCGATGCAGAAATTGTACAACATATATGTATATCATGGATTCAATCCGATCTAACAATGTACCACAGTTAGATACTGAATCACTTCTACAAATCAATTGCAGAATTGGAAACACAATCGCTAATCACATGAAGCAAAGAAGGATCAATCAAACCACAACACAGATAATTTCCCAGGGAAAGCTTGCTACTCAAAACCCCACTATCTTCTATTGTATATTCAACATGGATACATGAAACAATTACATAAAACTATTCTCACAAGAGCCTCTTGTACTTAGCTAATTGTATCACACTGTCCTGGTCAAAGCTGACCAATACAGCCAATTCTCAGCCTCTAAACAACCTACCTTGCTTGCACAATTCATGTGGAATGCAATCCCTATTCTTTATGAATTTTGGCCTTCCTTGAGTGCGCAAGGATAATGGGCAATCCAATGGGTGTTTGGTTTCATGGGTGCAATGTTATGAATCTAATTCATAACTAATAGAATAAATACAAATAAATGTAATTTCTAAATAATCATTTAGGATTATGTTAAGTAGTCATTAGTTAACTGAAAAGGCATGTCTAAAAGACATGCCTGTTCATGAAAGGTCACCTGCATAGGTATAAAAGCAGGGCCTCATTGTAACTTTCAATCATCTTATTATATCATATCATATTTTTAATAAAATATTATTATTTAAATACCTCTTGTGCATTTTTATAATTAAAGCCATTTTTTCTATTAAAGTCAACAAGCGTACAAGTTTTGTTGCTACAGTTGCAATCCAATAATCCTACAACTGATAGTCAACATCCCTTTTAACTTGATCTCAACTAACACAACTGACTTTAACTCACTTAACTGAGTTAAAATGATTATAACCTGCATTAACTAATGCACCACTGCACTTCAAACTTTGTTACAACTATAATTACTCTGCATGTCTCACCAACTACCCTCAACTCGAAATTCATGAGCTAACTGAATTTATCACACCCAGTTAACTCTTACAAGTTATTTTGAGATTAGATTACATTTTATTGTCCATCTTAATTAAGGGATAACTAAAATAGACATGCACCAAATTTAGCCCACACTAGTGTAGGTGCTGCAAAAATTTGTGGTCCCACACTAGTGTAGGTGCTGCAATTTCTTGTTGGACTTCAACACTCTCTCTCAACAAGAAAGGGATTATCCTTCACCCCGATCCTGTCCCTATGGTATTCAAATTTTCTCATCGTGAGCGCATTCATCAAAATATCTGCATCCTGATATTTCGTGGGAATGTACCGAAGTAACATTATGCGCCTCTGTTAAGTAGATAAATCCTCTCCGTGGACAGAGACAATCCCTCTAGCCCTAGAGTGGGTCTAGAAACAAAGAGACATGCTAGAGTGTAGGTTCCTAATTACTGAAAGAAAAGAGGACACGGTAGATCGACCTACCTGGAATCCAATGTTGTCGTTGTGGCTGTAGTAGTGGTGGTGGCCTCTCGCTCCAACCTCGGCAAGTCACAATCCTTCTGCAGTCATGCTTAGATACCTGAACACAGAACAATAAACAAGAACAACATACAACATAATAAATTCACTCATAATTACTAGCTAGTCAAAGAGGGCTAAGCATATTGCATTAAACAAACGACATAACACAAAATGGGAACCTAAACAATAGTCACGTATATATTGATAGAAGGAAGAGGTACAACCAAAGCTCTGACGCTGCAGTCTCCTCTAGCGGGGTTCAGTCGTAGCGCGTCTCAGATACTTGTTAGGGGATTCGGACGGGATGAGGGCATGGACTTAAGCTCTCTCTATGAATTTCCTTCTTGTTCTATCTCTTCAACAATTCAGCTATAGTATACTCAATCCTTCATGTTCAGCTAGCTTATGCAAGGAGAGATAGCTTCTTTTTATAGAGGAAAAGGAGGAGGTTAGGATCCATACAAAGGTGGGAGGGAGGCCTATCCTTTAGGAGGTTCCCATAAGAGGTGGAGACCATATATTAAAGGAGGGAGTTTGTGGTTATTCAGTTCAACCACTCCCAATGACTCATCCTTGAAGTTGTTGGAGTGGAATCTCTACCTCTATTTTTAAAAAACATTCCATAAACAGCTTGGCGTGGGTGGCTAACTAAGACAGAGCGACAAC
Organism: Pinus albicaulis; assembly: GCA_034641835.2. NCBI lineage: Eukaryota > Viridiplantae > Streptophyta > Pinopsida > Pinales > Pinaceae > Pinus > Pinus albicaulis. The sequence goes on along the minus strand of CM076574.1, from coordinate 1,263,158,527 downwards.
TGGCGCGGGGCCTAGTGTTAATCTTCCTCATCAGCGCGAGGGCAGAACGGACTACTCGCGCCAAGGCAAAAAATAGGGTTTTTTAATCTCTGCTCAGGGAATTGCCAACAAAAGGAATATTTATCTCATGTAAAGGGATGCAATGATAGTATTTGCAAGGCATGACACTGCTTATTGATCACATAAATTACCCTCCAATGGGCAAGATGGGGATTGCAGGGACAGTGACAAAATGCTGTGTAACAGATGCCCCCTAAAGCATGAGGTCCGAGGGAGAGGGAGGGGTGAAATTCTTTATGAGAACATGTTTGAACTAAAACACCATTGTCGGAAAACCTGCAATTGCAAATACAACTGATATCTATGATACATGAACATGTGGTATGGGTGCAGCCATCCATAATAGAGTACATAAAAACTGAGATCCGAGGTATAGACGTAGCCATCCAGTAGTAAGGATCAAAAAATGGACTCAGGTATGGTCACATCCATCCAATCAAAAGAGTCATGTAATAAGTCCTAATAATCCACAAGAACCCGCCACTCAAAACCCAGGGTCTTGAACTCCATCTCGACCCGAACAAGTACAATTTCAAGCATGCGAATATATGAGCTGAAGTCGAACATGAAAGAAAATTGTCTGATTACCAGCCAATGATGAAAGCTATTAACAGACGCGAGAGAAACCACCAATAATGAAAATGGCCCTCAAGGTACGAAAGGTACAATCCACAGAATGTGAATAGTGATCTGACGTTGAACACCCGCAGAATCACTTGATCAAAGGCAAATGATGTGGACCTTGTGTCGAATGCGAAGAACTTGCCATTTAGGCATGTAGGCTCCAAGGATCGAAAGGGAGTCTCTAGATCAAATTCCGAGATAATGAGCTGAAGTCGACAAGAAGTGATTTGACCGAAGGTGGGCCATAATGTTTCCCACATCATCGATACGAGAGAGAGGAAGATGGTGATAGTGAATCAGGATCAACAGAGAATCAGAGGAAGGTTGAAAACTGCAGAGGCAAACTTCTCTTGAACATATCAGCGGCACGACACTGGATTTGGCAGTATTTTACATCAAAGGATCTGAGGTCATGATGACGTGGAAAAGAGCAGAAGAGAGGTCAAAAGAGATTACCCAAACCCATGGAGGAAAAATTATGAAATGAGATTTCCTCAACCCGATACAAATGCAGATAAGTGCCATGTTCAAGAACGACATACTGCCAACATAAATAAAACTTGGTTCCATTTTCCCCCACCATTTCTGGCGAGTACGCCAATTATTTTTTAAGAAAATCTTGAAGGGGATAGCATATGCTTGCAATATAAGTTTGTCCTTAAGAAAAATCCAACCTAGTACATTTTACAAGCCCTAGGAAGGAGGAACTCGAGTAACGTCATGGTGACAAATTCCGATGTCATCAGGATTTAATGAGTCTGACAGAGGGAGAATTTGGCATATTTTCATATTTAGAGAATTTGAAAAGAAGGCAGAAAATAAAACTCCAATGTGGCCCTTTCGTAAATAGTCTCTAAGATCCGAAAATGTAGAAAAAAATATCTGAAAGAACCTCTTAGTTGCAATAGGCTAAGGTATTCCTTTTTCGTAAATAATCCATCCCAGCACAAAAAAGTGGTAAACGTATACTGGGTAGATATCGTTTTGCATCCATTTAATGAGTTCAAAACGACAAGAATATTGACAATATTTTCACTTTTAGAGAGTCAAAAAAGAGCTAAAAGATGACTCCAGTAGTGACTTTTTCATGTTTTTACCGAGTCCGAAAAAGTATAAAATAAAACTCGTTACTTCATCACTATGGCCTGAAAACCTGTCGCTGCATAAGAGACATGTGTAAAACCCATTTCTCGAAAAAAATATAATAAAATAATCGAAAAATATGTTTGAAAACCTAATTAGGGTTGTGAAAAGTTATAAACTTTCAAAAATGGTAAAAATAATTACTTTTCACTTTTTACCTCTTGTGGAGCAATAGTTACCCATTTTATACTGCGATTTTGCGGCAACGATTGCGGACGATCCGATAGACCAATCTCAAATCCATTAGTTCCAGGTAAGAGCCAATATCCTTCCCTTCATTTCAAGTCTTGCTTTATTGCCTGCAACCCTCAATTTTGATTTTTGGGGAAGGAAATGTAAATTATAGGGCACGATGGTTGGCGCGAGTTTCGGGCACGGACTCGCGCCGACCGCCCATTTTTCTAAACTAGGGCGGGCCAACCGCGCAGACCATTTTTGTTTAAAAAATGAAAGTTAAAGAGTCATTTTTTTACAAATCCAAGCTTCTAAATCAACTAATATTTTACATATGAACATGTTTGCAGGTAGAAAGCGGAAAAATGGTAATCAAATGGAAAGAATGGGAACACAACGAAGAAGATGAGCTTGCCATGGAAAATGAGAGATGCATGGAAGCTCTCAGAGACTGTGGACTGAAGAATTTCTTCTTGACACCGTGTCTCTGAGCTCAACCAAAGTTGGTATAGTATTTGATCAGCATTTGGGATGAGGATTAGGAAAAGTTCATCCTTCGAGATCAGGAACTTGAGATTGATGTTTCTGACGTCTACTTCATAATAGGATTATCGTGGAGGGGAGCAGCACCAATCCTAACTGGCACTTGGCCTTGCATGGAGAGCATGTCCATGGTGATTGACAGGGTATGTCTAGGGGCACGGAAGGGATCAGGCAGTGGGAAAGTCGATATCCAGACTATCCCAGAATTGGCACTAAAGGTAGTCATACATACCATCACATGAGCTGTGGGATTGAAAGCACCGCACGAAGCAAAAAAGGCACAGTTTATTCTTGCTGTAGACTTCTTGACACTGACTATCTACAACTGGGAAGAATCCGTGACAATCAACATGAAACGCCAGCTAAAAAATTGTAAGAAGTCTAAATTTAAGCAATTTGGTTATGGGTCTATCCTAGTATTTTATTCTTGGAATGATTACCAATCTTTCAGCGTCAAGAGGTCATAGTCCCGACACCACTAGCAAGGGAACCACAGATGGCCCAATGGGCGACTCTGATGCTAAGGGAAGGGGGCGGTCAATAGATTTCCTGGAGATTGGAGTTCTTTGATTGGCTCCACTGTTGTGGTGGATTCGACACATGGGTGTATGAAATCGCACGCGTTTAGAGAATGTGGTCTTTCCTCTAAACCATAAGTAACAGGAAGTATCTGGGGGGAGCTCATAAGTATAAAAATTAAATGAAGTAATACACTAAAGTATGCTCTGTTAAAAAAACTAAAACTAAAAACACAAAAGAAGCTATATAGAGAGTTCCAAATAGTAACAAGGTAAACAACAACTCGATGGCCTTCTTCTTATTGAATGCTAGAAATGAAAAAAAATCTTACCCACTTGCCAAAGGGCCTAGGCAGTGGCTCTAGGACCCAATGCAAGGATGTTTGTCCTTCAAGTTATGCCTTCTAACACAGTTCAACTCTCTCTCTCTCTGCTGCAATGGACTAAGATTGTTGGGTGGCCAACAATCGAGTCCTCTTCTTCAGCTCCTGCTCCTTGGGTCACACAAGACACTGGTGTTGCTTGGGCAACTTTGGCCAACATAACTTTGTGATCACCCATTGTTCATCTCTTGGTGGGCTTTTATAGGTGAGCTTCAAACCTCCTTCCCTCCCTTGGTACATGGTGGATGGTGACCCAAGGGAGGGGCATGATTCCATTGTGTGCTCACACAAGGCCTAAGGAGGCGCTGGTGCTGTCCTTAGGTGGCTTTAACATAAGGAGAAATTGTCCTTTGCTTGCTTGTGGTCCTGAAAAGTGACTTTTTGCTACTTCCAGGAATGTGCGCTTATTGGGCTCAAGTGCACTTAGAAGGCACTCTTTTCTAAGGAAAAAGCGCGCATTTGAGCATTTATGACTAGTTCAAATTTTATTTTCTCAAAACTTTAGAGATTCTTGATTCCATAATGTATTCCTGTCCTGTAAATCCTTAGGCTCGACATTAATTGATGTCATTTTCTGTTGTATGATTTTCCAGTGTTAACAGATTCCCCCTAATGTGTGAGGTCTAGGAAAAATTGTATATCCGAAATACATTATAGTTTCTTTTCTGTATCGTATGTAGAGAGAGAGAGAGAGAGAGAGAGAGAGAGAGAGAGAGAGGCTTGCGTGTAGAAGAGAAAACACCTTGCACCGGTTCCGAGATAACCATGGCCTAAGGGACCCCCTATAAGCAGACAAAATATACAACATATTTGCAAAATTTCAAGGAGGTGGGAATGTCCCATGCTCGTGATGCTATGGATAGTTAAACAAAATTGACAGATACATATGCTGTCTGTGTCACTAATGTGGTAGTGATGTTGGTGAATGTTGACGACGACTGCTAACGCCCTCAAGGGTGTTTTTTTCTTTGACGATAGGTGGAATGTGGTACCCATATGCGTAATATTGGTATGACATATCACTGCGCAATGTACGCATATGTACTGGTTGGGACCTTCCTATGGAAGCATTGTTGTCAGAGACACTTATAAAGGCACGGGGCTTTGAAAAATCTTGATCAAAATGCAATGGTTGTAAGGTACGATACTATTGTGACATGAAAGCTTTTGCTGTAGTCGAATGTCAAGAGGATAGATGAAATCTATGGACAATGATGTTTCCCATAGTGCCACCCGAGGATACCCCTTTACATGCAGAGGGGTCATCCAAGGTACCGCTTCCTTTTTGGAAAAGAGGTGTTGATGTCGAAAAAAAGGAAGCCCTAACCAAACCATAATGGGTTTAACATAGGCATGTTGGTGAGTGGTGGCCGAAAACGGATGATGGGGATTCAGTGGCCCAAGGTCGAAGTATATTTGAGTAGCTTGGTAGCAGTCATAGGGATTTATGAAGGGAAAAATCCTTGGAGTCGGTAGGACTTCCAGGGCGGGTATGAACCGGCTATGATTGTCGTAATGGTGCGTGCATGGGGGGTATGAAATACTGCGACCAAGGGAGATGGGGGACTGCTGCCATGGGAGGAAGTGCAATATGAGGGTGAAGAGGCAAAGGGCGTTGTTTGTGATCTTTGTACACTTACCAAAATAATAAAATAATGGGGTTTGGTTTGTACAAAACACAGAGACGGGTACCCCAAAAAATGAAAGAGGGTCGCTCACTTGATGGTGTGAGGATGGTGTTTTGCTGGGGGTAGGGGTCCCATTGGTTGGTCTCATGTGCGGAGTTGATGAAGCGAAAGATGTCACAGATGGGTTAATGTTGATGGAGGTATGGTGGGCCAAATGTGGTGTGCGGAGGTGCGCTTTCATTCTGTTTGTACAACTCGATCGTCTGGGAAGGGGGTTGGTTTAGATGGTGAACTTGACCTTATGCATGGTATATGGATGGGCATGAGGTTCTTCCTGGACTAAAAATGGTATGGGTATGGCGTCACTTGTGGGGTGATGTATGGTCTACTTGGGATGACGATCGCCATGGAGGGGAGGCTCTACCGACCATCGCGGACATTTATCATATGCAAGGTGAGGTGATGATAAACGTGGTCGGGTATGAGGACCCTATGGTTTATTTATGATGGAGAAATGATGTCAGGATATGCAAATTTTTCTGGGACTCTATCATGCTGAGGGTAGAATGATACCTGCTCCGGAATTTTCGGTGGTGGGTGTTGTGAATGGTTTGCGGGTTCTTCCTGCAAAAACAACTACCTCAAGTGAAAGCATATTATTTTCATTCAATATTATTGAAAAACATGAATCTTGGAAAGGAAGATGGGAGGGTGCATACCTGCCGGTGCTTGAAAAAATATTTCTTCGAAAAGCGAATGTAGGGCATCGCTTTCGTTCGTCATGGTATATTGATTATGGTGCAACTTACGGTTTGCAGAATGGACCTTCTGATCTCTTGTTATGGACCTTCGAAGTTCTGTAAAAGGGCGATAAATAATGGATTATGGCCCTAATCCTATTAATTTGTATTTGCTGAGTTTTGGGAGATCAGAGGTGATAGCAGATCCTTTCTTGCCGTTTCGGTCAGCCTGTGTACCAGGGATTAGCGATACTATGCCGAGGTAACTCGCATGGTGTTCTGTATTTTAATTTTTTCAGTTTGGTGATGCCGAGGGCCATACAAATTAGGTTTGTATGGCCTCAAAGGGGTTTTTTTCCCTATATTGCGGGTGATCTAGGCAAATAGGCGCCCCCCTTGCGCTTATTTCTCAGGTACAGCCGTGCGAGGGCATGCTGTTCCTACCTCTTTGCACGCAAGGGCGTGCCTATGATTGAAACATGCGCACAATGGTAGTGTTTTTGAAAAAACTTGGGTTTTTTGCTGTCCCTTATGATTTTTCTCCTTTGTACTGATGGGTGCCTGTTGCTTGGCAGGTTGGTGTGGAGAGAACGAGATTGGCCCGAGATCCGGACTGCTTTGGCTGCTGATGCTGGGGCGCGTCGTTAGTTGGCTACATGGGGCCTTTTGAAGTTTGCCGAAAATGAGTTCCTTTAGTCACAGGATCGCTTGTTACGTTATATCATACGGCATTGGCGCAGGAGGCGCAACATGTTTGTCCTTAGGGGGATGAACCTGATTGTCCATCTGGAGACGAATATTTACTTTGTGACCAGATTAATGCCTCAGGGAGTGGCGCTGAGGTATCCACTTCTTGCTGGGTGCTGAGGTATCCACTTCCATATCATCTTCTTCGGAGAGACAAACTATGGTTGAGCGGAGGCTAGCAAGGGCTAGTCGAAAGCGAGGTATGCAGTGACAATCCTCCAATAAGTGATTGTCAGCGCATAACGAACATGCGAATTGTGCTACCCATAGTCCCACGTAGTAGACCATTTCGATTGGATACCATCTGTGAATGAGTTCCAATGCGGCACACTCTTCGATTTAGTGGCCACATTCATCGCATAGCATGCAACGTATAATGGGCATTACCGGGGGGCGCTCTACGTATCAGTGCTCCTCTTGTAAGTACAAGATGGTGCGCGGATCGTCATTAATAGACTGGATGGAGGGATCCTCTTGATAGGATCACTCGATCACGTGTAAGGCGTCCCTATACCAAGGTATTTCTGGATAGTGGTGGGTATAATGCCCATAGGTGTCACAGAGGGCGCATGCGTGATTGGTACGTAGCGGTTTGCTTGTACTTTTGGTGGCAAGTTCCTTTTTATGGGAATGTCGCTTTGAGGTGCCTGCCTCGCAGCTGAGGAGTGGTTTTAACTTGTCCAAGTCCGGGCATATGTGAGTAGGGTATCCTGTGACATCACATATAGCGCAGGCTGATGAATCCCTCTGTATGGTGGGGGTCACCACTTTCTTTCCTTTCTTGGCGATTTTCTTTATCGTGGTTGCCGGTTTTGCAGTGGGGATTTCCCTTGCGGGGGCGGTTTTGGCTGCTACTTGGGTAGGTTGGGGCTCCTCGGGACCGGGGGGCTGTAACCCAAACACAGTAACGTTGGTATCTAGCGTTCTTGGAGGGGGAACGAGATACCACACTAGGAATGGCAACGATATGTTGGGTAGTACCAGTGTCGCCAAGACCTGCTGGGAGGTGAAGCCAGGAGGTGGGTACATGAAAGGAGTTTGGGAGGAGGCATAGAATATAAAGGTTGCAGTAGCTGATGCCTCGGTGTCGTTACTGCTTGAGTGCATGTCCTAACTAACCTCGGTGCTTAATGTGGACATCATGTACACCAGGGCCCCTATGGCATCAAGCGATACTTCAGGGATAATAGAAGGATCTCTTAGGAATGAGCCTAGGATGGACGACGGTTTGAATTGGCCAGGGCCATATTCTTGATACCGTACAAGACCATCAGTGGCTATGTATACATAGGGTAGAACCATATTTGTGTTGGTCAAATGACGCTTTTTAGTGTGCGTCAGCTAGTCTACTATAATGATTCGATTCTCGTGGGGGAACATCATGATACAAAAAACGGAGGATGCTATGCCAGTCATGGCGTACATGTAACTCCACCCAAGGAGTATATTGTAATCCAAGTGAGCATCCAAGACTTTGATGTCTATGTGGACCGTTTTCTCGGCTAAGCAGACCGGTACATTTTGGAAGAGACAGACGAGGGTCGAGGGCCGACTGTCGTATGCTCTGTGTGATGACGGAAGGTTTGAGTTCTGTGGCTCCTAACTTTTTCCATACATTCTTTGACATGATGCACATGGATGCACCCTCGTCAATGACACATCGGTGAATAGTGATATTCTGTACCGATACTGGTATCTGGAAGGCGACCATGGAGGGAAGCCTAGGGGTGGCTTTGTCTAAATCAAAAGACATCATGCGCGTGTCGCATCTTCGATGGGCTCCCATGGTCAGTAGTCATCGCTTTGGGTACACCGTGTGCTACCCAAAGCCGACATAAAGAGGGTGATTGGGCTAAATCGTTCATGATGCTATGATGCTGTAATTGTGGGCTGATTTGGAGTAGTTACTTGCTCTCCTATTAGGCCCTTTAACCATTTTTGGCAATGGTTCCAAAGGAATCTTTGGAATGGTCAAAGGTGCAACTGGCGTGCTCGTACTAGCCCCTGATGTACCGGTGTCTGGTGGGGTGTTGTAGCTACGATTCCGGGTTTGGAAAAACATTTCTTCCCCAGCCATGTAAATTTCATGGCTATTTTTCTCGGAATCGTTGGGGTTTTGTTGCTGAGTGCTGACCGTTCCTTGATGGGGGAAGGGTTATTGCATAACTGCAGTTGTCTGGGAAGATCCTCCTTGTCCTCGGTTACTCTGAAGCTTTTTAAGCCCAGGGAGTTCGGGATAGTGGTGAGTATAGTGCTCGTACTCACCACATATTGAACAAGAATGGTTTTTTCGTAGAGGTGGCTGATTGCCTTGCTTTTGGGCATTGCTTGGATCCTAGTTCTGGTTCCGGCTGGAGTTATTTCCCGGCTGGGGCCGCGGTGGGCGCTGTTGGTTGTTGCACCCTGCCCAGGGTTCCCTTTGAGTTTGTTTTTTACCTTTCTTTTGACCATGTTAGGAGGGTAATTCTCCTGATCATACTGGTGTGGATGATTTTGGGACGGTTGCACAAAGTTCACCTATGCATTGTTTTGCGTTGGTGGGTTATGTGCTTGGGACTAAGCATACTGTTGTCCTACGTTTGCACCTGGCCATTGGGGGGGATTTCTTCTGTCAGTTTTTCTTCCTGCGTACTGGGTCCCCCCGGTCGGAGGGTAAGGTCCTCCTTGGTGATACGCTGGTGCCCTATTAGTAAAATTTTGCTGCTGCATATGATGACTTTGAAATCTGGGTTGAGACATGTTCTGGGTAGACCCATGTGTGTAACCGAGATTCTGACTGCTACTTCCTAGGTACCCTTGGGTCATTGACCCAATAAGTCCATCTGCAGAGTTCGACGAGCCTAGAAATTCTTGATAAGATTGCAGACACGGAGCGTTAGGCAGGATATTGTATATGTATCCTGATTGCATATAGATCAGTTCAAGCTGCTGGGCTTTACTGATTACATCCTCTTCGGATGTGGGGTTATGTTGTGCCACATCCTTTGAAATCTCCGCTGTCAGATTTTTCAAGAATAAATCTAAAAGGACTCGGTCGTTGAGTTGAGCTTTGCATAAGCTATGACATCGTCTCCACTCATGGAGATGTTCAGAAATGTGGGTAGAGGGGGATTGTCTGAAATGAGTTAGTAACTCCATTCCCGAATCGTGGTGAATGGGTAACTGAAAGTATGTGAGGAACACAATAGCGAGGGCGCTAAAGGTTCTATGTGAAGCAGGGGGTTGCTCAACGTACCATTTCATGGCCACTCCTGTGAGAGTGCGTTGAAATAGCCTCAATCGAATAGTACCGTCAATGATGCTATTCGATGAGCACCACAGGTGAAAGGTCATTATATGATTCCCTGGGTCTTCCGCTTGCTTGCCCTCAAACTTTGGTATGTCTGAAGGGAGCTTCGTGGGCATGGGAGGCCAATTGGGGTCATGTGCGATGGAGTCATTAGTGAGCTTGGTTAAATCCGGTAGATTTAACACCGCTAAGAAGGGTGACTGAGAGGTTGAAGTCATGGAAATGTGTGAAGACACGAAGTTCTAGTTAGAACGAGGGTTAGTCTGTGACGTACCCGATTGTGAATTCAGCTGGCTTCTCGTATGGGATGCACACTTCTGTCCCCTAGGGGATGAGGGCGGAGTGATGTGCGGTGTGGTGTTGGGAGATTGACTAGGGTTACCAACTAAGGTTGCTCCAAGAAAGGAGGAACCAACCACTGTGGCAAAATTCTGTCTTTGACGCCTAAACGGCGAAAGACCTGGAACCCCTCCTGATAATGGGGGGAGGTCCAAAAGACGCCTGGACCGACGAGGTTCCGTCAGAACTGTTTGAGGATCATCCAGGTTGGGTTTTGGAAAAGAATTTTTAGGGTATTGAGTTTATGATCACGACAAATTTATGGTGACATACATAAAACAAAGAAAAAATGAAATTATTTTCCTTCAATTTAATCCATGTGAGCAATCAAGCAAAAAATGGTTTTGTTTGTTTGCGCGTGATATTCAAAAAATATTAGAAGACCTAATAACGTCCTCACACACTCAAAAGTAACTGGGCCTTGAGATAATTTCTTGTGAGTGCTGACACAACGTCCCGTAAGAGCTGGCGATGCCCCCAGTCAGCTGAAGAGAATCAACCAAGGTAAGGGTAGAGGGTCTGGCGCTTGCCTGCACCGTCACCTATAGGGTAAAGGATGCCCTAGTTTTGGCCACTAAGAACCACCATCCGACGTGAGCGGTCGAGTCTTGGGATTCTTGGTAGTCAGCTAACAGTATCGAGTATCAGCCGGGTCAGGTAGCCGCAACTGAAACCGTATGCACTACGCCTAAGCCTAACCCCCTCTAAATTGGGTCTCTGCCGTGCTCGGGTTTTCTTTTCCGTGGGCTGATAGGTGGATTTAAAAGCTCCCTAAAAACACAACTTCTATGTTTCAAATGTAAAGCGTGATCAAGGCGGCTTATTGGATGCCTACCCCCTTGATCCTAACTTAAACTATAATTTCTCTTGTGGCCCCTGTGGGGAGAGTTTAGTGCATTGGTTTAAGTTATTTCTAGGTGGCTTTCTTTTCTTAGTGGGTGAATGTGTGTGAGATTATAATGAACAATCTCATAATTTGAACATATGGATATCGGTGATCCTTTACAAAAGTCCCCTAGTTAAACTATGTGATGTTGTTCCTTGCTCAAATAAAAATCATTTGCGGATAATGGGCCGCTTCCAAAACCTCCTGATTAGTTTATGTGAGTGACTAAAGGGAGATGGAAAATGAAAAATGTAGAGTGTTCATATGCTTTTCTAGGGTCACCCAATGGCGCAAAGATAGCAGAGATTACCTGCTCTAACTTGTGATTCAATCCTAGTCCCGCAATTTCCTAAATGGAAAAATTGAAATTTAAACTAAACAATTTCTACACTAGCTTATGCATGTGTGGTCATGAGCCACTTACTTGGACTAGTTAAACTAAGTGTGCATACCAGAATTTGCAAAAAACATAAATTGTTTGGAAAGAAATGGCTAATTCGCCCCCTACTTAAGCTATGTGAACACTTTTTGCAAAAAACCAACGTAAATGAAAACTAACTAAATGCCTACAAAAAGTAGAAAAAATCAGTTCTTAGAAGCTGTGGGGTATCAACATAGGTGTTGGTAGATACATTAGGGGCTTCCCAACACTATTACAAGTAGAAAAAATGCAAAAGATAGGGAGAAAAACTCTCTATGCAAATTGCACGCAAAAACCCTTGACAGGTGTGCTTTCCTGTGCGCAGGTCACCTCAATGAGTCTAGGGACTGCAAGATGGGTTAGCGGATTGTCAGCTCCACTCCAGCATAGAATAAGGGTCTCCTGCAAAAGAAGGCACAACCACATAAACTTGAAACATATCAGTGGAGTCGTCAATCCTGTTGTGGTGGATTCGACACATGGGTGTACGAAATCACACGCTTTTGGAGAATGTGGTATTTCCTCTAAACCATAGGTAACAGGCAGTATCTGGGGGGAGCTCAGAAGTATAAAACTTAAATGAAGTAATACACTAAAGTATGCTCTGTTAAAAAACTAAAACTAAAAACAAAAAAGAAGCCATATAGAGAGTTCCAAACAGTAACAAGGTAAACAACAACTCGATGGCCTTCTTCTTATTGAATGCTTGGAATGAAAAAATATCTTACCCACTTGCCAAAGGGCCTAGGAAGTGGCTCTAGGACCCAATGCAAGGATTTTTGTCCTTCAAGTTCTGCCTTCTGACTCAGTTCAACTCTCTCTCTCTGCTGTAATGGACTAATATTGTTGGGTGTCCAACAATCGAGTCCTCTTCTTCAGCTCCTGCTCCTTGGGTCACACAAGACACTGGTGTTGCTTGGGAAACTTTGGCCAACATAACTTTGTGATCACCCATTGTTCATCTCTTGGTGGGATTTTATAGGTGAGCTTCAAACCTCCTTCCCTTTCTTGGTACATGGTGGATGGTGACCCAAGGGAGGGGCATGATTCCATTGTGTGCTGAAATATGATTTTGTGTGCTCACACAAGGCCTAAGGAGGTGCTGGTGCTGTCCTTAGGTGGATTTCACATAAGGAGAAACTGTCCTTTGCTTTCTTGTGGTCTCAGAAAGTGACTTTTTGCTACTTCCAGGAATGCACGCTTATTGGGCTCCAGTGCGCACAGAAGGTGCTCTTTTCGAAGGAAAAAGCACGCATTTGAGCATTTATGACTAGTTCAAATTTTATTTGCTTAAAACCTTAGAGATTCTTGATTCCATAATGTATTCATGTCTTGTAAATCCTTAGGCTTGACATTAATTGATGTCATTTTCTGCTGTACGATTTTCCAGTGTTAACATCCACCGACATCTGATCGTCGTGGAGGACTGGATCTACTCTGGTATAGATTTTACTGGTGATCTGGACCTCCCACTCTCGGAGGGAGAGGATTGGGATGAAGATTTGGGTAAGACTCATATTTTAATTTTCATGAATTTTATGATTTTTTTTAATTATGTATGTTTTAACGTTAAATCCATACCCTTGCAGATGTTTGCCTAGAGAGACCCACGGGCATGTCTCCGATAGCAAGGTGAATCCCTCACGATTTTGACCCTCATGGTGAGGGAAGCGAGGAGGAGATTGTGCATAACCTAAAGGGAATCACACGTGGAGTCTCGGACTATGCACGATTCGACGATGTTCCTCATGCCTACTGGAGGCATACTGTAGGGGTTCCAAGCCACATTCACCGCTTGCTGAGGTGACTCGTACGGGCAGTGACATGCTAGCATGAGCATCACACTGATTAGATACCTAGGTTTTATATCTGCATATTTTGAGGGACATGGTGTCTCGGGATGTAACGAAAACACACATATTTTTTGAGTTTATGATGCACATTGATGCAAGCATTCGATATATATATATATATATGTATACATCTATTTTCTTACTTTGACCTTTTAAATATGATGATGATTTTACAAATTTTGCAAATGTCTATCTAACACAATGTTGGCCACTGTTGATATGTGATAAAATCAAAATATCTTTCCAACAAATGAACACGTAAATAAAATTTCAAAATGCACAGGTTTCTAACCGAATAATGACCGTTGAGTTGTAGAACAACAAGCTGTGAATCTAGATTTACAAGTAATGTGCGTATGCCGAGGTTGATTGCCTCAGTTAATAGTTCAAAAAAAACACTATATTCAGCGACATTGTTTGTAGTTCATCCTAGACAAATACCTTGTAGATCTATCAAATCACCAGCAGGATCATAAATTACCTAGGCTGCTGAAGACAAATTCCTGGTACTACGGGAAGCACCATCCCCGAAACCGACATAAGGGGTAATAGACATCTGCACAATAATAAAGACCCAATAATCAGGAAAAGCGCTCACAAAGCACACCAAAACATGTACAAAAATGAAAACAACACCTATGTACACAAATCATGCATGAATGACTCATGCATAATATTTTTTGAGATACAACCCATTTCTGGGTTGTTCCATAGGATGACCTTTGTAATCAACGAGCTCATAGGCCCCATTCTGCAACATGCGTTTAATAATTTAGGGCCCGTGCCACATGGGTTGAAATTTACCTGCCCCCAGCTTATCATGAGCTTGGTCGTACAGGAGGACGATATCTCCTTCAAGGAAGGAACAAGGGGAAACCGATTGGTCAAAATGAGCTTTGACCCACTTCTTCTGAGCTTCGATAACCAGAGCAACGAAGCGGTGGGTTTCATCTAACCTTTCTAAGTAAAGGAGACGCTCTTATTCTGGCAAAGTGTTCGGAAATAATTCAATAGCCAATTTGAGCGAAGGTATTTTACATTCAATCGGAAGACTAGCTTCCAGACCATAAACCAAATGGAAAGGAGTGACTTTGGTTGCATTCTTCACTAAGGTTCGGTATGCCCAAAGAGCCAAAAATAACATGAGATGCCAATTAGATTTGTGGATCCCAATCATACGTTGAAGCATAGTAACAAGAAATTTGTTGATGACTTCAACCTGGCCATTGGCCTGAGGATAATACGGCGTTGAGCTGTCGTGACGCAGACCCAACTTAGAAGTCAACTCTGCCACCATATAATTCTGAAAATGAGAACCATGATTGGTAACGATGGCCTGAGGGACACCAAACCTAGCAATGATGTGATTGAATATGAATTGAGCAACTGTCTTACCGTCAACAACAAGTGTAGGCATTGCTTTGGCCCATTTGGTGAAGTAGTCCACAACTACGATAATATAGGCATGCCCCCTAGTCGAGTGAGGGTTACATGTCATAAAATTGATTCCCCACTTCACAAAGGGACCAATGGTAATGACATGATGAAGAGGTACAGGCGACGCACGCATCGTGCATTGGTATACTTGCCAATTGTGACATTTATGAACCGCAACAATGCAGTCCTTGAAGATAGAAGGCCAGAAATAACCAACATGAAGAATATTCTATGCAGTGACATAAACAGACATGTGACCGCCACAGGAAGCACTGCGAAAATCATTTAGGACTTTCTCATCTTCCTCAAGAGTCAAACATTGGCAGAGTATGGAATCCACTCCAACATGATAGAGTGTATCTCCGATTATACGATAATGTTGCGATTGGTGCCGGATGCATCGGTGGGCATCCTTCGTCAACTCAGATCTGAAAGTAGAAGTCTGGAGATAGATGATGATATCACCGTACCAAGGTTTGAGGGTGCTAATCAAGAAAAGCGTATTGTCTAGAATGTAGTCCTCAGAACGAGATGGAGCAGAGTCTAAAGGGAGGGAACAAATCGAATCAGCAAAAACTAATGATTTCTTCGACTTGGCAGCAGTAAATTCCAAATTGAACTCTTGGAGGATGAGAATCCACTTCGATTATTTCCCCTCCAGCAATTGTCGAGACAATATATAGGTCATAGAGTTGCAAGCAGAAATCATAGTTACAGTACACAAAAGAATATAATGAAGAAAACGTTGAACTGCTTGAACCATGGCTAATGCTAACTTATCGACATGTGCATAGCGTGTCTCAGGGTCGAGGAGGTTATGAAACAAGCAATAAATAATGTGCCCATTACCGTCATCATCGTCTTGTACCAAAACCATGGCAATCGTGCTGAAAGCAGCAGCTAAATAAAGGGAAAATTCACGTTGATAATTTGGAGGACGCAACAGAGGAGCATTGACAAGTAATGTCTTCAATGCATCAAAATATTTTTGAGAAATTTCATCCCAAAAAAATGGAATGCCCTATTTTAATAATCGTGTGAATCCTTTAGCTACTTCTGCATAGTTGGGTATAAAACGACGTAAAAAATTATCCCTCCCTTGCAAAATCTGCAATTGATGTAATGAGGAAGGAGAAGGGAGATTAATAATAGCCTCAACCTTGAGCGGATTGAGGCGAATTCTCTCTTTAGACACGATAAACCCCAAGATTCTACCGGAATCAACACAGAATATGCACTTGTATGGATTAAGCCGAATGTTGTAGCGTCAACAACGAATAAAAATCTGACGAAGATGGTCAGGATGATCCATATGCTTAGCTGAATGAGTCGGAAGGTCATCCAGATAAGGTTGAACGATGTGATGAATATCATGAAAAGCATACGACATCGCTCACTGAAATGTGGCCTCGGCATTATTTAATCCAAAAGGGAGCTTCTTATATGCGAAGGTACCCCAAGGACAGATGAAGGCGGTCTTATGTTAATCAGTTGGGAGAATGTTAATCTGATTGTAACCAGAAAAACCGTCCATGATAGAAAAAATCTCACTCTCGGCATAGTCATCAATGATTTGATCGATAAAGGGAGTAGGATAATTATCCTTAGGACAAGCACGATTGATATCACGATAATCATCACAAACCCAAATTGGTCCCTATTTATTATCTACAAGAACAATATTAGAGACCCATTCTGTCAAGGGAATTGGGTAAATGAAACCAGCTCTGAGAAGTTTTTCGACTTCACCTTTAATGACAGCAGCTTTTCTAGGGTGTACAGGATGAAGACGCTGGTGAACAGGCTTCGAACCAGAGTAAGTAGGAATTTCATGCACCACTATACTAGGATCAATGTCAGGCATTTTTTCGTAGGACCAGGCAAAGACATCACGAAATTCGTGGAAAAGGCTAGTGTAAAATTGGAATTCATCAGAAGAAAAAGTGATCCCGATATGGATGTTCTCAACGATTCCCGATTTAATGGAAATGTGAATAGGCATCTTCTGTGTAATATTTCTCAAGTTACCTTCCGAAAAAATGTCATGCATTAGAACTGCATTTGAAGTGGAGGAGAAGGAAACTAAGATGAAAATCGCTCAAGACACGCAGACATGCCCTCGATACTGGGCATAAATGAGGAATGATGATGACTATCGTCCCACGACAGCTCTTCGAGAGACATGTTTTCCATGATGGTTTCATCAGAGGGAAACACTTCTTTCAAAGGATCAAGCAATGCCGAATCGCCAAGCCAAGGGGATTGAGAATAGATGTCAAGAGACATGCTCAAAGGAGCATCATCAGAAGACGAAGTGTCCGAAACCACAATGATCTCACAGTAATCAATCTCAATTGGACGCAACAACATCGATTATATGAATGAATCAATCTATTCAGGTGAAGGGATAATCCATGGGTCATAATATCGAGAGATCATATTGATCTGAACAGTGTTTGGTGGAGGAAGGGAAAAAATACCCATGAGGGCCGGATCCTTGAAAAGGCCTGGCCCTACGCTCTTGTAGGGAGTAGGAATATTATCCACATACGAAACATTATTCTCAGAAGAAGAGGTGAAGAAGGACAATTGATCACTGAAGAATAATGTTGAAAAATGCAACAAGATGATGGAGCTTTATGAAATGAAGTGGCCCTCTTACTAGTGGGCTCCGTGTGCTATTTTTGGCGCATAGTGATATTTTTTAGATCATGTCTACTGTTTTAGACATACAGATCATGGTCTATTATTTCATGAGTTACAGGATGCTATTTATGGATGATTGGTCAAGTTGGTAAAAATAGGATGAATTTGCTACTTTAGACATTGGCGTAAGTCTATATTTTTTAGACTATCACTAAAATAAATCACCAAATATTATTAGCCTTTAATAATATTTGGACTATAAACATTATCTTATCCTCTTGGGAGCACTTCGCTTGATGTCAGATGTGGCACATGTACCGATGGTATGAACACACTTTTCCTATGGGTTAGTTGAGCTATTGCATGTTTGACTTCAGTTAGAACTCATGTGGCAGAGTTTGGTGGAGTTGATGAGACAGTTGGTGGAGTTGTGTTCGGTTTAACTTAGTTGAACTAGTTGTACTTAGTCTAACTGATAAATACACTAGTGATGAGTGGTGTGAATTAATTATTAATTAATTCACTAATTATTAACTCATAAATCAACTAAAGAATACATCAGTTAACTGCAATGCATGGACAATTCAGTGGAGACCAGTGTTAGAGGTGGGTGAAAGGGTGAGTCTACTATCAGTTGTGACTATTGGCTGTGCATGAGATTTGCACACACATTGATGGAGATTGCTAATGAGGATTGCACAGTTGGAGCTAGTGGGATTCGAACTTGGATCTCATCATTAATCAACTTGGATTGCGCAGTAGAGGCAGGAAGACTTGTGGAGGAGATTTGAACCTGTGACTTGTTCATCTTCATAACTAGTTTTGTGTGTAGCATTGAGATAGTGCTGAGAGCTGTGAGAGCTTTGTGCTATGTATTGTTACATTTTCTCTATCATTATAATATACAGATAGTTGGGGGTTTTCAGCTATTGCTTTCCCCATTACATCCTGTGTTGATATGTGTGCTTGATTATGTTTTAATGAGCGCATGCGACTGCTTTCTATTTCCGCATATTGATGATCAATTGTAGAAGATGTTATGTATTATGAATGAAGTTTAAATAGTGTGTAATCAGGATAATCTCAGTGAATAATTCAAATATTATTCAAATTTCTACAAACAATCTTTCTCTGTGGAAATTTTAACATCAAGGAGAGTGACTCGAACGCATGCCATGGCATGAGTCCAACTTCGACCAAGGAGAAGATTATAATTGAGTTTGGCATCAACTTCCTCTACCTCAACATTGACTGTCTTCCCTTTCAAGGTAATCGGTAAACTAGCGAGAACACCCAAAGGCTTTGATTCCCTTCCATCAAATGCTTCAAGGGAATTTGGTGATGAATTCAGGGCCGGAGAACCAATAGCTTTCCAACAAGAAGATGAAATGTTACAGGTTGATGCTCCTTCATCCACAACTACTTGATGGATATCGAGACCATTAATAACCACTTGGATAATAAGCGTAATATGGTGCGAAAGTCGTGGAATGAAATTCTCTAAATCGAAAGCGAGAAGGCTAGTATCGGCAGGATCAACCCCACCGATCGCAGAAAACAAAGCCTTTTGTTGAGTCGGACAACTCTGAAGTAATTCTAATGCAACATCGTAGATGACGCCAGGGTCAAATCCTCAACAATACTGTAATGTTGAGTGGCACGAGCATTGGGATTGTAAGAAGATTTGAAGAGTACACCTTTGGAAGGTGGTCGTACAACGAAATCGGCACTAGGCCTTTCAATATCAAGAGGGCTAGAAGTAGGCGAAGGAGGAGGACCATCAACGATCTCCTTCCCTGTTGCCTGACATGACCCAGTATAATCTGTCGATCGAGTAGAAATAGAAACGGCTGTAGAACCGTTCATCATGAACACCTGAGAGCCAAATGGGGAAGAGGATGGAGGTTGCTCTACCATTTGAGTTTTTTGAGATGGGAAAGGTTCTTTAAGAACGGCCGGAGTTCCCTGGGTGCCTTTGAGTAGCCGACTCACTTCGGACCGTCGAGGATAGTCTTTGGTGAAGTGCTCTTCATCACAAATCAAACAACGATACTTTGGTTTTCATTGAGAACCATCACCAGCACGAGGTTTCTGAGAATCCTGTTTTGGGGTATCGGCTTTGGCTTTACCTTTACCCTTCTTTTTACCTTTAGAAGTTTTATCTGCCGGATTTTCTTGAACAACATTAACTTCCGTGGGGTTACCAGAATTTGGAGTAGACTGAGAAGAAACTTTGTTGGACGAAGTAGATTTCGGCTTCCCAGAGTTTGATGAAGAAGACTTAGAAGAATTCTGAGATACAGAACCAATAATACCATCGATGGATGGAGTCACTGGTGGTTTAGATGTTCTAGGTTGGGGAGAATTAGGCAAGATATCATACAATGTGCCAGACTGAGAGTACACAAGATCAAGGTACTGGGCATAAGCAATGGCTTGTTCCTTGGTCACACATGCCCCCATAGCTATGTCTTTCACAATTTGATTGAAAAAGGAGGTGGTGAACCAATGAGTTAGAAGATGATCAGGAATTTCAACTTTTATTATGCGACGATGACGCCACCACTCATGAATATGATCCGAGATATGATTAGCTCGGTCCTATTTCAACGAAGTGAGGAGATGCGTCCTAGTCTCATAGAGGATCGATAATTGAAAATGCATAAGGAAGGCCATGGTTAAAGAATTGAATTCTTGGAAGATGCCATGAGATAGCTCATGTTGAGATTGCAACAAGATGATGAGCTTAGTGAAAAGAGTCGCCTTCACTAAGTGGGCCCGTAGGCTATTTTTGGCGCAAAGTCTATTTTTTTACTATGTATATTTTTAGACATATGGATCATGTTATATGAGTTGCAGGATGCTATTTATGGATGGTTGGTCAAGTCAGAAAAAAATATATGGACTTCTATTTTTAGACATACTGGGTGGAATCTATTTTTAGATTGCCAGTCTAAAAATAGATATGTCAAATATTATTAGCTCTTAATAATATTTGGACTATAAACATTATCTTATTCTCTTGGAGCACTTCAGTTAAGTGCACAGATGTGGCACAGGAGCTGACAGAAGGAATTATGCTATTCCCAAGGGTTAAGTGGAGCTATTGCATGGATACTTCAGTTATAACTCATGTGAGAGAGTTTGGTGGAGTTGATTGAGGAAGTTAATGGAGTTTTGTTCAGTTTAACTAAGCTAAACATAGTTGAGCTAGTTGTATCTAGTCTAACTGATTGATACACTAGTGAGAGTGGTGTGAATTAATTATTAATTAATTCAATAATTATAAACTCATTAATCAACTAAAGAATACATCATTTAACTTCAGTGCATGGACAGTTTCAGTGGAGACCAGTGCAGAGATAGGTGAAAGAGCAGGTTAACTATCAGTTGTGACTATACAATTGCTATTTGCAACACACAGATAGGTGGAGAAGCCCATGAGGATTGCGCAGTACAAGCTAGGTGGTTTATCTATTTAATGAAGCCATCCCATAGCATTGATTACGCAATAGAGGCTGGCTATCAAGTGGCAAAAGATTGGAGCATGTGTTTTGCTAGATCTAGCTTGATAGTGTGTAGCAATTGAGGGTGTGCATGAGAGCTTGTGAGGAGATTTTGTACTATTATTGTTACATGATATCCATGACATATAATATACAGATAGTTGGGGTTTTCAGCTTTAAGATTTCCCATTAAATACCGTGTTCATATGTGTGATTGTTTGTGGTTTTAATGTATGCATGCAATTGATTTTATTTCTGCATGTGATGATCAATGGTAGAAGAGATTCTGTATTATGCATGAAGCTAAAATAGTGTGTGATCAGGAGAATCTCGATGAATAATATATCAGTTATTCAAATTTTCTACATGGTATCAGAGCGATATTGATCATTGGAGCAATTGCAAAACATTGAAGCGGTTGAGTTTTGTGCTGGTGGAATTCGAATTTGCAGTAGTGTTTTCTTGGTGTCGAAGTTGAGATGTATTTCAACGGATTGCGATTGGAGTATGCCCTTAAGGGTAGCTCAAATTTTATTGCATGGAAGGACAAGATGGAGGCGGTGCTGGATGACAATGGGTTGAAGGAGTTCATAGATGCAGAAATTCCAAAGCCTACTTCTAGTGATGCTGCCGTACTTGACGCATGGCAAAAGAAGACAACAAAGTGTCGAAGGATTCCCGTTGGAGGGCGTGATGATCACATATGTCCAAACCTTCATGGTAAGCTCTGTTCTTGATGTGGAAATTCGGGATGACGAGAACGAAAGCAAGAGCGATCGAGGAAGTTACGCTCAAGGACAGACTCAGAACACAAATGGAGAAAGGCGGCGTATGCCCAAGTACCGTCGGTTAATCCAACAGAATGAGATGGGAAGTGTGGGGGTGACTGTCGAAGATGAGGAATTGGTGAGCTTGGCTCTCCTTGGTCTTCCGAAGAGTTGGCATGCCTATCAGGATTCTGTCAATGGTCGGGAGAAATTGCCAGGATGGGAGCGACTTTGGTCGGATCTTGTGCAAGAGGAGATAAGGCGGAGTACCAGGGACGGATCTTCATCAAAGGCATCTAATGAAGAAAATTGTGCTTTGGCTGCCAAAGCAAAGAAGGGGAAGAGCAAGAAAGCTTCTCATTCTGGTGCGAAAGGCAAGAAGTAAAGGATACGTTCAAGGTGAAGTGCTTTCATCACACCAACATGGACATTACGACACTAATTTCTGTCCAGCGAAGAATAGGGGTCACAGTCATTGACTGCACTGAGAGGCCTTAGCCTCACAGTTTGAGCTTTATTTTTCATTGATCGCATGCTTGGTCTCAAGTGTTATGGGTTCAGTGTGGTTTCTTGACAGTGGTGCATCTTTTCACATGACAAGAGATTGAGATTTGTTTACTGATCTGGATGAGAAAGATCTTGGAGTGCACATCGAGATGGGCGATGATGGTAGATACAGTGCGACCGGTATCGGTACCATTTCCTTTGAGAGGGAGTCTGGTAAACCCTTCGTATTGAAGGAAGTGATGCATGTTCCAGGATTGAAGAAGAATCTTATCTCTGTGGCGATGTTAGAAGACAAGGGACATGATGTTGTCTTTAGCGAGGGAAAGGCTTTCCTGCGCAGTAAGGCAACTGGTGAGACCCGGAAGATAGGGGTTCGAGTTAAGAACCTTTATCAATTGCAGGTAGATTATCCAAATGGCACGCATGCAAGGTATGAGCAGGAGTTTGTGATGATTGTGATTTGTGGCACCGGAGATTGGGCCACCTTCACCATGGAGCTTTGAAGATAATGCAGCATATTTCTACTGGGCTTCCTAAGGGCACTCTTGCGCAGTCAGATCAGTGCAAGGGGTGTACCTTGGGAAAATTTGTGAAAGCCACCTTTCACGAGAAGGATAGTCGCGCCACGATGATCCTTGAGAGAATTTACACAGACGCGTGTGGACTTTCTCAGTAGCTTTGATAGTGCGTCGTTATTATGTGATATTTGTTGATGATTTTTCTCGTAAGTGTTGGATCTTCTTCATGCAAAAGAAGAGAGAGACATACTCAAAGTTCTGTGAGTTCAAGGCACTGGTTGAGAAAGAATCGGGGAAGCAGGTGAAGGCTCTTAGGAGCGACAATGGTGGTGAATTCATCTCTAGCGAATTCAAGGACTTTTGCAGCGCAGAAGGAATTCGAAGAGAGCTCATAGCACCTCATAACCCACAGCAGAACGGGGTTGCTGAGCAGAAGAACAGAACGATCGTGGGTGCTGCATGGGCTATGTTGCATGATCAGGGCCTACCCATTCACTTATGGGCGGAGGCATGCAATACTGCAGTAAATGTGCAGAACCGTTGTCCTCACAGGATACTTGGCATGAGTACACCCGAGGAGGCGTTTTCTGGTAAGAGGCCTGATATTTCCCATTTGAGGATTTTTGGTTCACCTATTTACATTCATGTGATGAAGGATGCCAGGAAGAAGCTGGAGCCGACTGCAGAGGTTGGGATATTTGTGGGGTACACTGATACACCCCACAACTATCGTGTGTATTTTCCAGACAGTTGCAAGACTGTTGTGCAACGGGATATCAAATTTCATGAGGAGAAAGCCATGAAGTGTTCGCTTGAGAGGGAGCCACAATTGCATGCAGATGAGGAGCTATTAGTTCCTAAGGATGAGCCTCAGGATGTGGATCAGCCACAAGAGGAGGTTCATGGAGTGGAAGAGACCACTCATGCAGCGCCAACCATCAGAGGGCGGAAGCGCACTACAGAAGCTGAGCGACTGGCTCAAGATGCAGAGAGGGTTGTAGGAGCACCTACATCACAACGCAGACAGAGATAGTCACCTAACTGGTATACTGGATACATGGCTCTTATGAGCAAGTGTATTGTGACGAAGCCATCCTCTTTCGAGGAAGCTGTGGAGGATCCCGCATGGGTAGATGCCATGGTGGAAGAGTATGATTCGATTGTCAGAAACAGTGCATGGGAGATTGTCCCGAGGCCGGAGGGGAAATTAGTGGTGGGTTCGAGATGGATCTACAAAGTGAAGCAGGCAGCTGACGGGAGTGTGGAGAAGTACAAGGAAAGACTACCGCTCGCAGGCTTTTCGCGCATTGAGGGGACTATCAGGAGGAGATCCTCCTTTCATGCAGCGGCCCTTCCACACCATTGACTCGTCTTCGCCGTAGATGGGTGGGTACATATCTACTCGATGGATGTGAAGACTGCGTTCCTCAACCGAGTCATTGAGGAGGAGGTGTACATAAAGCAGCCCAAAGGTTTAGAGATCTTCAATAGAGAGTCGCATGTGTGTAGGCTCATTAGATCATTGTATGGGTTGAAACAAGCACCTCGTGCTTGGTACACATGGATAGACAGTTATTTCACCGAACTTGGATTCTCCAAGAGTGAGGGCGGATGCAAACCTGTACCAGATTGTGGTTGAGGGTAAGATTTTAATCATTGTACTTTATGTTGATGATTTAATACTAATAGGTGATGAGCAGTTGATACACTCATGCAAGGATGATCTTGCAAAGGAGTTTGAGATGAAGGATTTGGGCCTCCTTCATTATTTCCTTGGATTGGAAATATGGCAGCGGGAAGGTGAACTATTTGTGTCTCAAGGCAAGTATGCTCGAGAGATACTTGAGAAGTTTCACATGCAAGGCTGCAAGCCTATCGACACTCCTCTTCCAGGAAATTGGAGGAAAGAGGATGCTAAATCAGCAGAGGTAGTGGATGCCACCGTTTATCGATGGGCGGGGTCGCTTATGTAACCGGTCAATACACGACCCGGCGATATGTTATGTCATGGAATTGAAGCCACGAGTTATGGTTGCCCGCCCAAGCTCTACCGGAAGGTTATGTAATCATGTATTGAGATATCTCGTAGGCACACTCAGATATGGATCATGGTAATATTAGTGGAGGATGAGTTATGGCATGGTCATGGATTGGTATCATCATATCGTAGATTGTGTGCAGCGGAAGATCATGTTATTTACACTTTCCCACGAGGATCAGATGCTGATATCTCGACGGTATGTACCTCCTACCAGAGCAAATTCAATACCACAAAAAGGGGTGATAGGGGTTGCGTATAATCCATATCTTGTTGAGAGGGAGTGTTGAGATTCAACAAGATGATGAGCTTAGTGAAAAGAGTCGCCTTCACTAAGTGGGCCCGCAGGCTATTTTTGGCTCAAAGTCTATTTTTAGACTATGTCTATTTTTAGACATGTCGATCATATTCTATGAGTTGCAGGATGCTATTTGTGGATGGTTGGTCAAGTTGGAAAAATACATGGACTTCTATTTTTAGACATATTGGGCAGAATCTATTTTTAGATTGCCAGTCTAAAAATAGATATGTCGAATATTATTAGCTCTTAATAATATTTGGATTCTAAACATTATCTTATTCTCTTGGAGCACTTCAGTTAAGTGCACAGATGTGGCACAGGAGCTGACAGAAGGAATTACGCTATTCCTAAGGGTTAAGTGGAGCTATTGCATGGATACTTCAGTTAGAACTCATGTGACAGAGTTTGGTGGAGTTGATTGAGGAGTTAATGGAATTGTGTTCAGTTTAACTAATCTAAACATAGTTGAACTAGTTGTATTTAGTCTAACTGATTAATACAATTAGTGAGAGTGGTGTGAATTAATTATTAATTAATTCACTAATTATAAACTCATTAATCAACTAAAGAATGCATCAGTTAACTTCAGTGCATGGACAGTTTCAGTGGAGACCAGTGCAGAAATAGGTGAAAGAGCAGGTTAACTATCAGTTGTGACTATACTGTTGCTATTTGAAACACACAGATAGGTGGAGAAGCCCATGAGGATTGCGCAGTACAAGCCAGGTGGTTTATCTATTTAATGAAGCCATCCCATAGCATTGATTACGCAATAGAGGCTGGCTATCAAGTGGCAAAATATTGGAGCATGTGTTTTGCTAGATCTAGCTTGATAGTGTGTAGCAATTCGAGGTTGTGCTGAGAGCTTGTGAGGAGCTTTGTACTATGATTGTTACATGATCTCCATGAAATATAATATATAGATAGTTGGGGTTTTCAGCTTTAAGCTTTCCCATTAAATACTGTGTTCATATGTGTGATTGTTTATGGTTTTAATGTGTGCATGAAATTGATTCTATTTCTGCATGTGATGATCAATGGTAGAAGATATTCTATATTATGCATGAAGCTAAAATAGTGCGTGATCAGGAGAATCTTGGTGAATAATATATCAGTTATTCAAATTTTCTACAATGTACCACTTTTCAGCGGCACCAGTAAGAGTTCGCTGGAAAAGACGAAGTCGAATGGAATTGTCAACCCAAGAGTTAGAGGAACACCACAAATGGTAAGTCATAACATGTGCTTGGGGGTCTTCGCTAGATTTACCCTCAAACTTAGGAAAATCACCAGGAATCTTGCTCGGAACCGCAGGCCAATATGGGTTATGAAGAATGGGATCGTTCGTTAACTTTGACACATATGGTAACTCCGACGTCGCAATAAATGGTAACTGAGGAGTGAAAGTCATCGAAGGTCTCTGATAAGGACCCATGTTTACATTACACCTAGTCTGAGAGGAATTCGGCCCCCACATATTCCGCCCTAGAGGATACTGACCATAGGGGTTAGAACCAGTATAACTCTATTTATACTGGGGCTGAGGATACCATTGAGGTCCCTGGTGAGCAATGCATGGATTCTATTGCGGAATGTAAGCATGGATTTGAGGTTAATTATATACCAATGGATTTTGAGGGTGAAAACCTTGAGGTGCACAATATACCGGTTGATATTGACCATGAGGGTAATAAGTGCCTTGTGGTTGAGCAGGCGGACCCTGCTGAGCAGGTTGAGCAGGCGGACCTGGTTAAATCGGATTAACAGGTGGAATCGGCTGCTGCACTGATTGAACCGGCTAAGGAGCAGGTTGAACCAGCTGCTGTGCTAGTTGAACTGAATACTGAGGGCCATCGGGTTTCCCTTGCTGAAGAGGTTGGACAGATGGTTGCAATGGACTAGGTTGTCCCTGATAACCAGGTTGACCCGAAGAAGGACCGTAGGGTTGTCCTCATTGCATAATTTTTGGCCATAATGAACGTGTGGCTGCGGTTGTGGTGCAACAGGTTGTCCCTGTGGTGGGTATATTTTCCCCCCAGGAGCATAAGATGGTCCTGGTTGATTCTGAGGTTGACTAAACAGACCAAAGGGTTGTCCTTGTTGGACCGAAGGTTGACCTTGGGAAGGTTGGCCTTGTGGACCGTAAGGTTGTCCTTGTGGACCAAAGGCAGAGCTCTGCTGAGGTAAAGGTTGTCCCACTGAGGGTTGTCCTTGCAAGCCAGAGGGTTGCATATGTAAGGTAGGTCCCAAATGGGGAACAGTTTGAAAAGGATCATAAACAGCCTGATGAGGATCAATAGGAGGCAAATAGATAGGATTACCATATTCATGATAATGATGCGGATACATATATACAGGATTACCGACAGCATCATAGTGATGGAATCGAGGGTTGGGAGGAGCTTGGGGCTGCTGAGAACCCTGAGAGCTCTGCTTTTGAACAACCAATAGATACTCTTCAAAAGTAAGGATGCTAGGAATCACGGGGGCAGTGGAGACTGCACTAGATGCAAGCAGGGCCTCTGTGGCACGAGATTGTGATCTATTCAGACTGGGATTGACAGGCCACATAGGATTGATAAAAATGGACCTGCGAGTGTGAAAATATCCTGACGACTGAGTGGTATCAATCGGTGTGGATGAAGCCACACAGACAATAGGTTGAACTAGAACGGATGTAATAGTAATCGACGAACTAGGTGTTGAAGGTGATAGTCCTAAGGAAGGGAGGACTGAACTCTGAGGAGGAGTGAATGTAATGGATTGTGAGATGGACGTAACACCAGACATAATCTAACTCAAGGACCTATATCCAAGTGGAAGTGACACTGATGGTGGAGAAAACTGAGTAGAAACATGAGGGACATCTTCAGGAAACATTTGATATTCTCCTGTAGAAACAGGCATTCCTTCACTACCAATAGGACTGGATGAATCCATGTCTGACTCTGCTGTAAGATCTTCTAAAAGACTACGGGGACTAGGAGGTACAACAACAACAAAAAATGGTGAGCCCGACGTAAGAGGAGGAAAATCTCCTTCTTCCCCAAAACCAAACCAAGCACCAGAAGGAGGCCAATTGAATTCAACTGGTTCTTCAGGAGGAGATCAGGTAGCAAGAGGCAGGACAGATAGGAGAATAGGTTGCGAAAACTCGGTAGACCTAGTGAACTGAGGGGTTTCAAAAGAAACATCCGGAAAAGAATCACCACTAGGAGGCAGTGAGGACGACGAAACTGGTGGTTTTGCCACTATGACTGTATATCAAAACAGAAAGGAAAAACATAACCAATCGAAGGCTCCCAAGATCAAAAACTCAGGAAAACAAAAACAAGGCAAGTAATAAAAATTTTAATGGGTGTGTGATCGTAGGTGATTAATTTTATGACACTGAAACTGAAATTTGATATTTCATGTTTTAAGAGTCGAGAAATAGGAAAAAGATGGCTCTAGTCACTTTCAATTTTAAACGAGCATGAAAGGACAAGTGCTCGACGATCTCTTCTCTTTTTAAGGAGTCTTGAAAATATCAAAATGACTACTCAGGTATTCTAAGCAAGAGGGTGTACCAGGTTTCCATGAACTGCCATATACACCTTGGTGACCAAATGAAAGAGAAATGACCAAGGACTTAACGTACATGTAAGTAGTCTCGCCGAATGCTGTGTTCAGTGTATCACGGTTACAAGGCAACATACTCGGCTTCCTATGGATAAAAGGATTGCAACCTAGAGGGGTCTCCTGTTATATACTCGACGGTACGGGGAGCACAAGTTCGTACTAGTGCCGTCTAAATCCAGATGGTGAACGACAGCTACTAGGTTTTAAGACGTCGGAACACGTCTCTAGCCTAGACCACTAAAAATGTTGCCTTAGGTTTCAATGCTTCCTTAGGTTAATTGAATAAATTTTAAAGTTGATCTTGGATTATGTTTCAGTTTCAAGGCCCTATCAAATTTGGATCTCAAATTTCCTAAATGCAAACTATATGAAAATGAACATCATCTTTGATTCCATGAATGCTAGTTACGAGAAGGATAGAGATATTTCAAGCAATAGCAAACAATGAAAGTATGCGAAGAAATCCACTAATGCATCTAACAAATCAAACGAAAATGAAACACTTTCCTAGACTATCAACCACTAGTTATGCAAAAGAAATTTCCACTTTCGATGCAAAGGAAAGAATGCAAATTTTTTTTTTTTTATAATTTTTCAATGAAAAGAAGCACATAATGCACTAATTACATGAAAAATGAAAACAAACACTAGCTTGAGTATGCGAATGTAAGAATCGAAATTTAATGACTCAATCAAATGAAAAAAAATCACAAGAAAGCACTCAAACTAATGCCGCAATCTTCCAAACCAAATTTTTTTTTTCGAAACGACCCAAAATAAGAAATGTAATCTATGCTTGGAGCAACAAGGAGAAGAATCAATTGAAAATGAAATGATCATTCAACCAAAGCAAACACTCAAAGAGGATCAAGAAAACTTAGTGCAATCGACCGAAGAACGAGACTAAAAACAATCAAGGAGACTTGATTTCCAAACAGAAGGCTCAGTGCAAAAAGACACTTAGAAACCCTAAGGCCTTAATCTACACTGATAGGAAAATAGGCAAATGACTGAGAAAAACAAGCATACAATAGTAAAAACAGTCCCAAAGGCTTAATTACACACAAAAAATAACCTAGAGTCGAGCACAATTGACCAAAAAAAACTCATGAAGGAGGGTAAATCAAATCCTACAGGATTCGGTGCAACTGTAAGGCAGTATTCAGTGCCAAACAGAGGCTGGCACAACTGCACCAAAAGAAAACTTCGCCAATCAGTGTGACTGTTCAAACGAAAAACGCACCAAGCCGGATAACTATGGGAAAAGGAGAAAAACTCAATGAGCAAAGGTCAATATTGACACTCTGGAGTTGAACAGGGGATGGCAAACAAGCAAGAAAATCAGAAAAAGACAAACAAGCAAGCCAACGACCAAAGTCGACCCAAACAAGCTAAAACGAAAAAATCACACTGATCCCCAGTGGAGTCACTAATTTGTTAAGCAGGTAAATCCTCTTTGCGCAAAGAGACAATCCCTCTAGCCCTAGAGTGGGTCTAGAAACAAAGAGACATGCTAGAGTGTAGGTTCCTAATTACTAAATGAAAAGAGGACATGGTGGATCGACCTACCTGGAATCCAACACCGTCGTTGCGGCTGTAGTAGTGGTGGTGGCCTCTCGCTCCTGCCTCGGCAAGTCACAAACCTTCTGGAGTCATGCTCGGATACCTGCACATAGAACAATAAACAAGAACATCATACAACATAAAAACTTCACTCGTAATTACTAGCCAGTCAAAGAGGGCTAAGCATATTGCATTAAAGAAACGACATAACAAAAAATGGGAACCCAAACAATAGTCATGTATATATTGATAGAAGGAAGAGGTACAACCAAAGCTTTGACGTCGCAGTCTCCTCCAGCGGGGTTCAGCCGAAGCGCGTCTCAAATACTCGTCAGGGGATTCGGATGGGATGAGGGCATGGACTTAAGCTCTCTCAACAAAGTTCCTTCTTGTTCTATCTCTTCAACAATTCAACTATAGTATACTCAATCCTTCATGTTCAGAGAGCTTATGCAAGGAGAGATAGCATCTTTTTATAGAGGAAAAGGAGGAGGTTAGGATCCCTACAAAGGTGGGAGGGAGGACTATCCTTTAGGAGGTTCCCATAAGAGGTGGAAACCATAAAATAAAGGAGGGAGTCGGTGGTTATTCAGTTAAACCACTCCCAATGAATCATCCTTGAAGTTGTTGGAGTGGAATCTCTGCCTCTATTTTTAAAAAACATTCCATAAACAGCTCGGCATGGGTGGCTAATTGAGACAGAGTGCTAACTGGCGCGGGGCCCAGTGTTAATCTTCCTCATCAACGCTAGGGCAGAACAGACTACTCGCGCCAAGGCAAAAACAAGGGTTTTTGAATCTCTACTCGAGGAATTGTAAACAGAAGGAATATTTCTCTCATGTAAAGGGATGCAATGATGGTCTTTGCAAGGCATGACACTGCTTATTGATCACAAAAATGACCCTCCAATAGGAAGTATGGGGATTGCAAGGACAATGACAAAATGCTGTGTAACAGCCTCTACACACAATCTCTGAGATGGTGGTACCGGATGTCTATGTGCTTGGATCTATCATGAAACACAAGATTAACCGAGATTTTAATGCAACTCTGGTTATCACAATGTATCACTTTCGGATGCATCTGAGAACCAAACAAACCAACCGGTACCTTTCTCATCTAGATGGCCTCACATGCAGCTTGACTTGCTTCCATGTACTTTGTCTCCGCTGAACTGAGTGCCACGGATCACTTCTTCCTGCTATACCAAGAAACTATCGTAGATCCTATGCTGAATATCTCTCTTGATGTGCTCTTTTTTTTCCTTGAATGGACCTGTCAGCTTCTGAATCAGACTATGGACCCACAAGCTCACCTTCCGTCGTCAAAGGTGTACCATAATACATAATTTTTAGTGCCCTTGAGATATATCAAGACATGCTTCCTTGCCTTCCAAAAGATCTTGGTCGACTTAACCATAGCTTGACTCAGTTGGTGAACTGCGTAGCAAATGTTTGGTTTGGTGTTCACTAAGTACATCAGTGAACCTACTAGCTGCCTATAGATAGTAGCATCCACTACTTCTCTGGAAGTAGCATCCTCTTTCCTCAAATTTTCTAGAAGAGGAGTGTCTATGGGTTTGCAATTCTACACGTGAAACTTACCCAGTATCTCTTTGGCATACTTTCCTTGAGAAACAAAAATTTCACCATCCCGTTGCCATATTTCCAAACCAAGGAAATAATGAAGGAGTCGCATGTCCATAATTTCGAACTCCCTTGAAAGATCCTCCTTGCATGTGTATCAACTTCTCATCACCAGTAAAAATTAGATCATCAACATAAAGCACAATAATCAATAGCTTACCCTCAATCAAATTCTGGTATAGGTTTGCATCAGCTTCACTTTTGGTGAAGCCCAGTTCGGTGAAATAGCTGTCAATCTGAGTGTACCAAGCATGAGGTGCTTGGTTCAACCCATACAATGCTCTCTTGAGTCGACACACATGAAACTCACTGTCGAAGATCTTGAAACCTTCTAGCTTCTCTATGTACAATTCTTTCTCAATAACTCCATTGAGAAACACAATTTTCACATCCATATGATGAATGTGCCACCCCATCTGCGCTGAGAATGCAAGGATCGATCTAATGGAAGAGTACCTTGCAACTGGTGCAAAAGTCTCATCATAGTCGATCCCCTCAATATGTGAGAATCCCCGGGCCATAAATCTTGCCTTGTACTTCTCCAAAATCCCATCAACAACTTGATTTACCTTCTAGATCCATCTAGATCCAACCACTGATTTACTGACCAGTCTTGGGAAAATCTCCCATGCACTTTTCTTGACAATGGAGTCATACTCCTCCACCATTGCATCAACCTAAATTGGTTGCTGCACTGCCTCCTGAAAGGAAGATGGTTCTATCACAATACATTTGCTCATAAGAGCCATGTATCCAGTAAACCTGTTTAGAGACTATCTGTGTCTATGAAGTGAAGTAGGGGCTCCTACATTCTCTATTGCATCAAGTCTCAATCTATCAACTTCCGTGGTGCACCTTCTACCATTTCTAATGGATGGCTCTGCATGAGTGTTTTTTGCCACCCCATGATCCTCCACATGTGGCTGCTCCACATATTTAGGTTCATTCTTTGGAACCAAGAGTTCATCCTCTGCATTCAAATCCAGCTCCCTCTCAAAGGACAATCACATTGTTTTTTCCTCATCAAATTTTATATCCCGTCACACAACAGTCATTCTGCTATTTGGAAAATACACCCGATAGTTGTGGGGAGTTTCAGTGTACCCCACAAAAATTCCAATCTCAGATGTTGGTTCCAGTTCTTCCTGGCGTCTTTGGTCACATGCACATAAACATATGAGCCAAAAATATTAAAATGTGAAACATCAGGTTTCTTACTAGTAAAAGCCTCTTTTGGTGTACTCATGCCAAGTATCGTATGAGTACAATGATTATGCACAAATACCATTGTGTTGCATGTCTCTGCTCACAGATGCAACGGTAGGCCCTGATCATGTAAAATCGCTCTTGCTGCACCCACAATTGTTCTGCTCTTTCTTTCAGTGACCCCATTCTGCTATGTGTTATGAGGCACTATTAGTTCTCTCTGAATTTCTTCTAAACTGTAGAAGTTCTTGAATTAGTTGGAGATTTACTCACCACCATTATCGATCCTAAGAGCCTTCACTTGCTTCCCCATGTCTTTCTCCACTAGTTCTTTGAACTCAAGAAACTTTGAGAACGTCTAATCTTTTTCTGCATGAAGTAGATCCAACACTTTCGAGAAAAGTCATGAAAAAATATCACACAGTACTTATGCTTTGCTGTCGAAGCAACATAGAATGGTCCACACATGTTTGAGCGAACTCTCTCAAGGATCCCTAAGGCTCAGTTCTCATTACATATTTTCCCATAGTACAACCCTTTCATGTGTCTGAATGTGCAAGT
The DNA here is from genome assembly GCA_034641835.2 of Pinus albicaulis. NCBI lineage: Eukaryota > Viridiplantae > Streptophyta > Pinopsida > Pinales > Pinaceae > Pinus > Pinus albicaulis. The sequence goes on along the minus strand of CM076574.1, from coordinate 1,263,124,862 downwards.
GTACCCTTGAGAATACTAGGAGAAATTTGCTGCATGAATTTTAAGGCTCCGTGGTGAAGATGGCCCAATCTCTTGTGCCATAACTCACCCTCATCCCAGCTCACCACTTTTTCCTCCTTACTCATTAATGCTACATATCCATTTACATCAAGTTTATAGATATTCTTAACTAGAATCCAAATCTTCATGGCTTGTCCAGTTGTTTTGTGTCGCAAGAAATCTTTTCCTTCACTGAAAACAACATCATAGCCTTTATCCTCTAACATTGAAACTGAGACCAAATTTTTCTTCAAGCATGGTACATGCATTACATATTTTAATTAAAAGGGTTTACCTGATTGTCTCTTGAAGGTAATGGTACCAATCCCGGTAGCACTATACCGCCCATCATCACCCATTTCGATATGCATCTGGAGGTCCTTCTCCTCCAAGCTACTGAAAAGTTCCTTGTCTCCTGTCATGTGAAAGGATGCACCACTATCCAAATACCACAATGATCCCATTGCACTTGACAACATGCATTCAATTAGTGAGAAGTCAAGCTCAAATTTCGAGGCCAAAACCTCACCAGCTACAGATCTTGAAGCCTTCTTGTTCTTATTCTTTTGTGGACAGTTAGTGGCATAATGCCCAAGCTCGTGACAGTGAAAACACTTCACTCTGGACATGACATGCTTCTTGCCATCTTTGGACTCGAATTTGGAATGGAATTTCTTTCCTTTCCCCTTCTTTTCCTTGGCAGCCAAAGCACAAAATTCTTCATCTTCATTCTTAGATGAAGATCCATCTATGGTATTTTGTCTTAACTCCTCTTACACCAAATCTTACCACAGTCGTTCCCAATCTGGAAAATTTTCCTTTCCATTTACAGAGTCTTGATAACTGTTATAGGCTAATTTTAGCACCATTCCCAATGACCTGGTTAAATTGGACATCATCCCTAGAACCAATGAATAGGGTCTATCATCCCCTATCATTTCAGTTGCTACATGCCCTAAGACAAAGAACAAGAACAAATCATCCATGACTTCCATTGCAAGGTTTCTAAGCTTTGAAGTACATGTTATATCACCTATGAGCTCACCAACGCAACCTCTAAAGGGACTAAATTCTTTGCATATGCAGTTACCTCTATTCAAGGGTGCTCTGCAAAGCACTTCCCGACATTCAAGAGTGTGTTGGTCAATTGGGAGTGAAATTCTCATTGTTCGAAAATCTCCACATGGCCAGTGCCTTCTAGAAGAGTCCATATGTGTCAAAATTTGAATCCATGTGTCCATTCAAAACCTTTGATCTTGAGAACATGTCTTGCTTATTATTAGAAAGTCATTGATTGTAAAACTACCTTCAGCTGATCTATAAATTGAGCATAGATCCTAGTGCTTGATAAGGAAGAAATTTGGTAGAGAAATGCTGTTGAATTCTCAATTGAGTGTTTGATTTGAGTAATATGCTGCTGAAGAGATGTTCATTGTGATGAGGCTGGGATGATGCTGGAGCTGGTGACATCAAATCAATTTCTAGTTGCAAGCTCCCCCTTCTATCCATTAATAAAGATTTCTGCTTACTTTCCCACATATGTATCTGTATAAGCTTCTATCATTCATATTATGGATTCTTAGTTGATGTATATGTTTCATGTTTCATTGATTTAACTGATTAAAGTAAATAGCCATCTGTATATTGCAATCTCTTTGTTGTGTAGTGTTTATACTTGCAGGAACTAGTCTGGTGATCAAAGTTGGATTGGAAGCTACAACAAGAGTGAGAGAAGGAGAATAGGAAGCACTTGGACTCCAAGTAAGTTTCTCCATCTTTCTATGTGTCTATTTACTATTAGGAAAAGTATCTGCAGAGTCTTTGATCTGTTGTTCTAAATGCATAGCACCACATTTAGGGAATATGCTTTATCTTTAATTCATAATTCCGCATAACAAATTGGTGACTCTGTTGGGGAATTTCCCTTCATCCTTGGTGTTTTTTCTTTTTCTTATCCACCCAATAGAATCTACTCTCAATTATTATTCTTCTGAAACAAATAATTGCATTATAAGTGTGTTTAGTAGCTTGAATTTTGTTCTCTGTTGTGCCCAACGCACTGTTGGTCAAGACATAGTGCTTTGCATAGCATTGTCTCCCACTCAGGGGTGCTTTTCAACGCACTGTCTCCCCTTAGAGATTGTGTTTCCCCCTAAGCCAATCAAATTCCCTTTAAATTTTTCATTGCCATCACTTTCAACCTTTTTTTGCTGTGTTTTCAACTGTCTGATGCCTCATAGGACCAATGAATTTGTTTGAATCTTCCTCCTTTGAAAAGTGAGTTTGTTCAATGTCCCTTTAAGTGTTTTTATTTATCATTGACAAATCAAATTCAAAGTATTTTATTTATGCATTAGATCCATTTTTTTTCGAAAAAGAAATTTTCGTTAAAATCTTCGTTTCATGTAGGAAAAATTGTAGTTCCATTCTTCATTTTTCCTAAAAGAGAAATTGTTGTTAAATTCGTCATTTCTCAAAGAAGAAAGCATTCATTTTTTGTTGATTTGATTCATATAGTTTCCTTTTTTCATTCACATTAAGGGGACTAAAAAGAAAAACCTGCATTTGCATATAGTGGATTTTTTTTTGCATAGGAGCAAATTAGGAAAGTTGCATATTAGTTTGTGCTCTTTGTTGTTTGCTCTCAAAACTGATTTCTCTTTCCCTTTAGTAGCTAAGATTTTCATTGAAAAAGCTATAGTGAAAAGTTTTCTTATCATTTTAGTTTGCATTTTAGGAATTTGAATTACATCATCATGTTGAACCTTTAAAGGAAAATTGATACACAAGATCAACTTAAAATCTACATCAATTTCCTAAAAAATAGTTGGAACCATAACGATAACATTTAGAAGGTCTAGGATAGAGACGTGTTCCGGCGTCGTAAAACATAGCAGCTGTCATTAATTGTCTGCGATACATTCCAAGTGTGATACCTCATTCCACGTATGTAAGTACATCATAGCTCGTCCACATACCTTTGGGTATATCGGGTGGTGTTATAATACGAACAATATAAAGGGGTTCTCTCACTGTGCAGTTTCACATTAGATAGGGCTAATATGGACTTGGGCCTCCACGTACCTTCAGGTATATTTGGGAGGACAAATTTAGGTTGCTATCCATCCATAGTGAACTGAGTCAGCCAGCTTCTAAATTGTGATACACCGAACACAACATTTGGGGAGATTTCCTGCTCGTACTTCTTGGTTCACTAGGAGGTATTCTGCAGTTCACAGTTTCTCGGTAAGCCTTTTTCCTAAAATTACCCTTTTATTTTGTTTATTTATTTTGGTCATAAAATAAATCAGTCATCATAAAAGAAGAAAATCCTTTTCCCCTTCGTTCGTGTAGACTTACATTGAAACCACCTTTACCACCAGAAGTCACTTTTGGTCGGAAAAGGCGACATCGATCTACTGAAACTAGTACCATTAGTACCTCTAGTGACGCATCATCTTCCCATATACGAGAGTCGACACAATTTGTCTCTACAAATCTTGGTTCATCTACTGTTGTTGAGACAGAGTCCTCACAGCAACCTGTGGTCACGGTCCATACAATCAGTGAGACCATACCTCCCGAACCCGACGTTTTTCAACTAGAAGTGGATCCAGAACCCATCGTGCTTTAGGGGGCAGCTGTTATTGGTCAAACTGGACATCAACCCCAGGACCAATGAAATAGGGTCTATCATCCCCTTATATTTCATTTTCTATATTCTCTAAGTGAAAAAAATCTAGATCCCAAAGTCAAACAACCGGAAGTTGTTCTTGTATTGGTCACTCCACAATCTATTGTAGCCATTGAGTCTCCCATATCGCACAGTCAACCACATGAAATATACTTAGGGCCTGATGGTGAAGTTCTTCCACCTGGTATGATTTTGATTGAAGAAATATCACAAGATGAGACACCATTAACTCCAAATCATTTTGGGGAGGAGCTTTACTTGTATGAGTATTTTCCTCTTTCACCTTCCTTTGCTTTTGTTGAACTTGTTTTACTTCGAGTTCCCATAGATTCTATAGGGTATACACTGGGTCATTTTACCATGGCTGAGATAGCATCCCAGACTGAACCATCTATTTCAGCTGCGACAACATCTACTGTTGCTTCATCTTTGATGTTTTGTCCATTGACTTCACCCATTTCATCGTCTGGAATCCTATCTGGTTCCTCCCTTATGAGTACTGAATGAATTGATCCTTTATTCACATATTCAATGAAATATCAAGCTCATCCCATCAGTTATTCTCCTTGGTGGCCGATGATTTCATAGAAATTACCCTTTGAAATTCAAAAATCCAATGAAAACCCTAGAGAAGACCCGTCAACACATGTTATAACTTATCGTTTATGGTGCTCATCAAACTCCTTAAATGATGACTTCGTTAGACTACGTCTTTTCGAGCACACACTCACTAGTCCGACTGCACAATGAGGATGGTTATTTTTCTTGTGTCAACCTCGTTAAAAAATGAAACAAGTGCCTATGAGGATAGTTATTTTACAGTGTCAACCTCGTTAAAAAAATGAAACATATTCATGAGGATAGTTATTTTACTGTGTCAACCTCATTAAAAAATGAAACAGGTCATGAGAATAATTATTTTCCTGTGTCAATCTCGTTAAAAATTGAAACAAATCCTCCCCTATAATGAGCCTTCATTCCATATAGCTATCAGTAACTAGTATTCGACTTAGGTGAATAAAATGAAGCTTGGGGGGGGGGCATCTGCTCTTGCAGGGGGCATTCAACATGAGCTCTTGCAAGGGGCATTCAAAACATTCTTACCAATTGCACCCAATCAACAGTTGAATTTCGGGGGAAAAAACAAGTTTAGAGCTCCAAAATTAAAATGGTAACTTTAAAATGGTAAAAATGAATATTAAAACTCTTTTAATTAGTCATTTGATTATTTTCAAATCATATTTATTGCTGTGACTATGGTTTTATTCTATTTTTATCATGAAATAGGTATTTTTAATCCATTTGATGTTGTTCTGAACAGGTTTTGTAGCTGATGAGCAGATTAGACCGTGTAGATTTATTTCAAGAATGATTTGACCACAAAGCATACTTTTATCCTTATTTTTCGACCTTTGTTAAAAACGAAAAAGGACTTGAAGCACACTTTTATCTCTTTTTCGAGCTTCGATAAAAACGAAAAGGAACCTTTGGAGTCTTCTTTTAGCTCTTTTCAGACTCTGATAATGTGAAATGATTGCCGAGCACTTGTCTTTTTGAGCTCGTAAAACTAAATGAATTGATATCTACTCAGTATAAGTTTAACCATTTTCCGGACTGAGATAGATAATTTATGAAAAAGGAATGCCTTAGTTGAACATGGCTAGGAGGTTCTCTCAGATATTATTTTACACTTTTTCGGATTTGAGTGAAAACTTTACGAAAAATTACTTATGGAGTTTTCTTTCACCCTCTTTTTCAAACTCTCTAAATATGAAAAAGGATTGGGCTGTCATTGTCATTAGGCTTGTTAAAACATAAAATAGTGACGGGCTTGTCGATCATGGCAAGAATCGAGTTTCATTTATCGCTGGACTCGTCAAATTATTAAATAGCGATACATTATTCACCCGAAGGGTTGAATTATAGATCAAGCATATGTTATCCTCTTCAAGATTGTTAAAAAATAAAGAGTTATTGGTCGACAAATGACCAGGGAAAATTTGGGAAAGTGAACATAACTTTTTACGGTAGCAGGTTGCTCTTGAACATGACACTTCACTCCATCACCGTGACTGTTTGGGTTGGGAAATCTTCTTGACAGTTAATTCATACATATAGTTCATCATACCTTCACTTCAGTTTTGGGTCAATGCTTCCAACTCATCTTAGTGTCGCCGATATGCTCAAGAGAAGTCATCCAGTGAATACTCATCTTTCTGCAATACTCATAAACCTTCATTCTCATGATAGTCATCCCTGAACATTGCTATATCAAGTCATCCTTTGTCTCTGAAATCAATAACTCCTGTTTCGAAATAAAGTGACTTTCTGTCGACGTCAAATCATCATCTAGGAAGTTCACTTAGAAACATCATCTTCCAGTACCATGAGGCTTGTTACAACATCGACAAGATCATCACTTCTGGAATTTTGACCGAAATATTTTGTTTGGTGTTCGACATCAAATCATCTATTCACGCCTTACGAAATGTACTGCAGTACCTTGAGGGCCATTAACATCAATGGTGGTTCTATCACATTCACGTTTGTTAACAACTCACTTCATTGGTTGGTAATCAAACGATGTCTTACCATGTTTGACTACAAATCATGTATTCACATGGCTAGATTTGTACCTAAATGATCGAGTGAATGAGATAAGAAGACCCCAGATCTAGTTTCAGCCATCCGTGCTGCGATTTCAGGATTGTTGTACACACCATCTGTAAAGTGACCTTACATACAGATCGTCATCCGAACATGGGCCTATATCTGTAGGCATGTCTGTATTGGGAAACATTCCAATATAGACAACTTTCTGCACTATGTACATGTTATTAGATAGTTTATGTGCTGAGCATGGGAATGCATTCCCTCAGCAATTCATGATCAAGAGGATATATCATGATGTAATGTATTGTAAGATTGATGCAAGTCACCACTCCACTTCAGCTCCAGCCCATCATAGCAGGCAATCTATTATAGGTCAATTTGGGCACCATTCCCAATGACCTGGTTAAACTGGACATCATCCCCAGAACCAATGAATAGGGTCTATCATCCCCTATCATTTCAGTTGCTACATTCCCTAAAAAAAATAACAAGAAAAAATCATCCATGACTTCCATTGCAAGGTTTCCAAGATTTGAAGTACATGTTATATCACCTATGAGCTCACCAATGCAGCCTCTCAAGGGACTAACTGCTTTTCATATATAATTACCTCCATTCAAGGGTGCTCTACAAAGCACTTCCTGATATTCAAGAGTGCGTTGGTCAATTGGGAGTGAAGTTCTCATTGCTCTGGAATTTCCAAATGTCCAATGCCTCCTAGAAGAGTCCATATGTATCAAAATTCAAATCCATGTGTCCATTCAACACCTCTGAGCTTGGGAACATGTCTTTCCTATTATTAGAAAGTCATTGATTGTGAAAATACCTTCAGTTGATCTATAAATTGAGCACAGATCCTAGTTCTTGAGAAGGAATAAGTTTGGTAGATAAATGTTGTTGAATTCTTAATTGAGAATTTGATTTGACTGATATGCTGCTGGAGAGATGTTCATTGTGATTAGGCTAGGATGATGCTGGAGTTGGTGACATCAAATAAATCACTGGTTGTAACCTCCCCCTTCTATCCATTAATAAAAATTGCTGCTTACTTTCCCACATATGTATATGTATAAGCTTCTATCTTTCATATTATGGATTCTTAGTTGATGTATATGTTTCATGTTTCATTGATTTAGCTGATTAATGTAAATAGCCATCTGTATATTGTACTTTCTTTGTTGTTTAGTGTTTATACTTGCAGGAACTAGTCTAGCTCTAAAAGTTGGATTGGAAGCTACAACAAGAGTGACAGAAGGAGAATAGGAAGCTCTTGGACTCCAAGTAAGTTTCTCCATCTTTCTGTGTGTCTATTTACTATTAGGAAAAGTATCTGCAAATCCTTTGATCTATTATTATAAATGAATAACACCACATTTAGGGAATATTTTTTATCTGTAATTCATAATTCCACATAACAATAACTATGCAAACTCTTGGGAAGTCCTAAAAGAGCTAGGCTCACCAACTCATCACCAGTTACATTAATGCCAATGCTCCCTAGCTCATCCTGACATTGGACAAAAATTGTTACATATTTTTGCATGGAGTCGCCTTTCTCCATCTTTATGTTCCCAAGTTTATCTTTCAGTGCCAATTTCCTATGGTCACTGCGACTATGAAATAAATCTGTCAAAGCTTTCCACATAGCATATGGTGTCGCTTTGCCATGGAGACTTGAGACAATGTGTTCTCGTACTCCCTCCAGTAAGATCCTCATTACCTTTGCCACTTTATTTTTCCATGCATCAAGATTTGCAGCATTTGTCACAACGGGTTTAGGAAAATCATTGTCAATGAATTCCTTCAAGCCATTGTCTTCGAGCACTGCCTCCATCTTGTTTTTCCAAGCAATATAGTTAGAGATGCCTGTTGATATTTTGTGTATTTGCAGTAGCATCAGTTGTGCTCTAGCCCCCAAATTTTGTGGAGGGACTAGAGTACACTTGATCTACAAGACCCAGAAATGGATTTGAGAAATTTCAAGTTGTGTTCAAGTTATTCAAATAATTAATTATTTTAATGGATTTCCTAAGTCTAACTTAGGAAAATAAAATAATTAAAGTGAATTAATTAACACATGTGCTGAAATTGTCTTAAGTCACATGGATCAAGCAGTATTTTAATCTCAGCTGTTGATGGATGATTTAATCTCGGCCATTGAAGGGTTCAACGAAAAAGTATAAGAGAAAAGATTGAGGGTCAGTTGAAGACACACAATTTCTATAAAACTAAGGAATATATATGAAATTCTAGGGCGGGTTTGCTAAGAATTTCCAGTGGAATTTCCTGCAGTGAGGGGTAGCATTTTCCAAGGGAATGTTCTGATTCTGAGGCCAAGATACAGTAAGAGGCAAGAGGGTCAGCTCAAGGACAGCGCAGAGAGGCTTCAGAGTTGCGCAGAGTAGTAGGGACAATGCAGAGGCAGCGCAGAGGCAACTAGGGCCATGCTGGGCTGACGCTGACCAAGAAGAGGTAGCGCAGGGGCAACGTAGACCCTCCTAGGGTGACGCAGGACCTCCTTGAGCCATGAAAAGACTGAGGTAGTCCCTCCAAGGCAACGCTGGGGCTTCAGAAGCAACGTTGAGGGTTTCTAGGGTCATATCTAGGCTGAGTCCTGTAAATCCCATTTGAGGTTGTGGATTAATCAGATATTTGGCACTAGATCTTCAGGTTAGCTGTAGATTTGATATCTTTTATTCTCTGTCAGGTTTTCCAAGGTTGGAACCCAAATATATTGTACTTAGAACTACTTAATAATAGACGCTCATATCTATTGAATTGGTTTTCTCACTTTGGGTTTTTCTGGGGACTTATGTCCAAAAATCCAGTGTCACTTTGTTACATGAGGGAATTATTCAATAAATGATATGCATGTGTAGGCTGTATTTGTGTTTATTTTCGATATTTTCTCTATCTAATTTTTGAAAATAACTTGTATTAATTAAATCAAGTAGGAGGAAATAAACCAATACACTGCAGTAGAATTTTCACATGGTATCAGAGTGATAGCAGATCAAGTTGAATCTCCAGCAAATCGGCTGAAAAAATAAATTTTATACGGGGTGGCAGAAGAAGCAGCAGATCCAGAAAGGGCATCTTGACAACAAGGGAAAGTAGATCTAGGAGAAAACTTTGAAGGTGTAGAAGGCCTCTAGGCTTATGCAGACCCTTTCGAGGGCATCATAAGGACTGCGTCACCTAGTTTGCAGTTATGAAATCTAGTTCTGAGCAATGATGGGGCTGCGCTGGGCTAGCCAGGAGGACATTGTCCAATCACTTCTCTTGTTCCAAGAAATTTTTCCAAGATTCGGAAGCAGTGCTTCAGATCTTCAACAATGCTGGTGGGGTAGAGATTTTTCAGGTGCAAAATTGTGCCTAACTAAGGCAACAAAGGCAGGAGGAAAATAGTCATTCAGCAGATCTGAGCCAAACAGATCTAAGATTCGATCAGGAGGATCAAAGACTGCTGTTCGTTTTAATTTTGGTAGAATATTTCCAGGAGGGAGGTCAATTTGCAGAAAGAAGCAGTTACTAGAGGGTTTCTAGTCACTAAGAAACCTAGATCCAAAGGGAGAAGTATTGTTTTCTTCAGATCTAAGAAAATATGACTTGAGATGGATTGAGGGATCAAGGTATATTTGATGGCATGTCCAATTATGTTATCTGGAAGACCAGAATCCTCTCAGTTCTGGATGAGTATGGTTTCAAAGATCATGTAGAGAAGACACTTGCTATACCAACTGATGCAGATCCACTCAAGAAGTATGAAGAGAATCAAGCACAGACGAAGAGATTGATCATAGACGGAGTCAAGGATCACATGATTCCTCATGTAACTGGTAAGAATACAGCACATGACATGTGGTTAACTTTGAAAGTGATGTACCAAGTGTTGGAATTACGATTGCTGTTAGACAAAAACCCGCAGATGTTAGTCTCCGCTAAAATCGCCAAAGTTAGGATCCACGAGAGGCGGTTAGTCCATGTTGCGAAACGGAGTGTTGAACCCAATGTCCAACAATCTCCCCCCCAATGCAAGCTGGGTGAGTTTCGAACTCGAGAGCTATTGCTCTGATACCACTTGTTGTAATCACGATTTCCATTAGACCAAAACCCATAGGTGTTAGTCTCCGCTACAATTGCTAGAGTTAGGAGCCACAAGAGGCTATTTGATCCGGATTTATGCAGGAACGCAACAGAATAAACACATAACCGTAAAGATAGAGATGCAGCGGAAATAACACTTCATTTCATTAATATCAAAGAACTGAAATTTGCTTACAGACAGAATGGAAATAAAACTAGCTAGAGCACTGGTAGCTATCTCTGAGAAGAGATGTGGCGGCTACATGCCTCTGAACTGTGTTACATTGAGGCTCGCAGGCCTATTACAGACATAATAGAAATAGATGAGCTAGGGTACTGGCAGCGTATCCCTGAGAAGAGATGTGGTGGCTACCAGCCCCTGAACTGTGTTACAATACAGACATAATGGAGATGCGGCGAGCTAGGGCACTGGTCGCGCTTATCTGCGAAGATATAGCTCATTACAAGGCATCTTCAATGAGGCTCGAGGGCCTATTTATTGTTGAGAAACAATGTAGAATTTGAAATGTCCAAAACCCTAACCGTAGGAGATGAAGTGCCAAAACTGTGGGCCCCGTTTGGGTAAATTGGTGGTTCAACTTCCCGGGGACGTAACTTTGGCATCCGATCTCCGTTTGACGCGATCAATAGCTCGTTAGAAATATCTGTCAAGGGACTATGTTGTCCAGACAAATTTGATCAAAATTCGGCGGCCGCTTTCATACTACAACGTGTTTAGGGCCTCAAAACGGCTCCGGAAGTTCGGGACCCGAAAAACTACTAAAAATAGTAAGTTTGTGCCGAAACTGACAAACTGAAATAAATGCGGTGGGGGTTAAAATGGACTTGATGGGTGGCCACCAATATCCACCTGGATTATTAATGCCCCAAAACGGCTCCGGGTGTGCAGGACCCGAAAACCTGCTATAAATAGTAAGCTGTGCTGAAGCTGAAAAACTGAAAGAATTGATGCTGCGGGTCCAAATGGAATAGGTGGGAGGCCACCGATATCCACCTGGATCACTATTAGTCCATGTCGCGAAACACACGAGGAGCATTGAATCCGATTTCTAATGCCAATTAAGTTTTGTGCAAAGAAGAATACTTCTTGAGAATTAGATGCGTATGTTCTAGATGATGAAGGGTGAAGATATAGATCCATTCCTCTTCAAACTTCAAGCTATCCCTGACTAGCTGATTGGCATGGGTGCTAATCCAGATGAAGGGCTCCTAGTGAGGATGACTTGTAATGCTGTCTCTGAAGAACGGGAAATATTTTTCCAGAGCATTCTGGGAAGGGAAATGTTACCATCATGGGCATATATGTGGGTTATTCTCCACCAAGAGGATATCAGGAGGATCACCAAGAAGCAGTCCAACACTAGAGGAAGTGGATCAACCAGAGTGAAGAAAGAAGAGGAGGAGGATGTAGCCCTTGCATCAAGGGAAAAGAAGCAAGGGAAGAAGAATATGGACCTCTCCAAGGTTCAATGTTTTAACTGTGGTGATCTTGGTCATTTCGCCAGCAGTTGTCCTAAGAAGAAGGAAAAAGGAGCTTCTAATTCCAAGGCTGCAACAACAAATGATGATGGATCTGATGATGTTGAAGCCATGAGTGCTCATGCACCTTGAGAGAAGAGGTGGAGTGACATGGATATATAGAGTATCCATATTTTGTGGTGGGATCCTTGACTCAGCCCTACTCTTGGATCACATACGAGCTACGGGAGCCTTAAGACGAAAGCTAGATGAGTCGGGAGATGGTTGCAGATAACCACATTGAAGAGCAAGAGGGAGATGAAGAGTTGAAGAGTGAGCAGCATGATGCAGAGGCAACAGTAGTGTGGAGGTAGCAGCGCAGAGAGGTTGATGGGACTTTAGGTGCACAGAGAAGCTGAGCTCATGCAGTGCAATGTTGCAGCATGAAAGTGTCTCCAAGGGGACAATGTGATTCAACATCCAAGGAGATTCAGTGGTGGAGGAAAACTTGACTTGTCTTCCAAATAGTTGGGCAGAGTATTTCCAGTTGCTTACTTCTCAGCAAGTGAGTTGCAGTGCAACAATTAGCAATGGCAGTGCTATGGGCAGCATGATGCAACAATTTGAGAGCGAGCCGCAGTACAAATGTGGCAGTGGCATGGGCAGAAGTACAGAGAGAAACAATGCAGTAGATGGAGGGCAACAGACCAAGCATCAAAAACACAGTCCAAGTACTCAAGATCTTGTGATACATGTTGTGATGTAATGCTAGAGCACACTTCTGATGCTAAGAGGGAGTGTTGAGATTTTGTATATTTGGGGTAGCATTAGTTGTGCTCTAGCTCCAAAATTTTGTGGAGGGACTAGAGTACACTTGATCTATAGGACCCATAAATGGATTTGAGAAATTTCAAGTTGTGTTCAAGTTATTCAAATAATTAATTATTTTTAATGGATTTCCTAAGTCTAGCTTAGGAAAATAAAATAATTAAAGTGAATTAATTAACACATATGCTGAAATTATCTTAAGTTACATGGATCAAGCAGTCTTTTAATCTCAATAGTTGATGGATGATTTAATCTTGATCTTTGAAGGGTTCAATGAAAAAGTATAAGAGAAAGGCTTGAGGGTCATTTGAAGACACACAATTTTTGTAGAACTGAGGAATAGATCTCGAATTCTAGGGTAGGTTTGCTAAGAATTTCTAGTGGAATTTCTTATAGTGAGGGGTAGTATTGGCCAAGGGAATGTTCTGATTCTGGGGCCAAGAGATAGCAAGAGGCAAGAGGAGCAATGCAAGGACAGTGCAAAGAGGCTTCAGAGCCACAAAGAGTAGCAGGGACAATGCAGAGGCAGCTAGGGCCACGCTGGGCTGACACTGGCCAAGAAGAGGCATTGCATGGGCAACGTAGACCCTCCTAGGGTGACGCATGCCCTCCTAGAGCCACGCAGAGGCTGACACAGTCCCTCTAGGTAAACATTGGGGCTTCAGAAGCAGCGTTGAGGCTTTCTAGGGTTAGATTCGGGCTAAGTCCTGTAAATCCCATTTGAGGGTGTGGATCAGTCAGATATTTGGCACTAGATCTTCGGGTTAGCTACAGAGTTGATATCTTTTATTCTCTATTGGGTTTTCCAAGGTTGGAACCTAGATTTGATTTACTCAGAACTACTTAATAATAAATCCTCATATCTACTGAACCGATTTTCTCGCTTTGAGTTTTTCTAGGGACTTGTGTCCAAAAATACATGTGTCACTTTGTTGCATGAGTGAGTTATTTAGTAAATGATCGGCGTGTGTAGGTTGTATTTGTGTTTATTTTTGGTATTTTCTCAATCTAATTTTGGAAAATAACTTGTATTAATTAAATCAAGTAGGAGGAAATAAACCAATACACTGCAGTAGAATTTTCACACTTCCCTCGAGTGCATACTCCAATCTCAATCCATTGAAAGCCATTTCGATCATGAATCAACTGTAGCACCAAGAAATTCTTCTGCAAATTCGAATTCTATTCAGTCACAAACTCGACTCCTCCTCCACTATTGTGATTTCCTCTGCTCTGATACCATGTAGAAATTATACAACATAACTGTACATCATGGATTCAATCTAATCTAACAATGTACTAAATCTAGATACTGAATCACTTCTACAAATCAATTGCAAAATTAAAACACAATCGCCAATCAGATGAAGCAAAGAAGAATCAATCAAACCACAACGCAGATAATTTCTCAGGGAAATCTTGTTGCTCAAAACCCCACTATCTTTTGTTTTATATTCAACATGGATACATGAAAAAATTACATACATCTCCTCTCACAAGAGCCTCTTGTACTCAGCTAATTGTCTCACATTGTCCTAGACAAAACTGACGAACACATAGCCAATTATCAGCCTCTAAAAAACCTACCTTTCTTGCACAATTCATGTGGAATGCAATCCCTATTATTTAGGAGTTTTGGCCTTCCTTGACTGCGCAAGGATCATGGGAAATCCAATGGATGTTTGGTTGCATGGGTGCAACCCAATAATCCTACAACTGATAGTCAGTATCCCTTTCACATAGATCTCAACTGGGTCTCCACTGGAACTGACATGCACGCAACTAATAATAGTGAATCCTCAGTTGCATGAGAGATCACTGATTGTGATTAAATAATATTTAATTTAATTGATCTATCACTAGTGTATCAAAAAGTTACAACTAGCACAACTAACTTTAACTCACTTAACTGAGTTAAACCGACTACAACCTGCATTAACTAATGCACCACTGCACTTTGAACTCCGTTTTGAACTAGAATTACTCTGCATGCCTCACCAACTACCCTCAACTCAAAATTCATGAGCTAATTGAGTTTATCAACCTCAGTTAAACATTACAAGTTATTTCGAGATTAGATTACATTTTATTGTCCATCTTAATTAAGGGAAAACTAAAATAGACATGCAACAAATTTAGCCCACACCACTGTAGGTGCTGCTAAGACACGTGGTCCCACACTAGTGTATGTGTTGCTTGGACCTCCTAGCCCCACACTAGTGTAGGTGCTGCAATTTCTTGTTGGACTTCAACAACCAAACCAAGGTTTCCAGAGGCCAAACCACCTCTACCCTCAACCATAGTTATTCCACCTCTACACTTGAACATCACTAGCACTGACTATATCGATCTCTACCCAAGTTGTTGAGGGCTCCAGGAACTAGTTACCCAACACACAAAATTCTAGGGCTCCATTGAATTTTTCATATTCAGCTCCAGGGACTAGTAACTCAACCCACCAAGGGCTTCAGAGCATTTGTCCGAACCTAGGCTCCAGGACTACTAACTCAACCCAATTTGTTCCAGGGCCTCTAGAGCATTTTTTCCAACCCACAGCCATAAGGAACATGAGAAACAACCATAAAAAAATCAAGTGGAAAAAAAAATGATAACACCATGGTTATCCAAGATATGGCAAGGCAAGGCAAAACCATTGTCAATCTAGGAAAATCTCCATGCCAATGAAAACACATAACCAGAAAATCACACACACACACACAAACACACACACACACACACACACACACACATAGAAATCAACAAGGAAAATACACATGCAACCTGTTACCTGCAAATAAATCTAGTTGTATCTTTCGATCCAACTGTTCATTTGCACTTTCTTTCTTTCCTTTGCCTTCTTTCTCCTATCCAAATGAATGTTAAAGTGATCCAATCATGATCCAATATTTCTCTAAGTGTGCAAAAGTATGAAAGAATGAGAGCTCTAAAATTAAACTGACAAAAGCTGTGAACTGATCCTTAGAAGCCTCTTTATCATTGAGGCCTCTATTTTCTTTATTTTCCTTCATTTTACTCTAGTTTCCCTCTCATCCAAATTTGTGTCTTTTCACATTACTTTTCTCTTATTTTCCTTTATTTTCATAAATAAATTCTCAATTATTGCCACATTTCCTTTTCCAATTTCCATATCCATTAATTAATCACCAATGATACCCATCACTATGTTTTTCCCAACATTCGGCTTGGAATATGTGTCCCATGACCTTGGTCTTATTTTATTTACATGGAAAATCAACCAGGGATTGTAAGAAAATCCCCCCCTTAGATAAACAACACTGTAGAAATTATACAAAATGCATGTATATCTTGGATTCAATCTGATCTAACAATGTACTAAATAAATACTGAATCGCTTTGACAAATATTCTGTGGAATTAAAAACACAATCGCAAATCACATGAAGTAAAGAAGAATCAAATCAAACACAACACAAATAATTTCCAAGGAAAGCTTGTTGGTAAAAACCCCATTATATTCTATTGTATATTCACATGGATCATGAAAAAATTACATACAAACTCTTCTCACAAGAGCCCTCCAGTACCTAGCTAATTGTCTCACACTGTCATACATAAAACTGACCAATAATTAGCCAATTTACTGCCTCCAGACAACCTGCCTTTCTTGCACAATCCCTGATGAATGCAATCCATAAAGAATAGGAATTTTGGCCTTCCTTGACTGCGCAAGTATCATGGGAACTCCAATGGGTGTTTAGTTGAATGGGTGCAACCCAATAATCCTACAACTGATAATAAACTTCACTTTCACCTAGATCTCAACTGGGTCTCCACTGGATCTGACATGCATGCAGCTAATAATAGTAAATCCTTAGTTGCATGTGAGATCAATGACTATGAACTAAATATGATTTAATTCACTTGATATCTCACTAGTGTATCAAGAAATTATAACTAGCACAACTGAGTTTAACTCACTTAACTAAGTTAAACTGATTACAACCTACATTAACTAATGCACCACTGCACTTCGAACTCTGTTACAACTTGAATGACTCTGCATGCCTCACCAACTACCTCTAACTCAAAATACATGAGCTAACTCAGTTTATCACTCTCATTTAACTATTACAAGTTATTTTTGAGACTCGATTACATTTTATTGTCCATCTCAATTAAGGGATAAATAAAATAGACATGCACCAAAAATAGCATTGTGGACCCCACCCTAGTGTAGGTGCTTAATGCACTAGGCGTGGGTGCTGAAATTTTCTTGTTGAATCTCAACACTCCCTCTCAACAAGAAATGAATTATCCTTCACCCTAATCCTGTCTCTATGGTATTCGAATTTTCTCCTTGTGAGTGCCTTATTCATAATATGTCCATCCCGATCTTTCGTGGGAATGTATTGAAGCAACATTATTCTTCTCTGCAAACAATATCTGAGATGATGGTATCATATATCTATTTGCTTGGACCTATCATGAAACACAGGTTTAATAAAGAGTTTAATGCAAATATGATTATCACAATGAATAACTATCGGATCCATATGAGAACCTAACAAACCAACCAAGATCTTTCTCATCGAGATAGCCTCACATGCAGCTTGAATCGCTAGCATGTATTCTACTTTTGCTGAACTGAGTGCCACAGAACGTTGTTTCCTGCTATACCAAGAAACTGTTGTTGATCCTATGCTGAAGATCCCTCATGATGTGCTCTTTCTATCTGATGGACTGTTCGCCCAATCTGCATCCGTGAAGCCTTGAAGCTTCACTCCCTTTGTTCATCTGTACCATAGACCATACTCTGATGTGCCCCTCAAGTATCTCAAAACATGCTTCCCTACCTTCCAAAAGAGCTTGGTAGGCTTAATCATAGCTTGAATTAGCTGGTTAACTGTGTAGAAAATGTCTAGTTTGGTGTTCACTAGATACATAAGTGAACCAAATAACTTATTGTAGACAGTAGCATCCACTACCTCTCCAGAAGTAGCATCCTCTTTCCTCCAATTTCCTGGAAGAGGAGTATCCATGGGTTTGCGACTCTCCATGTGAATTTTATCCAATATCTCCTTTGCATACTTGCCTTGAGACACAAAAAGGTCACCATCCCACTGCCATACTTCCAATCCAAGGAAATAATGAAGGAGTCCCATGTCCTTCATTTCGAACTCCCTTGCAATATCCTCCTTACATGAGTGTATCGACTTCTCATCACCAGTAAAAATTAAATCATAAACATAAAGAACAATAATCAATAGCTTACCCTCAACCACAATCTGGTACAGGCTTGCATCTGCTTCACTTTTGGTGAAGCCCATTCCGGTGAAATATATATCTATCCGAGTGTACCAAGCACAGGGTGCTTGCTTGAGCCCATACAATGCTCTTTTGAGTCGGCACACATGTGACTCACTGTTGAAGATATCGAACCTCCAAGATACTCTATGTACACTTCTTCCTCAATGATCCCATTGAGGAACACAATTTTCACATCCATCTGATGAATGTGCCACCCCATCTGTGCTAAGAGTGCAAGGATGGATCTTATGGAAGAGTACCTTGCAACAGGTGCAAAAGTCTCATCATAATCTATCCCCTCGATGTGTGAGAATCCCCGGGCCACAAATATGGCCTTGTACTTATCCACACTCCCATCAGTAGCTTGCTTTACATTGTAGATCCATATCAATCCAACCAATTATTTGTCGACCGGTCTTGGGACAATCTCCCATGCACTGTTCTTGACAATGGAGTCATACTCCTCCACCATTGCATCAACCTAATCTGGTTGTTGCACTGCTTCCTGGAAGGAAGATGGTTCAGTCACAATACATTTTCTCATAAGAGCCATGTATCAATTAAATCGGTTAGGAAACTATCTCTGTCTGCATTGTGAAGTAGGGGCTCCTACATTCTCTGCTTCATCAAGTCTCAATTTATCAGATTCTGTGGCGCGCCTTCTGCCATTTATGATGGATGGATCTGCATGAGTGTTTTCCTCCACTCCATGAACCTCCTCATGTGGTTTCTCCACATCTTGAGGCTCATCCTTGGGAACCAACAATTCCTCCTCTGCATGAAAGTCCAGCTCCCTCTCAAGGGACAACCCCATGGATTTCTCCTCATCAAATTTTATATCCCATCACACAATAGTCATTCTGATGTTTGGAAAATACACACCATAGTTGTGGGGTGTTTCAGTATGTTAGGATATTCTGACACATAGGAAATAGTCAAGAATAACTTAGTCTAGTGTAGAGTTAGGTAAAGTGTGTTTCTTTACCATGTACATTTGTAACTTATAATCCTACAGTCACGATTTATAGTGATCCGACAGTTATCTCTCACCTCGGTATTAATGACACTTGGTTAGTGGCTTAGCACTCGATTGGTCCATGATCTCTATTTAAAGAGCATGGAGGGTCATTTGTCCGGTAACCGTTTATGAGAGAAACATATGTAAGTTTTCTTTTTATATTAATAAATTTACTGAAGTGGCCGCGTTGGCTCAGGCCGTGGATTGTTTCCCTCTTTTAGGGTTTTAACCACGTGATTATACTGGTGTACTGATTTTTGATCTGTTTGTGAGCAGTGACCTTTGGTTATTGATCTACAGAACTTTCCCTATAAATTCCTAAATGGTATCAAAGCTATTTTGAGGGCTGTGTCCATTGTTGATCAAAATCTGAAGCCGGTTTGATTGCATGCGAATGCCGTTTTGTAGATCTACTATTTCTGAACATTTTTGGGCTTGGAGAACCACTCGGTTGTGTCCGAAGCGTCTGCTATAGTGAGGAATGCCTTTCTTTTTATGCAAAAAGGTTTCCGGCTACCCAAGTTATGACAGTTTATATCTGGAGGTATAAAGCATCTATTTTGCAGTTATATTCTGTCTTTTTATTTTTGTTTTTTAGGTTTTATTTATTTTCCGGATGTAAACCCTCTTCTCTATGTATTCTCTTTACTGTGTGCTGCGTGCGATCTTTGTAAATCAAAAACAGGGAAAAGGGATTTATTTCGCTACGTATGCTCTTTCCTCGTGTCTTTGTGCAAACTTGGGAAATCAGAAATAGTGGAAAAATTGATAATTGCCGGTAAGACTAATCGAAAATATAACATTTTTCCGTAAGACTTGCATTTCATTTTTTTTTCCCAGTTTTTGTGTTTTTTTTGTGCAGGAAAAGACATGCACACCAAAGAGTGAAAAAAAAAAACCCCTTCCTCCTTTCAAACAATAGTGTGATCCTTTTACTATCTCACTTGGTGAGGGGTTCGTTTATGAGAATAGAGGTCTTGGGTTCAAATATGTTTCTCAAGCTTCTTTTGTAAAAATTTTTTTTTCAAAGGGGATTTTTTTTTTTTAAAAGCCGCACTTCATCCCGTTCCCGTAACTATTCGGCATCTACAACTCATATTTTTCAAAAGGCATAACTTCTTCATCCAGAAGCCGTTTTTTGAGACGTTTTTTTTTTAAACAACCTAATTTTTCGAGATATTTCCATTGGAGTAGCTAGTTTCAGCTTTTATCAGCTTCAATTTTTTTTAAAATGGAAAGTGCATGCCCGATTATTCTTAACAGCACCAATTATTTCCAATGGCTACCTCACATGGTAGATATACTTAGAAGTAAAGGGCTTTATAGAATAGCCACAGGGGTAGAAACTAAACCTTTTGATGATGATAAAGTCGCTAAAAGGGAAAATAAACAAGATCAAGAACAAGGGTTGATAGGAATGTCCATTACTCAAGATCTTCGATTTCATATCCTTGAAATTGACACCCCTCATGAAGCCCTGGATAAGCTTAATAATGTCTTTGGCATTCAAAATCAAATCAAGGCCCATCAGCTTGAAAATGAGTTGCTTACTTTGGATCCCAATAATTTCTCCTCTATTGAAGATTTTTTGTCCAAATTCAAGACCCTCAGAATTCTTTTAGAAGGTTGTAAGGTCAAAAAGAAAGATGGTAACCTCATTTATTGCATTCTTTCTAAGCTTGGCCCTGCATACTCTGTATTTGTTTCCGCCTTCCATTCCACTAGAGAAGCCATCATTTCTTCAGGAACTACCTACAAGAATCCCTCTTTTGATTCCTTTTGTGATTCTTTGATAAGAGAACAAGAAAAACTCTTACACCTTGGTCTTATCACTTCTAGAAACACTTCTAAGAAAGCCTTAGTAGCCCAAAAACAATCATATCAAAAGAATCCCAAGAATAAGTATGCTAAAAAGTATGGTCCGAAACCAAACAAGGGTCCTAAGCAATTTCAGACGCAAACTAAAAAAGAAACTCACCAAAATGATAAGGCATATAAAAACAAAGGAAAGAAGACAGATAGCCATTGCAAAATTTTCAATCGTGATGGCCATATAGAGTCCAAATGTTTTAAGAAGATGGAAGCCTTAGAAGCAACAATGAAGAAGCACAACTTCAATTTGGAGCTCTCTTCACCTTCATCTTCAGGAATGGAACTTTCTGCTTGTGATTGTCAAGCATCAAGATCTGGTTATGCCTTAAATGTATCTTCCTCTTCTAATTCTCATGAGTGGCTCATTGATTCTGGAGCTTCTTATCACATGGCCAAAAATAAAGCCATGTTTTCTTCTTTAAATGATTGTAACACCAAACATATTTATGTTGTGATGATAGATCTCTTAGTGTTGTAGGATCTGGAACCATTCATCTCGATAATGGTCAATTTAATGATGTACTCTATGTTTCTACCTTGTCATGCAACCTTCTCTCTGTTTATCAGATAACTCATTCAGGTGGAGGGAAAATAGTAGAATTCTCACCTCATGATGTTGTAATCAAGGACCTCAAAGATCCTAAACATGTTTTATCTACTGGCATTGCTGATGATTCCACAAGGTTATATAAGTTTGACAACTTTGGATCATCATGTCTTCCCTCCGTTTTTGTTGCTCATAATGATGAAGTGAGCAAACTTTGGCATGAGCGATTTGGTCACTTAAAATATCGCTCTCTTTAAACTCTATGTAAGGAAAGTATGGTGACGGGTCTTCCTATGGTATCTTGTCGAGATAGTGTTTGCTCCAGATGTGTACTCGGAAAACATCATCAGGATAGTTTTGACAAACGTGACTCTCGGCACGCTTCGGCCCCTTTGCAGCTTGTGCACAGTGATTTATGTGGTCCACTTCCTATTGTTTCTTTCTCTGGTTGCAAGTACTTCTTAAATTTCATTGATGATTTTTCCAGACGCACTTGGGTACACTTCTTAAAACTCAAGAGTGAAGTTTTTAACATGTTCTTGGCCTTTAAGGCCTTTGTTGAGAAACAATCTGGACATCAAATTCTTAATTTAATATCAGACAATGGAGGAGAATATGTTAATAACAAATTTATCAACTTCTGCACTGAGCATGGCATTCAATTGCAATATAATATTTGTTATACTCCACAACAAAATGGTGTAGCTGAAAGGAAGAATCGCACCTTACAAGAAATGGCTAATTGTATGCTTCAATCTAAATGACTTGTTCTCAATTTTTGGGAAGAAGCCATTAACTATGCAAATTACATAGTCAATTGCACTCCTACTAAGGTTTTAAAGAATATAACTCCAGAATAAGCTTGGAGCTCAATCAAACTAGATGCAAGTCACTTTCATGTTTTTGGAAGTGATGCTTGGGCCCATATTCCAGATGCGAAACATAAAGCCTTAGAACCTAAGAGTGAAAAATGCATTTTTGTTGGATATTATGAATATGTCTGTTGACTATATTAGGCCCTCCATTCAGATTTTTGGCCTGCTGTCCCGTTTGAATCTGTTTAAAACCTCTGTGGTGGCCGAAGACCCTCATATCCTACCTATTGTTACCCTTCCTGCCCACGAAATACATTGGACCAAGGCTAAAATCTGCACTTAAAAAATATATCGGGCCTAGCCCCTTCAGTCTCAGCCCCCTTTATTTTATTCCCCACATGACTCGGGTGCTAGAACAAGTGCCAGACTGATAGGCGCTTAGCATGAGAGGCTATCGGGCACACCCCCAGCTGTCCGATCAAAAGTAAATCAACGGTCCGCAAACAGCTTGCCATGGTGGTCCCCGTGCCCGCATTCATTGCTCAAAACCGGCCTGTTTATTTTGCACCACCTTTGCTGGGCAGGCGGTATTCCTCCTTCGGCCAGCGATTCCATACACTGATCGCCGCGTGTCCCTCTGTACGGTCCCGAAACCGCTCCATTTCGCGCGTTATCATTCGGTCGAAGTCACGCAGCGAAATCTACGTGAGCCGTTCGATCTGAAAGGCATCGTCCGACGGTTGTCACGCTGTGAAGATACGCATGTGTTAAGCCCAGCGTACAGTGTCCTGGGGCCCGCGTTTCATCGGTCTCCAATGCATTTTAAGCCATTGATCTTGTTTCAAGATCAGATGGCCCGGAATCGTTTACACCAGCTGACCGCCCGAGTCCACCTCCACATCACCCTTTTTGCTTGGTCTTTCGTACATCCCTTTCATCATCCCATGTGTCTTTTCCATTCCCCCTCCACCTCTTATACATTCCATCCATATGTTGAAATTTAGTGTTTTACATGGAAAACCTCTATCTCATCTGTTTACCCTTGTTCCACTGTATATTTCATTGCCACCCTACATCTCCTCGCTATTTCTCCCAGTCTACATCCTCAATTCCGTAGTCACGACCGCCTCCACCACCCTTGCATCTGGTTTTCTTTAACGTGTTTGTCGGTTTTGCAGGTTTGCCGCGGCAAAGAATTATCATGATTCACCACCTCCATTACAGAAGCTGAGAACGCCTGACAGGACCATGTTTCAGGAGCTGAATTTATGAAAAAAGACCTAGGAGCTGCTAGGATATGACCACCATTAAAGAAACCCATTTAAGGACTTTGGGGCTTTTACATAACCTTTTAGAGGCAAAGTACCAGATCGAAGACCCTGTAGGTCACTAGAAAGATCTTTTCATAGAAAACAATGCCCTCGAGGTTTATTCCAGCCGAATTTTCTTCAGGAAAGGACAAAATGTTCATATGAATCTATCTTTATACCGTGTTCCTAAAGAGATTTTCTACTCAGGGCATTTATTTTTTCAAGCAGCTTGTCAAGTACGGACAGTATTACCTAGTCATTCAACAGTATGGGCGCGAATGTTTCTGCCATTTTTCTTTAAAGGAACAATTAATTGCTTTCACCTACTTCTTTTATGAATCTCTCTTCTTATTCTTCTATAAAAACATAGAAAAAAGACATTGTAAGGGTTCCAAATTTTTATCAGAGAATTGTGTAGTGAAAGGCATTTTTGTATACATTTTGTAAAAGCTCTTGCACGAAGACTCAGAGCCCGTAGGGTCTCAGTGAGGAGGAATTCCATCTGTATTAGAGGATTCTGGTCTTTGGTATCTCACAGTGTGTAACTTCCTTTTATGTGTTTAATACAACATTTCATTTTATCCATCTTCTTGTATCATGTACTGGAATGCGAGTGGCTCACTGATTTTAGGTAAGGATTTATCCTAATTGATACCCATACTTGGATCAGTCAAGCGCTTTAAATATGGCTCAGGCGTGATATAATGTTTCATGTTCATTTCATCCATCTTTCTGCTATATTAGTTGCTTTGGGAGGGTGCTTTTAAAACACCATTGTCATGTATGGATTCTTAGATTGGTAAGCCCATATATGGTTTTGTTGTGTATCTGGGTATCAGATCAAAGTTAACTAATATCTTCTAAATGTTTCTTTCACTACATACACCTTTTGATATCTGATTTCTGTGGCATATTACTGGAATCGGCCCTCTTTACAGTAAATTGTCTCTTAATTGTCTGATGCTTTTGTGTTGGAGCTTTGCATCTTGTTTCTGCAACATTACTTTCCCTGTGACAGTTTCTGTGAGTTCTGGTCCCATTTAAATCAATTTCCTTGTTTACAAGAGATAGCATGAGAGCCTTTGGATTGACACCCAAGATTTATTATATGCTCCTTGCTATGATAAGATGTCCTAGGCACTGGTCTATGGCAACTCTAGGCTGTCTCTAGGGGCGACAACAATTGTCTACAACAATGTTAAAGGATATAGACTTCTTCAACCAAAATCCAAAAATATAATCATTATAAGAGATGTAAAATTTGATGAAAATATATTGGCCTGCGAGCCTAGTTCGGCGAGTGTGCCACCTTTGGCCTGTGAGCCTGATTCAACATATGTGCCACCTCTCTCTCTCTCTCTTATATTTTTAATAGCATTCCTTCTAGTTCAGATGATGACAACGAGGATGAAAATCCTCTCCCACCTATTGAAATTGTTCCTTATACTCCACCACTTCCAAGATGGGCCTGCTCTACTCGGGATGCAGCAGGTTCTCTTGCTGGTGACACTGCCGATCCGCGATTTACACATTCTCAGTTTGAAAGAGCCTCTTCCTTATTGGCTCAAGTTCCAGAAAAACTTGATCCAGAAACCTTTGAAGAAGCCTTCGGTCATCTAGATTGGGATGAAGCTATGAATGAAGAGTATCGTTCCATATTGGCAAACGATACTTGGGATCTTGTTCCTCTTCCAAAAGGAAGAAAACTTGTCAGATGCAGATGGGTTTACAAAACCAAGTTTGGACGAGATGGAAAAGTGGATAGACATAAAGCTCGTCTTGTTGCTAAAGGATTTTCACAAGTTGAAGGAATTGACTATACTGAAACCTTCTCCCTTGTTGCCAAAATTAATTCTATCCACCTTGTTCTTTCCCTTGCTGCCTCCTTTAAATGGGAAGTCCATTAGATGGATGTTAAATATGCCTTCTTACATGGAGATTTTCATGAAGAAATATACATGGAACAACCCCCTGGCTTTATGAAAAAAGACTCTAGCCTTGTTTGTCACCTTAGGAAGTCTCTCTATGGTCTCAAACAAGCTCCTCGGGCTTGGTATGCCAAAATGGATAGATTTCTATTAGATAATGGCTTTTC
Source organism: Pinus albicaulis (assembly GCA_034641835.2). Lineage (NCBI taxonomy): Eukaryota > Viridiplantae > Streptophyta > Pinopsida > Pinales > Pinaceae > Pinus > Pinus albicaulis. Next base: position 1,263,099,178 of record CM076574.1, on the reverse strand, counting down.
TAGGTGTCATTCTGACAACATTGTCTACACCAAGAAAGTGGGTAAGTCCTTCACCATCCTTGTTATTTATGTTGATGATCTTATCCTTACTGATAGTGATCCAAACCATATAAACCAAGTCTAGCCTCAAAAAGAAGTTTGAAATGACAGACTTAGGACACTTGCATTATTTCCTTAGTCTTCAAGTCTTGCAATCCAAGGAAGGCATTACCCTCTCTCAGTCCAAGTATGCCTGTGATCTTCTACACCACTTTCACATGGAAGACTGTAAGCCAGCCCCCTCTCCCTTTCAGTCTGGAGTCAAGCTTTAAGTCACTTGTACTACCCTTGAAGTTGATGCTACTTTGTATTGTCAACTTGTTGGTAAAATTATTTATCTAACCCAAACCTGTCTTGACCTTTCCTTTGGCGTTGGTCTTGTCGCTCAGTTTATGCACCAACCTCATGAAAGTCACTGGAAAGCAGCCAAAAGAATACTTCAATATATTCGTGGTACAGTTCAGTTTTGGATTCATTACAGTGTAGGAACATCTCCATTGTTGATTGGTTTCACTGATTCTGATTGGGCTGGTGACCCTGATGATCGAAAGTCAACTGCAGGATATGTATTCACTCTCGGTTCAGGACCTATTACTTAGTCTTGTAAGAAACAAAGTGCCATTTCTCTTTCTTCAGTGGAAGTGGATTATTGTGGTGCAGTTGAAGCCAGCAAGGAAGCCATGTGGGATCCTGTCTGAATTTGGTCTTCATCAACAGCATCCAACTACACTTTGGTGTGATAATCAGAGTGCCATTCAGCTATGTAAAGATCCAGTTCAGCATCAATGTATGAAAAACATTGAACTCCACATACACATCATCAGAAAGCTCATTCATGATTGTGTTCTTGAAGTGCAGTACTGTCCAACCAATGATCAAGTAGCCAATATCTTTACAAAGGCTCTCACAGAAGCGAAGTTTACCAAACTTCGATCCATGCTTGGAGTTCAGGAAAGTTGTCATTAAGGGGGGATAGGCTCTAATGCCTCCTTCCTTCTCCTATTGTTTCACTTTTGTAAATCCTTCAATCATATCCCAATTTGTTCTTAAGGGGGGATGTTAGGATATTTCGACACATAGGAAATGGGCTCCTTTTGTGTCACCTTTGTAAATCCTTCAATCCTACCCCAAGTTGTTCTTAAGGGGGGATGTTAGGATATTCCGACAAATAGGAAATAGTTAAGAATAACTTAGTCTAGTGTAGAGTTAGGTAAAGTGTGTTTCTTTACCATGTACATTTGTAACTTATAATCTGACGGTCATGATTTGTAGTGATCCGATGGTTATCTCTCACCTCAGTATTAACGGCACTTGATCCATGGCTTAACACCCGATTTGTCTGGTAACCGTTTATGAGAGAAACATATGTAACTTTTATTTTATATTAATAAATAGCCTGAAGTGGCTATGTTGGCTCAGACCGTGGACTATTTCCCTCTTTGAGGGTTTTAATCACGTGATTATACTGGTGTACTGATTTGTGGTTTGGTTGTGAGTGGTGACCTTTGGTTCTTGATCTACGGAACTTACCCTGTAAATGCTTACACAGTGTACCCCACAAAAATCCCGATCTCACTTGTTGGTTCCAACTTCTTCCTGGCATCCTTGGTCACATGAACATAAACATATGAGCCAAAAATATTAAAGTGTGAAACATCAGGTTTCTTACTAGTGAAAGCCTCTTCAAGTGTACTCATTCCAAGAATCCTATGAGGACAACAGTTTTGCACAAATATCACAGTGTTGCATGCTTCCACCCACAGATGCATCAGTAGGCCTTGATCTTTCAACATCACTCTTGTTCCACCCACAATAATTATGTTCTTTCTTTCTGTGACCCCATTCTGTTGTGGGTTATGAGGCACTATCAGTTCTCTTCGAATTCATTCTTTGCTGTAGAATTTCTTGAATTCATTAGAGATGTATTCTATGTCATTATCACTCCTAAGAGCCTTCACTTGCTTCCCCGACTCTTTCTCCACCAGTGCCTTAAACTCAAGAAACTTAGAGAATGTTTGATCTTTCTTCTACATGAAGAAGGTCCAACACTTAAGAGAAAATTCATCAACAAATATTACACAATACTTATGTTTTGTTGTCGAAGCAACATAGAATGGTCCACACACGTTTGTGTGAACTCTCTCAAGGATCCACGAAGCTTGGTTATCATTCTCATGAAAGGTGGATTTTACATATTTTACCATAGTACATCCCTTGCACGTGTCTCACTATGCAAGTGTACCCCTGGGAATATCAGTAGAAATCTATTACATGACTTTCAAGGCTCCATGGTGAAGATGGGCCAATCTCCTGTGCCATAATTCGCCCTCATCCTAGCTCACCACTTGATTCGCCTTGCCCATAATTGCTGCACAACCATCTACCTCCAGCTTGTGGAGATTATTAACTCGAATCCCTATCCTCTTGGCTTGTTCTGTTGTCTTATGTCGCAGGAAAGCTTTTCCTTCACTAAAAACAACATAATAACCTCTATACTCCAACATTGCAACTGAGACTAAATTTTTCTTCAAACCTGGTACATGCATTACATATTTTAATTGAAATGGTTTACCTGACTTCCTCTAGAAGGTAATGGTACCAATCTTGGTAGCGCTGTACCGTCCGTCATCTCCCATTTCAATATGCATCTGGAGATCCTTCTCCTCCAAGTCACTGAAAAGTTCCTTGTCTCCCATTATGTGAAAGGAAGCACCACTATCAAAATACCACACAGATCCCAATGCACTTGACACCATGCATGCGATCAATGAGAAGTCAAGCTCAAATTGCAAGGCTAAAGCCTCGCCAGCTGCAGATCCTCCAACCTTCTTGTTCTTCTTATTTTGTGGAAATTTAGTAGCAAAATGCCCATGCCTGTGACAGTGAAAACACTTCACCTTGGACATGTCCTGCTTCTTGCCATTCTTGGACTCGGATTTGGAATGGAATTTCTTCCCCTTCCCCTTCTTTTCCTTGGAAGCCAAAGCACAATCTTCTTCATTTTCATTCTTATATGAAGATCCATCTCTGGTGTTTCGTCTGAACTCCTCCTGTACCAAATTCGACCATAGTCATTCCTAATCTGGAAATTTTTCCCTTCCGTTGTCAGATTTTTGATAATTGTGCCAAATCTTAGGAAGTCCTAGGAGAGCCTAGCTACCCAAATCATCATCAACGACAGTTATACCAATGCTCCCTAGTTCATCCCGACATTGGACAAAATTTGTTAGATATTTTGGTATGGAGTCGCCCTTCTCCATCTTGATCTTCCTGAGTTTATCTTTGAGTGCCAATTTCCTATGGTTGCTGCTTCTTTGGAATAGATCCATCAAAGCCTTCCACATTGCATATGGCGTGGCTTTCCCATGGAGGCTTGAGACAATGTGGTCCTATACTCCCTCCAATAGGATCCTCCTCGCCTTTTCCACTTTCTTTTTCCATGCATCAAGATTTGCAGCATATGTCACAATGGGTTTAGGAACATCATTGTCAATGAATTCCTTCAAGCCATTGTCTTCAAGTATTGCCTCCATCATGTCCTTCCAAGAAATATTGTTTGAGCTTCCGACGAGTGCATACTCCAGCCTCAAGCCATTGAAATACATTTCAATCTTGAATTAGCTGTAGCACCAAGAAAGACTTTTTGCAAATTCGAATTCTATCCAGTCACAAAATCAGCTCCTCCTTCACAATTGTGATTTCCTTTGCTCTGATACCATGTATAAATTATATAGCATGCATGTATATCTTGGATTCAATTCTATCTAACAATTTACTAAAGTTAAATACGGAATCACTTCTACAAATATTTTGCGGAATTAAAAACACAATTGCCAATCACATGAAGTAAAGAAGAATAAAATCAAACACAAGACAGATAATTTCCCGGGGAAAGCTTGTTGGTCAAAACCCCACTATCTTCTATTGTATATTCAACATGGATCATGAAACAATTACATACAAACTCTTCTCACAAGAGCCCTCCGATACTCAGCTAATTGTCTCACACTGTCATACATAAAAATGACCAATACTTAGCCAATTTGTAAAAATTTGGGTACTAGAGGACAAGTGGTTCCCTAAGGCTTCGATCTTTGGCCTAGGGAAAAGTGTCCAAATGTATTTATCTTTTTCTCCTAAAGTGACTTTATAAGTGGTAAAGTCAAATCTAATTTAAAATTTACTTTATAAGTGATAAAGTTACAAAGTCTAATTTTAAAGTGACTTTATTAAAGTCAATGTTAAATTAGAAAGTGAAAAAGTGAGTATAGGAATAAAAGGCTAAGTGGGTCTTTATTTAAGTGGGGTGAATTAAAAAACAGAAAGTGAGAATTAAATGCACATTTAATATCAGCCATAGATCTAAAGCTATATTAGCCATTAGATTTAGGGATTCCCCAAAAGTCACTTAGGGTTAGGTTAAAGGAGGAAAAGAAGAGAAAAGGTCATTCATTCTTTTCATGAGCAGATCGAGATATTGAGAGAAGGAGAGCAAGGAGAATTTCTGAGCATGAGAACTTGAAGGAGGGCAACTAGCAAACTTCAACAAATCTGTACAATATTTTAGTGGCAGAAATCCCAAGGCAGAAGTCCGTACAGTAGGAGGTTAGCACACTATTCGAGAAAGGAGGCACAAAAATCGAAGATTTTGTACATCATCTTCAACACACATTCCAAGGAAGATTTTGGGCTCGAAAAATGAGGAGGAACACTGCTATTTTTTGGCACAAATTTTGACAAATATATACAATAGGTTCATGCACACTTTTTTGAGGCACTTTTCAGGCACGATTTTCGAGGAAGAAGTAAAACCGTAATATCCGTACAGTCTGTATGACCGTACTGCTTCATTATGGGCACAAAAATCGAGTGTGAAAATTTAGCACTTAATGCTGTAATTTTTCTGTTTTGTAAGTTTGCTGTTTGACACATTTTTCGAGGAAGTGTGCAAGCACGGAAATCGAGATAAGTACATTTTTGTGGTTGTTGGAATTTTTTACCATATATTTTAGTTCTTTGTAAAAGCATTTTCTAGAAATAAAGAAGAGCTCTCAAACTGGCTTTCCCCAAGAGTTGTAGGGGGTTTTCTAGGGTCATATTGACAAAAAATCAGCATGTCATTTTTTTTTGTGTGGATGAAATATTTTCTGTGTTTTATTTCTGCAATTTCCAGCACTGTGAAATTTCTAGAATTTGTGTTTTCAGAATTATTTATCATTTCCGGAATTTTGAATGTATGATAATGGGAATGGGAATTTAACTATATGGGAGTGATAAGGAGAAATTGATAACTGGGGTTGGGTCTAAAATTTCCTCATGGTATCAGAGGTTGGGTGGTTGAAAAGTGCAGTTTGGGACAAGAAGTGAAAAATTATAACAAGATATTTTTACACAGAAAACTGAAACCTTACCACAGATTTGAAAAATTCTGTTTGTTAGGACAACAAGCATGTGTTTGGGCTTGAGGGTTAAGGATAGGTTGGATAGGTAGAGCAACTATAGTGCATGGAGGGAGAGAATCCAGAGCATCTTTGAGGAGGTAGAAGTTTGGGGCATAATGGTTCATACCACACAGCACCCAGTGGCAGCGCCTGCTGACCCTGCTCAGTTGGCTGATTTTAATAAGAAGAATTCCAAGGGAAAAATACTGATTTTGGATGGTGTTAAATACCATGTCATTCCTCATGTGAGAGGAAATACATATTCACATGATATGTGGACAAAGTTGACCAATATTTACTAGAGCACCAATGAAAACAGAAAAATGGTCTTAAGGGAGAAGCTGAAGGCCATTAAAATGGCTAAGACTGATGGTGTTACAACATACCTCACAAATATCACTTCTGTGAGAGATGAGTTGGCTGTTGTTGGACAGACTATTCCACCCACTGAGTTGGTTTAGATTTCATTGAATGGTATTCCCAAGACTTGGGAGAGTTTTGTGAATGGGATTGTTGCACGAGAGAACCTTCCCAACTGGGAGAGGTTGTAGGATGATTGCATTTAGAATGAGATTAGAAAGAACCATATTGGGGCATCCAAACAGGTAGAGGGGGACGACAATGTAACATTGTTAGCAAGGGGAAAGAAGGGCAAAGGAAAGAAGCAAGCTTCCACAAGTGGTGGTGGGAGCAAAGGGAAAGGTAAAGGTAAGCAAGTAAACAAGGAGAAGGACTATTCCAAAGTTAAATGTTGGAATTGTCAGAAGTTGGGACACTATGTAGTTGTGTGTCCAGAGAAGAGGAGGAAGGGAAAGGATAAGACCATGGCAACATCAGCACAGATAGAGGACTTCTCAGAGAGCTTTGACTAGGAGTTTGGGTTCATTTCTTTTGAGTCCACTAGTGTAGAATCACATGCCACAGAGGTTGAGAGGGAGTGTGCACTTCCCTCAACTAGCGAAGAATCTTCAGGTATTTGGTATGTTGACAGTTGGGCTTCCTGTCATATGACAGGAGTCCATGAGTACTTCTCGGAGCTTTCATAGAGTGGCACTGATATAGAGGTAGTACTCAGAGATGACAACGTTGTTAGAGCAGTCGGTGTGGGGATTTTAACATTTGATAGAGGGAAAAAGGTATGAGGTGTTGTTTAGGAGAGGGTAGGTGCTTATATATCCTAGGGGCACTCCAGTTTCTTCAGCTAGAGTGATTGGTTTGCGCCATGCCAAGTTGTACAAGTTTTCATTCTAGCCCCTTATGGCATTGAGCAGTAGTACTGGCATCAGAGCTAGTAGTTTAGAGTTGTGCGAGATTTGGCACTGCAAGATGGGGCACATGTATCATAGGGCCTTGAGGAAATTGCGGGAGATCACCACAAGTGTGCCATATTTCAATACTGATCACCTTGATACATGTAGAGGATGTGATATGGGGAAGTTTTTCAAATCCCCTTTTCCCAGTAGTGATAGCAGATCGACATGGATTCTTGACTTGATTCATATCGATGTGAGTGGTCAGATGTCTCATGTATCCTTGAGTGGCTATGAGTATTATGTTTTATTCATTGATGATCACTCCACGATGACCTGGATTTATTTCTTGAAGACCAAGAGTGAGGTCTTCAAGTGGTTTCAAGAGTTCAGACCTCTTGTGGAGACTCAGATAGGTCAGAAGATCAAGTGCCTCAGGTCAGAAAATGGAGGGGAGTATACCCTTGGTGATTTTGTTGATTATTGTGCGAAGGCAGGCATCAGGAGGGAGTTCACAGTTCCTTACAACCCCCAGTAGAACGGGGTTTTAGAGAGGAAGAAAAAATCCATCGTTGGGGTTGAAAAAGCCATGCTACATGATCAGGGGTTATTGTTGTTTCTGTGGGCAGAGGCCTGCAACAATGCTGTGTACTTGCAGAACAGGAGTCCACATCATGCCTTGGGAAATGTGACTCCAGAGGAGGATTTTTCTGGGAAGAAGCCTGATCTTGGTCTCTTTTGTATCTTTGGGTGCATTACATACTCCTATGTTCCCAAGGAGAAGAGAACCACGCTAGAGCCCACTACAGATAAGGGAATATTTTTGGGTTACAATGAAACCTTGAAAGCCTTTCATATTTATATTCATGCGAAGAGGAAAGTTGTTGTCAGGTGGGATGTGAATTTCGAGGAGGATAGGGCTTTCAGGAGTTCACGGGAGTTAGAGTATCTGGATTCACTAGACCCTCAAGAGCAGTTGAGTTAGTCACATGGATCTAGTGGACATGGATCAGGAGGTATATCGATTATGGTGTCAGGTCCGTCAGTGAGCAGTGTCTCTTTGAGTCAGATGGGTGGTGCTTCCGAAAACATGCAGATCATTCCGCAGAGAAGTTCATAGGTTAGCCCATTGATAGAAATTTCACACAGTACTTCAACATCTATAGGCACAGGTTCAGGCAGGAGGTTATTTGGTAGGATTTTAGGAGTTCAGGCTTCTGCTGAGGATGAGGATTATTTCACTCCGGTGGGAGAAGTGTGCTCAGGGAAGAGGATGCCCAAGTGGCTTCAAGACACCTGGAGAGAGGCCACATCTATTGCTAGGCCAAAAAGATAGGTTAGAGAGAGAAAACCACTAGAGCGGTTCTATAGCTATATGGCATTGGTTGCTAGCATCGTTGACTCTGAGCCTTCTAGCTATGAGGAGGCAGCTAGCCAACAGGTCTGGAGAGAGGCCATGTAGGAGGAGTATTCTTCAATCATGAAGAATGATGTTTGGGAGGTGGTGCCGAGGCCTTAAGGGAAATCAATGGTTACTTCTAGATGGCTTTACAAGATAAAGCATGATGCTGATGGCAGAATCGAGAAGTTCAAGGCTCTATTTGTGGCTACAGGGTTCTCCAAGGTAGAGGGAGTTGATTATGAGGAGACCTTCGCTCCTGTGGCTCAATATACTTCCAGTCACTCCATTATATCGATAACAACAAATATGGGTTGGAAGATCCACCAGATGGATGTGAAGATCGAATTTCTCAATGGATTCATACAGGAGGAGGTGTACATTGAGTATTCATAGGGCTTTGAGGTGCATGGGAAGGAGTCCCATGTATGCAGACTAAAGGAGGAACTTCATGGCCTAAAACAAGCTCCTAGAGCTTGGTACTCAAGGATTGATATGTACTTGCAGGAGTTGGGCTTCACCAAGAGTGATGCAGATCCGAACCTATACTTCATTGTGGTAGGTGAGGAGCCTCTCATTCTGGTGTTGTATGTGGATGACTTGGTCATTACAGGTGTAGAGATACTCATAGAGGGTTGCAAGAGAGATCTTGCTTCAAAGTTTGAGATGAAGGACATTGGCTTGATGCATTACTTTTTGGGATTGGAGGTGTGGTAGGAGGAGGGGAATTTCTTCTTGGGATAGGGAAAATATATTGTGGAAATTCTTAGAAGATTTCACATGGAGGATTGCAAACCCATGTCAACACCTATGATCACTAACTGGAAGAAGCTTCATGCTTCAGATTCCAAGTTGGTGGATCCCACTTTGTATAGAAATATGATTGGTTCCTTGATGTATTTGGTCAACGCTCAACCATATATATGTTTTTCAATCAACACGATGAGCCAGTTCATGGGTGAGCCTAGGAGAGTGCACTGGGTTGATGCAAAACACATTTTGTGTTACTTGGAGGGGACATTGGATTATGGTCTGGATTATAGACAGGGAGATGGAGTGATATTGGCAGGGTACATTGATTCTGATTGGGAAGGTTGTGCTTTTGATAGGAAGATCACTTCAAGGTGTTGTTTTGGGTTTGGTTTGGAGGTTGTGTCGTGGTTCAACCGAAAGAAATAGTTAGTAGCATTGAGTTCAACGGAAGCAGAGTACATGGTAGCCAGTTTGGCTAGTTGTGAGGCCATATGGCCTCGCAAGATGTTGTTTGGCTTATTTGGTTAGGCGTTTAGACCTTCAGTGATAATCAGAGTTGCATTAAACTCACGAAGAATCTAGTATTTCATGACAGGTCAAAGCATATCGGGATCAAATATCATTTCATCAGAGACTATGTTCAGAAGGGAGTTGTGAAGCTTGAGTATATTCCCACAGATGAGCAGGTAGCAGACATATTCACCAAATCCTTACCACGGGGCAAGCATGTCTACTTCAGAGACAAGATGGGGGTGGTGAGGAACACTTTCCTCGGTAAGAGGGAGTGTTAAAATTTGGGTACCAGAGGGCAAGTGGTTCCCTAAGGCTTTGATCTTTGGCCTAGGGAAAATTGTCCAAATGTATTTATATTTTTCTCCTAAAGTGACTTTATAAGTGGTAATGTCAAATCTAATTTAAAATTGACTTTATAAGTGATAAAGTTACAAAGTCTAATTTTAAAGTGACTTTATTAAAGTCAATGTGAAATTAGAAAGTGAAAAAGTGAGTATAGGAATAAAAGGCTAAGTGGGTCTTGATTTAAGTGGGGTGAATTAAAAAATAGAAAGTGAGAATTAAATGCACATTTAATCTCAGCCCTAGATCTAAAGCTATCTCAACCATTGGATTTAGGGATTCCCCAAAAATCACTTAACGGTTAGGTTAAGGAGGAAAATGAGAGAAAAGGTCATTCATTCTTTTCATGAGCAGATTGAGAGATTGAGAGAAGGAGAGAAAGGATAATTTTTGAGTGTGAGAACTTGGAGGAGGGAAGCTAGCAAACTTCAGAAAATTCGTACAACAACTTAGTGGCACAAATCCCAAGGCTGAAATTCGTACAGCAGGAGGTTGGCACACTTTTCAAGAAAGGAGGCATAGAAATCAAAGATTCAATACATCAGATTTAGCATGCATTCCAAGGTAGATTTTGGGCTCGAAAAATGAGGAGGAACACTACTGTTTCCTGGCACATATTTCAAGAAATATGTACAGTAAGTTGAGACACAGTTTTCAAGGCACTTTTAAGGCACGATTTTCGAGGAGGAAGTACATCTATACTTTCTGTAAAGCCGTACTACTGCATTATGGGAATGTAAATCGAGGGTGACAAATCAAAATTTAATGCTGTAATAAATGTTGTAATTTTTCCGTTTTGTAATTTTGCTTTTTGACAATTTTCCGAGGCGGTGTGCAAGCATGAAAATTGAGATAAATACATTTTTGTGGTTGTTGGATTTTTTTACTGTATATTTCAGTTCTCTGTAAAATTATTTTCCAGAAATAAAGAAGAGCTCTCAAACTGGTTTTCCCCAAGAGTTGCAGGGGGCTTTTACAGAGTCATATTGACCAAAAATCAGTGTGTCATTTTCTGTGTGTGTGGTTGAAATATTTTCTGTGTTTTATTTCTGCAATTTCTAGCATTCTGAAATTTCCAAAATTTGTGTTTTCAAAAATATTTATCATTTCGATAATTCCAATATATGATTATGGGAATGGGCATTTAACTATATGGGAGTGATAGGGAGAAACTGATAACCGGGGTTGGGTCTAAAATTTCTACACAATTTACTTCTTCCAGAAAACCTGCCTTGCTTGCGCAATCCATGATGAATGCACTCCCTAAAGAATAGGAATTTTGACCTTCCTTGACTGCGCAAGTATCATGGGCACTCCAATGGGTGTTTGGTTGCATGGGTGCAACCCAATAATCCTACAACTGATATTCAAATTCCCTTTCACCTAGATCTCAGCTAGGTTTGCACTGGATATGACATGCATGCAAATAATAATAGTAAATCCTTAGTTACATGTGAGATCAATGATTGTGAATTAAATATGATTTAATTCACTTGATCTCTCACTAGTGTATCAAGCAACTACAACTAGCACAACTCAGTTCAACTCACTTAACTGAGTTAAACTAATTACAACCTGCATTAACTAATGCACCACTACACTTTGAACTCTGTTACAACTAAAATTACTCTACCTGCCTGACCAACTACCTCTAACTCGAAATCCATGAGCTAACTGAGTTTATCACTCTTAGTTAACTATTACAAGTTATTTTTGAGACTACATTATATTTTATTGTACATCTTAATTAAGGGATAACTAAAATAGACATGCACCAAAAATAGCATTGTGGGCCCCACCCTAGTGTAGGTGCTTAATGCACTAGGCGTTGGTGCTGAAATTTTCTTGTTGAATCTCAACAACCACCCTTGGTTTTCTATGGCACCTATGACTATAAAACCACTTAAAACACAAAATACCATCTGTGGAGATTTATAACATAGCTCGAAGAAGTATTTACAATGAACAACTACTACAAACCATGAACAACATAACAGACATGACAATCCTACCACTTGTTGAAGCTTTATAACATAGCTCATTGGGACATCTACAACAACATCCATATGCATATACATATATGTATACCAAAAACTGATTTTCTCGAACCAAAAAAAAATAAAGGATATAAATCCTGCATCTGATTAGTCATCTCCCATGTAGCTTCATCGAGCCCAAAGTGCTTCCATTGATTGATTTCTTTGTTCTGAATCATGAGTTGTTTCTGCTGCAATATGAATTGTGGTTCTCGCTAGAAATATCCCTCTAGTTCCACCTGCAATACATACCAGTCAATCAAATGATCAACATCCTAGACATACTTCTTAAGCAATGAAATATGGAAAAAATCATGGCCTTTCACTATCAGAGGTTGTGAAAGTATGTAGGCCACTGGTATAATATGATCAAGGATCTCAAAAGGCCCACAGTATCGAGGTGCCATCTTGGCACATGACCCAATCCTCAAGGATATCTTCTTGGTATTGATGCGCAAGTACACGTTTTCCCCAACCTGAAACTCTTTGAATACCTTGTGTTAATCTACATAACTCTTCTGCCTATCCTATGTTAAATTTAGATTCCTTTTGATAACCTACATTTCCTATTCCATATCTACCAAAATATATGGTCTAATCAATACCCTGTTCACTGGATCACTCCAACTGATGGGAATATTACAACTCCTCCCATAAAGAGCCTCAAAATGGAATCATCTTCAAGGACTCCTGCTACTTGTTGTTATATGCATACTCTATACCAGTGGAAGATAGTCTTCCCACTTCCGTTGCTGATGTGTGACTTACATCCTCAAGATGTACTAAAAAATATTGTTAACCTTCTTTTTATGTCCATATTTCTGTGGATGGTAGGTTGTACTGAAGGCCAACTCTGTCCCCAAACATGCAAACAACTCCTTTCAATGAAATGAGCTACCTTACTTAACATGTCAACTACAAACATGCTGGAATCATGCTAATTTAATGTCTTTGGAAAACCTATAATGAAGTGCATGGAAATGAACTATGATATCCACACTGGAATCAGAATCGGTTGCAATAAACCACCTGGGAGCTTACACTATGATTTTACAAGTTGAAAACCCAAACATTTCGCAATAAAATCAGCCGCCTATGTTTTTAGGTTTAGCCAATTAACTCCCAACCACTACCATGAATAAGCAGTGGCAGCAGCCCACACTTCATCAATTTTGTTGCAGAGAAGGACAAGCACAGCTCCAAGAGCCCGAAGGAATTTTCACGCAACCAAAGAAAACCAAGTACTGCGACCATCCTTCGCATTTATTTATTTGAACCACCGCATTTAAATTACCTTTCCCGCAGAGCGCAATCACAATTTTTTTGTTTAACCCTTAAGCCATCCACCGTAACTTATTCTACCGCCAATGCGATATCCGGTGAGACCCACCTTAGCTCCACCGCACTTTCCAAACAATCACAAACCTTTGTTACCCTCCATTTACTTCGTTATTCGCTTATCGCACTTGCCACACCTTACTGCGTCACCACCCACACTTCACAGATTTTATCCCTTATGTTATCACCAAAATCATACCCGATTGGCTGCTGATCAGACAAATTTAGTGTAACTCTTTCAAACCAATCTTTTGATTGAGGCTTAGCCTCCTCAATCCGAGAGGGCTCTCTCAAAGGTTAATGATATTGAGTAAAGATGTAGATAGATGGCTAACTCTATGTGTTTTGATTTTGTCTGTTTATAGGTTGAAAAGATGGAGGCTTGCTACCATTGGGCTATGGAGTCCGTGATAGGGATAAAGATAACAATAGCTCTTCTTATAGAAACTGAGGCTTGTATATACTTCAATGAAAGAGTGACACATTCAGGAAAATCCCAACAACTTTAGGTTCAAAGGAAGTCAGAGCATGTGATACATGAATTCTGAGTAATGATACATCAAGGTATTGAAAATGAAAGTATTAAAAGAGATTCATCAAAGCTCAACACTTAAAGGAAGTCAAAGCATGAATAACCATGAATTCTGAGTAATAAGCATTAAAAATATGAAAGGAAAACATTCAAAGATAAGATATAAGCTCATTGAAATACACTAAGAATCTCTGGTCCATAAAAGTTAAATTGCTTCTCTATATATTAGTCAATCCAGAGATTTACAAAAGTAGTCTTTTTGATAACATTTTCCAACCCTAGATACATTGAAGTCCTCATTAATTATAGGCATATAGCCTTTACATTCAGTTTGCCAAGTGGGTTAGACCCATTAAACTCCATTACTTTAACAAAATCTAACCACTAACTAGATTTTTTACAACTAGGAATGACACCTTTCGAATTAGGAGTTAGAGTCCTACTGTGACTCAAACACCTACTTATTACATTTAAAGTAAAGATGATGCAAATCTTCCTCGAAATTAGGAATCATGAATTTCAACCATGCTGACCATAAACAAGACTTTAATACTCTAACTGTCTTCGTTAAGCTGCTCTGCCTACCATTTAGGAGTTGTCAGTTTGATGATTTGGCAATACAGTGAACTAATATCTTCAATTTGTAATCTTAACAGAATATTCCCACTTAGAAAACCACTGATATGATACTCTTTGACATTTCCCTAATATTATTTTTCCTTCTCATGGGGAGAAAATTTAAATATCTGTTTACCTTTCTTCTTTTTCCAAAATTAGCCACCAAAATTAACCATGTTGTCAAGACAGAGTCTTAGAGCTACTTTCGTATCTAGTTTTGTAGCACAAGCTAAAAGATGACAAGTCGTGATCCTCTGCCATTTTTGATCATTGGATGATATTAAGTGATAAAAAACATTGAAACATAACCCTCAAAACTCTTCATCTCCATTGTTTTAAGTAACTTAAGTCCAAAAAGAATTCTTCAAAAATTCCGTAGCAGAAAATGTGTTTCAAGCTTGGCATACGCTGCGGAATTGCCTAACTTATCAGAGGCTTGACAAAATGTAGCAGCGGAATTCGTAGATTTGAACACTGTAGCAGCAGACTTGTATGCTCGTAGACTTGATAGCAGAAATTAGCTTTTAATTATAAAAATACACGGGGTATTTATAATAATAATATTTTATTGATAAGATATAACATGATTGAAAGTTTACAATGAGGTCCTGCTTTTATACCCATGCAGGTACCTTTTCATGAACAGGCATGTCTTTTAGATATGCCTTTTCAGCTAACTTAATTACTAATTACATAATTACTATTTGATTAACTAGTAATTACATTTATTTCTATTTATTCTATTAATAACTATATTTATTACTTAAGTTATGAATTAGATTCATAACATTGCCTCCTCCTTCGAAAAGCTTTGTCCTCAAAGCTTAACTTTTCGACAATTTTTTTCTCTTTGAATTATCTGCGGGATATATATATCTTCTTTGTAGAATTCTTTCTATACATCCTCTTTGAACTCCATGTTTTTTTTATAGTCATATAGAACTACTCTTTTTCTCTTTCTCCCACTAATTTAATTAATTAAATAGTGATTTTAATTAATTAAATTATTAATAGTTATAACAAATATACATATACATACATATAATATTTTTTATAATATATATATTTTTTATTATTATTATTTTTAGATTAAATAATAATAACTTATATATATATATAAATTACATAATTATAATATATATGTATAATACATATTATA
The DNA here is from genome assembly GCA_034641835.2 of Pinus albicaulis. Lineage (NCBI taxonomy): Eukaryota > Viridiplantae > Streptophyta > Pinopsida > Pinales > Pinaceae > Pinus > Pinus albicaulis. Next base: position 1,263,083,758 of record CM076574.1, on the reverse strand, counting down.
ACTTTTAATTATGACTTTAATTAAATGGAAATTTCGCGTCTTAAACGTCACACCGTTTTTTTAATTTCACCAACTCTTAACCCGATCACTTCTACAAAATGTTGAACCACCCGATTCTTACCAGACCATCGACCATTTGCCAGAGCCTTGGCATATGCCGCGCAGTTGGCCACGATATTCCTGTAGCCCTCGAACCTGAGACGTATGAGATGGTAATGTTGCACAATTATTTGGCAGGTTCCTTTGGAGAAATTGAGAGTAAAGGTGGGCTGATTTGCACGAATGATAAAATGTTTGCACGGCAGTTGTTTTGCTTTATCGCACCTATCTTTCCAGAATTTAATCTCCAAGCATGACGTTTTCCATTCGTAGTAAACCCAGTGAACACGGCGCTGGCGAATGGCAATTAAGGCCGAAAGTATGACTTCGAAGTAAAAATCGAAGAATTAGATTCATAACACAAAACTTAGGTTTTGAGGCTAAAAAGATCCATGAATATACTTGCATGTAAAGTATGATTAATATAAGACAAAAAAGATCTATAATCCATTGTCACCTTCTTATTTACCAGCAGTTTCTTCATGAGTAGTTTTCATAGTTTTCTCCATAGTTCCTCTTTCCAAATATTTCTTGACTGATTCTGTCTTCATCATTTCCATATTTTCTTTCAACTCTTCGACTTGTCTTTGAAGACTTCTTCTCTCTTCATGTAACCATAAATTTCTCTTCCTTTTGTGAGTTATCATGATGTGTAAAGGTGTGATTTCTTCGACAATTGTTTGGCTTTTCCAATAGACTTTTCAAAATGAGTGACCTGGTCGTTCACTTTATTTTCACCTTCATCTATCATTTGTCTATCTTTCTTGTATCTTTCCAACTCTCTCTTTGTTTCAATTAATTCTTCCCTTACCGCTCTTAGCTGTCCTTCAAGAATCTTCTTTTCAGTTTGCTCTATGACTTTCTCCTTTCCCTTTCTCTGTTCGACTGTTTCTTCCTTGTCTTTGCTCTGTCTCTTTATAGAGTTTGCTTTAGATTTATTTTGAAACTTTATTTTAGATTGATCCTTATTTTCTTTGGTAAGCTCTGTCTCAATAGGAGATATGACTATAACTTCTTGTACTGCTGCCATTTTTCCTTTATCTTCCTCCTTTTTCCCTTTTTCCTTTCTTTTTTCCTTTATCTTCCTGCTGCTTATTTCTGACAGTGACAGTTGTAGAAAACTAGGATATAGTAAAAATATTTCTAGGTTTTAAAATAAAACCTGAATCTTCTGGAGAAAAATCCAATTTCTTGGCTATAAGTCCCTTTTTTCTGACTCTGGAGCCCTCTATCTCAGTTGCTTTCACTACAGGAGTTTCTGCAATGTCTATAGCTTGTAGAATGTCTTCAAGTCTGCCTTTACCTCCAACAATTTCCTTAGTGTTTCTTTTAGAACTTTTTATTGCAGGTTTTATCTTGCTATCCATGACATGTTTGTTAACTTGCTTGCTAGTTGCTGGAGGTGATGCTGTCTCTTGAATGAATTCAACTTCTTCTTCCATATCTTTAGTCGTAGATTTTAGACCTTCTTGTTGATTCCTTTCTAACTCTGTAGTGGTACTCAGCTCTTGCCTAGAAAAAGAAGTTTTGAGTTTAGGGGCTTTCCTTGGAGACAAAACATCCATTTCATACCCATTCATGAACAAGAAAGATGCCTAGTCTTTGTTTAATTTACGTAATTCCTCCAGCACTAGTAATTTCATCAACCCATGATGAAAAATGGAAGTTTCACTTCTTTCAGGTCTTTCTTGCACTTTTTCTACCATTTTTCCAAGACTTCTAAAAGGGTAAAAAGGAATATCTATCAACTTCTTCCCTGTAAAATGAAGCAACAACTTGAAGTGATACATGTAGAGTGTTTGGAATCTACCTTCGCATGTAAAGTGTTTCTGTATGACTGTCAATAATTTTGAATAGTTATCTTTAAGGAAAGTTTTGGGAATCCCTTCAGTCATTTTTATTCCTACATGTTCAGGTTTTAGATAATCATCACAACTTTTCAAGTTAAACTTGGTAGCTTAAACCATTCTTCTCCGGTTCTCGGGATTCCTGTTGCTTTAGAAATGCTGCCAGGTGAAATTGGAACATGAAGACAACCATCCTTTGTATATGTGCCTTTGAAATTGATCACGAAATCTTGTGAGACTTGTTTATGATGACCTTGCAACCTTTGACAGAACTGAATGCAACCTACTCTTGTAAAAATCTCAACAAAATATGGATCTTCCATGATTAAAATTGGACTTGTAGGTTTGTACCTGAATGGTAAACCTCCTTTATTAAATTTCTTTGGTGTAGCCATCTCTTTCTTGTTTTGAAACAATGGCCTTCTTTATATTTTTACACCTGTTCAGCAAAATAATTTGATGATAGTGAGCTGTTATGGTAGAAGAAGGCTGGCATGACAAGGGATTTCTACGGGAGATGTAAATGACATCAAGGTGTTTTGGTAGCAGATTGCAAAAGTGAGAAACAAAGTATGAGAAATGAGGGATATATTTGAAAAGGAAAATGAGATGGATTTCAAATGGTGGGTAATGCTAAAACGTGCCTAAATCTTGAATGATAACCCTACTCTGACAGCACAACCTTGAAACCTTTAGAGGTTAACCACTCATCATTATGCAGAAAACCGTTATAGAATGAGACAGCTTTCATAGTACATTTATTTTGACAAGTGGCAGTTTTTCTATGGCATTACTAGGTGTTTCCGCAGCAAAATCTATTAATTTTGTACTAAAATCGCTGCGGAATCAGATAATTTCTGATAGATGGCCAGATTTAAGACTTTAAGTCACTTTAAAGTATCTACTCAATATCTACTCTTTTGATATGACTCAAGATCATCTCTAACAACTTAAAACAAAATTTAAAACCTATGTTTATCATAGAATTTATCATTTCATGATGTTGTGCAACCTAACTAACCTAAAGACCAAGTTGACACATTTCAAGTAAAATTTTGAATTTTTTTGGGTGATAACACCTTACTTGTTAAGCCCCGCAATGAACCATGTGATGTTGCGATGCGATATCGCATCGCACATCGTAATCACAATCCTTTACGCTTTTCCGTGAACCGCCCGTAGGATATGTTATTTGATATGCGATGCCACGTCACTTCGCAATTGAAATGTTTTGGTTTTCCGTTTAAGTTTCATAAGGTATGCTATTTTGGGTGCGATGTGATATGTGCCACGTCTATCGCACATCACAGCCCGCAATGTTTAATGGATAGTGTGACAGTTAAAGTTGGATATCTTTGATTTGCGTGGATGTGATGTGAACTCAGAACTGCATTGCATAATATTTGAGATCCGCCCTTTCGTGTTTTGAACATGTTTTGTACGTGTTTTATGTATAATCTGAAATGAATTTTGCATGCCGTTTTAATGAAGAAATGGGTCGTTTGACAACGGAAGGACGACTGGTTGTTGAAAGTCTATTCAACAATTGAATTGCATTGAATAGAATTAGGTTTTACAGGCTTCAGCCATTTTGTATAAGAAATGTATTTTCATTTGTTTTAAGAGATTTCAATAGAAAAATGAATTTTGCTCCGCTCCTGTGTAAACATTGTCTGTCTATGAATGTTTATTTCCGCATTATTTGCATTCTCTTTGTTGTTGGGGGAAACACGTTTCCTCTATTATTGTTTCATTCAATATTTCCAACAAGGTGTCAGAGCAGGTCTGGGATTTTAGTAAAAGAACAAGTTCTATTTACTGAAGAAGCTATAAGATTGTTTGTTTTTAGAAGCAGAAGTCTCCAGCAGTGAGAAAGCTTTTACAGAATTGAGAAATTTTGTGTTTACACAGTCAAAATGGCAGTACCAGGCACAAGCCTAACAAATCCACATTTAGCACAGTGTAATGGTAAAAACTATGATTATTGGGCCATTACAATGAGGGCTCTATTTGCTTCACAAGATATATGGGAGCTAATGGAAAATGGCTTTCCAGAACTAGCAGATGCAACATCACTTAATGCTTTGACAACAACATAAAGAGACTTGTTGAAAGATAATAGGAAGAAGGACTCCAAATCCCTCTTCTATATCTTCCAAGTAGTACATGAGAGTATTTTCCCAAGAGTTGCAGTAGCAACGAAGTCCAAGGAGGCATGGGATTTTCTCAAGACAACCTATCAAGGCATGGAGAAGGTGAAGACAACAAAATTACAAATGCTGAGGAAAGATTTTGAAACTCTTTGTATGAAAGAGTCTGATAGCATAAAATCATTCTTCACACATGTGATTGGGTTGGTTACTAATATAAGGTCTGATGGAGAGATAGTTGAAGAAAGAAGAAAAATGGAGAAAATCTTAAGAAGTCTACCTTCAATATTTGATGCCATAGTAGTGGCAATAGAAGAGACAAAGGATCTCTCACAATTTTCAGTGGATGAGCTTTGTGCATCACTGATGTCTCATGAACATATAATGAACAGAACAACGAACTCCTCACTGGAGCATGATTTCAAGACACAAATATATTTTGGTCGAGGAAGATCAAACTACCGAGAAAGAGGAAGAAGCCCACAAAGAAGTGGAAGAAACAACCCTGCAAGCACAAGTGGAAGGGGCAGCAACTAGAAATCAAGCGAAGGCTCAAGCCAAAAAAATGCACAAGGAAAAAGGTATGATAAATCCCATGTCCAATTTAATTATTGTAAAATGCATGGGCATTATGCCAATGAATGTAGAAATAAACAAAATGACATGTGTAATAGAAAAAATGTAAATTTTACAAGAGAAAATCATAACCAGAGTAATGTGCTTTTAACTTGTAATGTAGCACAAGAAAAACAAGAATATATATGGTTCTTATACTCGGGTTGTAGTAACCATATTTCTGGAAACATAGCAATGTTTTCCAATCTAGATGAGAGTGTGAAATCTGAATTAACAACGGGGACTGATAGTAAAGTCTCTGTGATGGGGAAAGGAAGAGTATCAATACTGACAAGGAAGGGAGAAAAGAAGTTTGTGCCAAATGTATATTATGTACCTGGACTGAAATGTTACCTTCTAAGCATTGGACAACTCATGAATAAAGGGATACAATATATTTTTTAAGAATGATATGTGCACAATCATGGACATACCTCCAAGTAAAAGCGTCACTGCAGAAATGGAAATGACAAGCAATAGGATATATCCTCTCAAGATCAGAACAGACTTGAAGGAAGGAGGCAATGTAGCAGTTGTAACACAAGAAGTCTTTCAAGAAGAAGTGAAAGAAGAAAACTGGTTATGGAATTTGAGATTTGGACATCTTAGTTTTGGAGGTTTGAACCTATTGCATAGAAAAGGAATGGTAAGAGGACTACCACTCATATAGAAACTAGACAACCTGTGTGAAGGCTGCATCTTGGGAAAACAACACAGAGTATCCTTTCCAGTAGGAAAGAGTATAAGGGCAAAATCACCCTTAGAGATTGTCCACTCAGATTTGTGTGGACCAATGCAAACATCATCTTTAGATGGCAGTCACTATGTTTTGACATTTATAGATGATTACACCAAAAAGACATGGGTGAATTTTTTAAAATAGAAAAGTGAAGTGTTTGAATAGTTATACCACTTCAATGCTCTTGTAGAGAAGCAAAGTGGGCACTACATAAAAGTGCTGAGAACTGATAGAGGAGGAGAGTATATCTCCAAAGATTTCTTACGTTTCTGCAGGGAGCATGACATACACAAGCAATTTACCACAAGGTACACACCACAACAAAACGATGTTGTAGAAAGAAAGAATAGGACCATCATGGACATGGTCAGAAGTATGTTGAAGGCAAAGAACTTGCCAAATGAGTATTGGGAAGAAGCTGTCAATTGTGCAACTTATATTTTAAATAGATGTCCAACCAAAGCTATTATGAACATGGTTCCGGAAGAAGCATGGAGTGGAACAAAGCAGTTTGTCACTCACATGAGAGTATTTGGATGTGTGGCATATGCACATGTCCTGGATCAATTAAGGAAGAAGTTGGACAACAAGGGGGAGAAGTGTATCTTTGTTGGATACAGTGATGAATCCAAGGCCTAGAAACTCTATAATCCATAAACCAATAATGTTATAATCAACATAGATGTGCAGTTCATTGAAGAAGAATATTGGGATGGAAGTTTAGAGAAGACGGTGGATGTTAAGACATGTATGTCTCACGAAGAGCAAGAGGAATTGATTACAGAAAATAATTCCTCCACGGTGGCTCCTCCTCCACCTACACAAGCTCAGCAGAGCACACCACAAGAAAGAAATAGAACAACCTTGAGAAATCAAGGAAGTGCTTCTCCAAGCACACCACAGGGATAAAAAACTCTCTCGAGTTCAAGTGGAACTCCAAGCACACCAAGAAGACCAAGTTTAAAAATTTTGAGTGAAATTTATGAGCAAGAAGAAGATGATAATAATGCTGGTCTAAATTCTTTATTTTCTTTGTTTTTTCATGTTGATGACCCAATCAATTTTGAAGATGTAGTAAAAGAATAAAAATGGATTGAAGCAATGAATGAAGTGATTGGAGCAATAGAAAAGAATGATACATGGGAGTTAGTGGACCTCCCACAAGGTAAAGAAGTCATTGGAGTGAAATGGGTTTTTAAGACCAAAAGCAGCGCTAAAGGAAAAATAGAAAGACACAAAGCAAGAATTGTTGTGAAAGGCTACAAGCAGCAACAAGGAAGAGATTATGAAGAAACCTTTGCACCAGTTGCAAGGATGAGACAGTGCAGACAATATTATCCATTGCAGCACAACAGAAGTGGAAAGTCCACCAAATGGATGTAAAATCAGCATTCTTGAATGGAGTGTTGAAAGAGGAGGTATATGTTGAACAACCTCCTGGATATGAAATTGAAGGCCAAGAACACAAAGTGTGCAAATTGAAGAAAACTCTTTATGGGCTGAAGCAAGCAACAAGAGCATGGTACAATAATATTGATGCTTACCTGATGGATAATGGGTTTGAAAAATGTGATGGTGAACCCACACTCTACATTAAAGAAAATGATGGTAAAATTCTTATTATTGTTTTATATGTAGATGATTTAATTTTTACAGGCAATGAAGTTTCTCTCATTGCTGATTTTAAAGTAGTCATGAAGAGTGAATTTGAAATGAATGAATTGGGTTTATTGAGATATTTTTTGGGTATTGAAGTAAAGAAAAATGAAAAGGGAATTTTGATTTCCCAAGAAAAATATGTTGAAGAAGTTTTAAAGAGATTTAACATGCAGAACAACAAAGCAACAACAACTCCAACTGTCATGGGGTTGAAGTTAAGCAAAGAATATTGCAGCAAGAATGTCGATCCGACATTGCACAAGAGCATAGTTGGCAGTCTAATGTATTTGAAAGCAACTAGGCTTGATATTATGTATGTTGTAAGTTTAATTTCCAGATTCATGGAGACACCAAAGGAGACACATTGGCAAGTAGCCAAGAGAATATCGATGTATGTGAATGGAACAAAGGAGTATGGTGTTCTGTACTCTTCAACTGAAAATTTTAAGTTGAGTGGTTACATTGACAATGATTGGGCTGGAAGTGTAGATGATAGAAAGAGCACATCTGGGTATGTGTTTCATTTGGAATCGAGAGCCATTTCATGGGCTTCCAAGAAGCAACCAATAGTTGCATTATCAACAACACAAGCTCAATATGTGGTAGCAACAGCAGCAACATGACAAGCAATATGGTTGAGAAGGATGCTGAGAGATTTGTGTCATGAGCAAGTCAAATGAACCACAATTTATTGTGACAATAGCTCAATAATTGCATTATCAAAGAATTATGTTTTCCACAAGAGAACAAAGCACATAGATGCCAAGTATCACTTCATAAGAGAATTGGTTAATAATGGTGAGATTGTTTTGTAGCATTGCAGGACAGAGGAACAGTTTGTTGATATCCTCACAAAGCCATTGGGACATAAGATTTTTGTTTACCTCAGACAATGTCTAGGAATGATTGATGGTGGTAGTTGTGATTAAGGGGGAGTGTTGGAATTAACTCCCAACCACTGCCATGAATAAGCAGTGGCAACAACCCACACTTCATCAATTTTGTTGCAGAGAAAGACAAGCATAGATCCAAGAGCCCGAAGGCGTTTTCACGCAACCACCACAAACCAAGTACCGCGGCCATCCTTTGCGTTTATTTCTTTGAACCACCACATTTAAATTACCTTTCCCGTAGAGTGCAATCAAAATGTTTTTGTTTAACCCTTAAGCCATACACCGTAACTTATTCTACTGCCGATGTCATATTCATTGGAACCCACCTTACCTCCACCACACATTTCAAACCAGATCAAACCATTGTTATCTGCCATTTCCTTCGTTATTCACTTACCACACTTACCACACCTTACCGTGTCGCCGCCCGCACTTCACAGATTTTATCCCTTCTCTTTTAAGCCCTGCAATGAACCATGAGATGTTGCGATGTGATATCGCATTGCACATCGTAATCGCAATCCTTTACGCTTTCCTGTGAACTGCCCGCATGCTATGTTATTTGATATGCGATGCGATGATGCCATGTCACTTTGCAATCGAAAATGTTTTGGTTTTTCGTTTAAGTTTTGCAAGGTATGTTATTTTGGGTGCGATGCAATATGTGCCACGTCACTATCGCACATCACAGCCCACAATGTTTAACTGATAGCGCGACAGTTAAAGTTGGATATCGCCAATTTGCGCAGATGCGATGTGAACTCAGAACCGCATTGCATAATATTTGAGATCCGCCCTTTTGTGTTTTGAACGCGTTTTGTATGTATTTTATGTATAAATTGAAATACAATCTGCGTGCCGTTTTAATGAATAAATAACTCATTTGACAGCAGAAGGACGACTCATTGTTGAGCGTCTTTTCAGAAATTGAATTGCATTAAATAGAATTAGGTTTTATGGGCTTCGACCATTTTGTATAAGAAATGTAATTTCATATGTTTTTAGAGATTTGAATAGAAAAATGAATTTCGTTCCGCTCCTGTGTAATCCGCATTATTTACCTTCTTTGTGTTGTTGGGAGAAAACCATTTCCTTTATTATTATTTCATTCAATATTTCCAACATTTTTCAAAGCATTACCATCAATTAAATTTTAACCATTCTAAAGATAATTCTTTTTCAAAACATTACCATCAATTAAATTTTGACCATTCTAAAATGAAAAATGGACCATTCTAAAACGATAACCTATATAAATGAAGTAAATAATTTCAAATAAATTATTCCCAAATTATATATAAATATAAAATCTCAGTTAACCCATTGAAATTACAATGAGATTTGGCAATCATCTTTAGTAAATAATTTCAAATAAATTATTCCCAAATTATATATAACTATAAAATCTCAGTTAACCAATTGCCATTACGATGAGCTTTGGCAATCATCTTTGAGATGCATTTTTTTTTAAGGAGGGTAGTGAGTTTTTGTTCTTCATCTGTTTATCGATCCAAACCTTCAGCAACACCTTGTTTGTTTTTCGGTTGTAGATTGTTCTTTTGAAATAGATCAGATCGATGAGAAATGCTACCTTAGCCATCGAAACCATAGAAACAGATCAACCAGAAACGCAACCTTACTGATTTGTTTTAAAAGGTACCACTGTTGAAATATTAAAGTCACCTGCCGTGCCTTGCAGAAGAAAGAGTATAGCAGCAGCAGCAGCAACAGAGATTGAGTGTACTGCAATACACATTCAAGAGGAATGGAGAACTGTAAGGAGAAGAATTAATTTTTGATGGGCCGCAGCCACAAATGACAGAGGAAGTTAATATGGTGATGGGCGTAGCCATTTATTACAGAGGAATGGAGATTTCCCATAGATCTGAACTACAGAGGAGCAGAGTTAATTAAAAACAGTCATTTCGGGCGTTTAAAGCCCTCAACAACCAGAATGAAGAAATTGTTTAAACAGGCGGAAGTCTTTTGTTTTTGATTGGCAGGACAAGTGGTCCCCACCACTTGATCGCTAATCTCAATCGCAAGTTTTCTTTTGAAGCAGTGTCTTGTTGATGAGGAGTTCTGTGATGCGATGCGATCCAATCGCAATCACAACATCGCATGTATTATATGCAATCTCCCTCCACTGCAGCCGAGGCTCGTGGGTCCACAAGACCACGTGGTAGTGATTCATTACAATCGCATGTTGCCAATCACAAGGATCAATCGGGGAAGTTTTGCTATGTGCCTCGATCACATTACCAAAGCACAGACCTGACGCCATTTATATGGCGGATTTAATATCGAGCCAGCGCGTCCGTGTTGTAATCGCTAACGCAATGTTTCGTCGGATGTTTGCGATGCGATCCAATCGCAATCGCAACATCGCACATCGCTCAATCGCAAAGTTTTTTGTCAAGCCGATCCGCCGATCGCCGATTGCCGACTGCGATGTGGTCCCCACTCGCACATCGTGCATTTGATTTTTAAAGTTCAGCAAAGGTTTTTCTTTGTATTTGGTTTATTTATTTGTTTTTAAGTTTTACATATTTTTTTTGTAATGTTTTAATATGCGCGACATATAAAAGAAAAGGCCTGCGAGATTGTATTGCATATTATTGCTGTAATCGCTGTGTGAGAGCCTGCAGGCAAGAAAAGCACAGTAAGAAGAACAGAGCACGGTTTTGTGCGTTCTTAAGAGACAGAGAGTGTTTTTGTTTCCACAGTGAAAGCTTTCTGTGCACTGTGTCTGTAGCAGTCACTCTTCTTTATGTTATCCCTCTGTTAAGAGGAAGATTTGTAATAGTTTTTTTTTTGAAGTAATAGAAGTTGTTTTACAGTGTGAAACTTCGTCTCCTGTCAATATTTTTTTAATTTCTTTGTGTTTAGAGGAGAGGAGCTTACTCTCTCCATTTGGAATTCTCAAATATTCCAACATGGTATCAAAGCTAGTTTAGGCTCTTTGAAGGTTTCAAAGAATCTGAAGAAGAAGAAGACTTGTTGCAACGTTTTCTCCAACAGTGTGAAAGCTCAACATAGGTCAAAAGATCAGGTATTTCTCAAAGATAACAGAGATATTTAGTGTTTTAAAAGAGCTTGTTCTTTCAAAGAAAGAAAGACAGTTTGTTTAAGTTCATATTTCAGTTTAAGAGCAATGGTTGGACCAAGCACAGGAATGAACATTGGAAATGTTCAGCTTACACAATTTAATGGAAAGAACTATGATTATTGGGCCATTACCATGAGAGCCCTGTTTGTCTCACAAGACTTATGGGAGTTTGTAGAAGATGGTTTTGTCGAACCAGCTGATGAGCAGGCTTTTAATGCCTTAACTCAAGCAGAGAAGGATTTATTGAAGAACAATAGAAAGAGGGATGCTAAGGCCCTCTTCTATTTGTATCAAGCAGTAAATGAGAGTGTGTTTCCAAGGATAGCAGTAGCTAAGAGATCTAAGGAAGCATGTGAAACTCTGAAAGTAGCCTATAAAGGTATGGAGAAAGTTAAGACAACAAAACTTCAGTTGCTGAGAAGAGATTTTGAAACTCTTTGCATGAAAGAGTCAGATAATGTAGACACATTTTTACACATGTGATTGGGATTGTAAATTAGATAAGATCCCATGGAGAAACTCTGGAAGAGAGAAGAATTGTGGAGAAACTTTTGAGAAGCTTACCCTAAAAGTTTTATGTTATTGTAACCACTATAGAAGAGACCAAAGATCTCTCAAGGTTCACGGTAGATGAACTTCATGCCTCGTTGATAACTCATGAACAGAGATTGAGCAGAGATGAAAAATCATCTCTTGAGCATGCCTTCAAGACCCAGATGCCTTCAGGAAGAGGAAGAGGTCAAGGAAAAGGAAGAGGAAGAGGCAGAAGCCAGAACAGAGGTGGAATGAACAACCCTTCACATTCACATGGAAGGAGCAACAGTCAGAGTCAGAGCCATAGCCAATGCAACAGCCAGCAAGGTGGACACCAACACTAACATGCTCATGGAAAAAGGTATGACAAATCCAATGTCCAATGTCATTATTGTAAGAAATATGGGCACTATGCCAATGAATGTAGAAAGAAGCAAAGTGACATGAAAAATAAGCAAAATGCTAATGTAGCAAAAGAAGAAAAGAACCCAAGTAATGTGCTGTTAGCTTGTAATGTAGCACAAGATAGAGAAGATGATGTTTGGTTCTTAGATTCAGGATGTAGTAATCACATGACTGGGAACATAGCAATGTTTTCCAATCTAGATGAAGCTGTTAAATCTGAAGTAACCACAGGGACTGATACTAAGATCTCTGTCAAAGGGAAAGGCAGAGTTACAATTCGAGCAAGAAATGGTGAGAAGAAATTTGTTCCTGATTTGTATTATGTTCCAGGTCCGAAGTGTAATCTTTTGAGCGTTGGGCAACTCATAAACAAAGGTTACAATGTAATATCAAAGATGATGTGTGCACAATAAAAGATATTCCTCCAAGCAAGAAAATCATTGCTGAAATTCAAATGACTAGCAATAGAATGTTTCCTCTCAAGCTCAACACTGACTTAAAAGGAAAAGGAAAGAGCATAGCAGCTGTAACACAAGAAGCCTTCCAGAAGGAAGAGAAAGATGAAAAGTGGTTATGGCATCTGAGATTTTGACATCTCAATTTCCGAGGTTTAAATTTGTTGCACAGAAAAGGAATGGTAAGAGGTTTGCCATTGATTGAGAAGCCTGACAGCCTATGTGAAGGCTGCATCTTGGGAAAGCAACACAGAGAAAATTTTCTTTCAGGGAAAAGCATAAGGGCGAAAGCACCCTTAGAAATCATTCACTCAGATTTGTGTGGGCCGATGCAAACAACATCAGTTTTGGGCAGCAATTACATGCTGAACTTTATAGATGATTTCACAAGAAAAAAGTGGGTTTATTTTCTGAAATATAAGAGTGAAGTCCTTCAGAAATTTCGCCATTTTAAAGCTCTTGTAGAAAAACTGAGCGGACTGCACATTAAAGTCCTCAGAACCAACAGAGGAGGAGAATACATATCAAAGGAATTTCTGCATTTTTGTAGAGAGAACAACATACACAAGAAATTTACCACAAGGTACATGCCGCAACAGAATGGAGTTGCTGAACGGAAAAATCGAACCATCATGGAAATGGTGAGAAGCATGCTAAAGGAAAAGCACTTGCCAAATGAATATTGGGCAGAAGCAGCAAACTGTGTTGTGTATATTTTAAATAGATGCCCCACAAAAGCTGTGATGAACAAGGTTCTAGAAGAAGTGTGGAGTGGAAGAAAACAAGGAGTCACCCACATGAGAGTTTTTGGATGTGTGGCATGTGCACACATTCCTAACAAGTTGAGGAAGAATTTGGATAGTAAGGGGGAGAAGTGCATTTTACTTGGATATTGTGAAGACTCCAAAGGATACATATTGTATAACCCATCCACAAAGAAGTTTGTGATAAGCAGAGATGTGCAATTCATTTAAGAAGAAGCATGGGATGGAAGTATTGAGAAGACAGTCAATGTCAAAAACTATTTATCTCATGATGAAGTAGAAGGAGATGTGGTTGAGATTAATAACCCATCTGTAGCACAGCCTCCACCATCACAAGGACAACAAGGGACGCCTCAAGCGACAGCGAGAACACCCTTGAGAAGAAGCGGAAGTGCATCACTGAGCACACCACACGGAGAAGAATTGAGTTCTTCATCAAGCATGACTACACCAAGTGAAAGCGGAACAAGATTCATAAGCATTAGAGAAATTTATGAGCAGGGAGTAGCGAATGAAGGTATGAATTCCTTATTTACGTTGTATTGTCAAGTTGATGATCCTATTCATTTTGAAGATGCAATTAAAGATAGGAAATGGATAGAAGCTATGGATGATGAAATTAATGCCATAGAGAAGAACAAAACATGGGAGTTAGTTGACCTCCCAGAAGTAAAGAAGTCATTGGTGTTAAATGGGTCTATAAGACCAAAAGCAATGCTGAAGGAAAGATAGAAAGACACAAGGCCAGACTTGTTGTCAAGGGATATAAGTAGAAGCAAGGGATTGATTATGAAGACACTTTTGCACCAGTTGCAAGAATGGAGACAGTAAGAGCAGTGCTGTCAATAGCAACACAAAACAAATGGAAAGTATATCAGATGGATGTAAAATCCACATTTTTAAATGGAGTTTTAATGGAAGAGGTATATGTGGAACAACCTCTAGGATATGAGAAGAAAGGCCAAGAGCATAAAGTCTGCAGATTGAAGAAAGCTCTTTATGGGCTGAAGCAAGCACCAAGAGCATGGTATAGTAGGATAGACTCCTATCTACTGGAAAATGGATTTGAAAAGTGTGAGGGAGAACCCACCCTCTACATCAAAGAAAAGGATGGTAAGATGCTCATTGTTGTTTTATATGTTGATGATTTAATTTTTACAGGTAATGATGATTACCTCATTGAGAATTTTAAAACAGTCATGAAAGATGAATTTGAAATGACTGATATGGGTTTATTAAGATACTTCTTGGGAATAGAAGTAGAGCAAGGTGAGAAAGGAATTTTTATTTCTCAAGAAAAGTATGTGAATCAAGTTTTAGAAAGATTTAATATGCAGGAGTGCAAAGCTGCAATTACTCCCACAGTAATGGGATTGAAGTTGAGTAAAGATGACAACAGCAAGGATTTTGATCCAAGTTTGTATAAAAGCATAGTTGGCAGCCTAATGTATTTGACTGCAACTAGGCCAGAAATTATGCATGCTGTTAGTTTAATTTCCAGATTTATGGAGAAGTCAAAAGAAGCACATTGGCAAGCAGCAAAAATTTTTTTGAGGTATGTTAAAGGAACTAAAAGGTATGGTATTTTATATACTGCTTTAGAAAATTCAGAATTAGTTGGATACACTGACATTGATTGGGCTGGAAGTGTAGATGATTGGAAGAGCACTTCCAGTTATGTTTTTCATATGGGTTCAGGAGCCATTTCATGGGCTTCTAAGAAACAACCAATTGTAGCACTATCTACTGCAGAAGCAGAGTATGTGGCAGCTACAACAACAGCGTGTCAAGCAATTTGGATGAGAAGAATGTTGAGAAGTTTATGTCAAGAACAGGTAAAAGGAACTGTCATTTATTGTGACAATAGCTCAGCTATTGCATTGTCAAAGAATTCAGTATTTCATAAAAGAAAAAAGCACATAGACACAAAATTTCATTATATCAGAGAATTGGTAAACAATGGAGAAATTGTTTTACAACATTGTAAAATAGAGGAGAAATATGCAGATATTTTAACAAAGACATTGGGACAAAAGACCTTTGAATTTTTAAGAAAATGTTTGGGTATGATGGATAACCTAGCAACTGACTTTAAGGGGGAGTGTTGAAATATTAAAGTCACCTGCTGTGCCTTTGAGCAGAAGAAAGAGTACAGCAACAGCAGCAGCAACAGAGATTGAGTGTACTGCAATACGCATTCAAGAGGAATGGAGAACTGTAAGGAGAAGAATTAATTTTTGATGGGCCGCAGCCACAAATGACAGAGGAAGTTAATATGGTGATGGGCGTAGCCGTTTATTACAGAGGAATGGAGATTTCCCGTATATATGAACTACGGAGGAGCAGAGTTAATTAAAAACAGTCATTTCGGGCATTTAAAGCCCTCAACAACCAGAATGAAGAAATTGTTTAAACAGGTGGAATTATTTTGTTTTTGAATGGCGGGACAAGTGGTCCCCACCACTTGATCGCTAATCGCAATTGCAAGTTTTCTTTTGAAGCTGTGTCTTGTTGATGAGGAGTTCTACGATGCGATGCGATCCAATCACAATCGCAACATCACATGTATTATTTGCAATCGCCCTCCACCACAGCCAAGGCCCGTGGGTCCACAAGACCACGTGGCAGTGATTCATTGCAATCGCATGTTGCCAATTGCAAGGATCAATCAGGGAAGTTTTTTTATGTTCCCCGATCACATTACCAAAGCGCGGACCCGACGCCATTTATATGGCGGATTTAATATCGAGCTAGCACGTCTGTGTTGTAATCGCTAATGCAATGTTTCGTCGGATGTTTGCGATGCGATCCAATCGAAATCGGAACATCGCACATCGCTCAATTGCAATTTTTTTTGTCAAGCCGATCCGCCGATTGCCGATTGCCGACTGCGATGTGGTCCCCACTCGCACGTCGTGCATTTGATTTTTAAAGTTCAGCACATGTTTTTCTTTGTATTTGGTTTATTTCTTTGTTTTTAAGTTTTACATAGTTTTTTTGTAATTTTTTAATGTGCGCGACATATAAAAGAAAAGGCCCATGAGATTGTATTGCATAGTATTGCTGTAATTGCTGTGTGAGAGCCCGCAGGCAAGAAAAGCACAGTAAGAAGAACAAAGCACGGTTTCGTGCGTTCTTAAGAGACAAAGAGTGTTTTTGTTTCCACAGTGAAAGCTTTCTGTGCACTGCGTCTGTAGCAGTCACTCTTCTTTATGTTATCCCTCTGTTAAGAGGAAGATTTGTAACAGTTTTTTTTTTTGAAGTAATAGAAGTTGTTTTACAGTGTGAAACTCTGTCTCCTGTCAATATTTTTTTAATTTCTCCGTGTTTAGAGGAGAGGAGCTTACTATCTCCATTTGGAATTCTTAAATATTCCAAAAACCACCAGCTTACTAAGGACCAATGGCCATGCACTCAGCAAACTGGTGTAAATTACAACAGGAAATCAAGGAACAAATCCTAGAGCTGCTTCCACTGGAATGCCTCAGCAGATCTCGCAGTGTTTGCAAGGACTAGAATAATATAGTGTCATCAGAGAGTTTCATAACCAGCACATGGGAAGAAAATCCTTCCAATAAGAACCCATGGCTGGTTTTTGTTAGAAATGATTTTTTGGGATATTCTTTTTTCACACGCACATGGATTCAGACTTTCATGTCCTTTTCTAGCTTCGTTCCAAAGGAGTGTGTAATTGTGGAGTGCTCTGGATCGGCCTAAGGGCTATTCTTGTTAGAGATTTTTGTTGCTGCATTTACTGGGATTTCTGGTGCTCCAAATACATTTGCTGTCTGCAATCCACTCACACAATCGTTCATGAAAATTCCCCCGATGTCCGGTATTAAAAGGGTTTTTATCACGGGCATCATGGGGTCAAAATTGGATACTCAGAAGAACTAAAAATTGGTTGCTATGGGTTCTTCCAGTGGAAGTGACGGATAGATCGTAGAAATTTATGATTCTGAGAAAAAATCATGGAACGTGGTTGGAAACCTGTCCCAGGAGTTTCTACTACCAAATCAAAAGGATGTTAGTTTTAAGCCATGGAAATTCAACTTTCCGAGGATGGTTTTTTGTGGTGGTTATTTTTTCTCTATAACACTTACAGGCGAGTTTGTTATAGGATTTTCAATTGAAGATTCTCAAAATAACCCTGGATCAAACAGAGAACAGCTAGGTCAAACAATTTTTACACTGTTGTCGAAGTTGGCTGATGGCAGCATTATTCACCCTAAGCTGCTCACCTGCGAGTCGCGGTTTCTTCTTGCTGGGGGCATAGACCAAAATTTTTGGTGTTCCACGGAGATTGCTGAGGTGATCTTGTGGGAATTTCACAAGGAATCACCCCCTTCGTGGGAGGAAATTGCAAGAATGCCTCCATCAATGTGCGAGGACTTCACGGACTTGATCGCTGCGTTTGATTGCATAGGGGTGGGAGATCGAGTCTGCTTTAAAGCCTACCCCAGAAGTGATGCAGTTGTTTACGATGTGAGCAAGGATACATGGAGTTGGATTCAAACAGAGGTGAAAATACGTGACGGGTGGGGATATGTAAATATGACGGCTTTTACACCTAGACTCGATATTAAGTATCAAAATGGTTTGGACGATAGTTTTTTTCTGGAATTTGGTAAAAAAAAATTCAAAAAATTAGGTAGCTGGAGTGTTTGAATTGTATTTTTGATGATGGAAATGGATTCAACACCATCGAAAACCTTCAGGGCACCCAAAATACTGAAGTTTAACTGCTGTAACTGAGAATTTCAAAAATCTTTGCCAAATTTTTTCATAATCTTACAGGAATTTATGGATTATTCTGTGGATTTTTAGAATACAATGGAAGTTATGTTCAATTTCACTATTTTGTTTTGTTTTTCTATGGCATAAGTAAAGTAAAATAAATTTATGTTTGTGTGTGGTGTTGATATTAAATTATTTAGATTGTAATTTTGGGAATATTTTAGAATCTGAGATCTACAATAAGAAGAATAAGATAGCAAATAATGAGATTTATTGATTCAAAAATATTTCTACAATCTATGATATGTATAAAAATAGGCTGTTTATTTATTCATCATCTATTCTTGCAAGTATGTTCCACTTATCATTAATTTTGCAATATCATCTCATTTTAACTTTTAATTTTGACAATTTTAATGATTGTTTTTAATACAATAGGTAAATATCCAAAACTATATAAAAGCTCTCACACACATTTGACATAATATATAACTCCAAAAAAAATTTCATAAGAAAAAACTAGCTAGAAGGTGAGGTGGTTCCTCTCTCCTTCTCTGATATAAATATGGTTGTAAATGCAAATAATTATGGCTTGCGGCCTATGGTCTACAAAAGTGCACAAATCCTCTGTATGTGCTCTATCTCCTATCCTTCTTGGTTATTTTTGCTTAGTTATGGACTATGCACTTGAAAGAATGAAACCAATTTTCCTCCTAGTGGCCCGGTTATAACACAACCCAATAGCCTACTAGTGGTTATGTTTGACTACCTCAACATAACCCAATAGCCTACTAGTGGTTAAGTTTGACTACCTCAACTATTAATAAGAGTTACAATATGGACTCTTCTAAAGTATTATTCATCATAACCACGTGACTATCCCCTTTTTCATAAATAATGGAGACTGATATGGCTTTGGTTAGGTTTGACTACGTCAACTATTAATAAGAGTTACAATATAGACTCTTCTAAAGTATTATTCATCATAACCACGTGGATATCCCATTTTTCATAAATAATGGAGGCCGATATGGCTTCCTCTCGAATTATGGTGGTGAAATAGGAAGGTCAACTTCTGAGTGGCATAACTTTTGCCAATTTTCCAAATTTGTTACCTTAGGTAAAAAAAGGGTCATGTGAGTTGATTTCTACACTTTTCCACTCTAAAATCATCACTATATATAAAAAACAATATAATGGTCCAATTAGCATCACACCTCCCCATTTTCATAGGATTTTGGCCTTCGTGTGTACCATTTAGCTTTGCCTCGAAGTTTTCCTTCCAACCCAATATACCAAAGGTCATGCTACCCTTATTTTATAGTTGTGGAACTCTTCTGCAAATCTGTATCTTCTGTCAACTCTACTTGAGCATTTGGGGCCAAATCCTTCACAAAAGGTAGGACCTTTTCCTCTTCCTAATCTAGCATGCAAAGTTCAAACAATTTTAGATTATCTATATTCATAAGTGAGTAAGTGTACATCTATCATGGTAAACTAAGTCAGTAGGCATTATCACCCATATTTTCTAGTATCTTGAATAGACCATACCACAAATACTTGATTTTCTTACTGGGCCCCTATAGCCTCTCATTATTCAAGTGTAGCCATATTTTGCCTCCCACCTTGAACGAATTCTCTTTTCTGTGTTGATTATGCTTGGCCTTATATTTTTCTGGTGACTTATGTAGTGTCTCTTGTATATGTATATGGAACTGCTTGATGTTCTCTATAAAATTTTCAACCTTCAAGGAATCCCTTGTAAGATCTTCCCTCACTCCTCCTTGTTGCCCATATTTTAACTACCTCACCCCATATTTACCCACTTTAACCTGCTCACCAGGATAAGCATGAGATGAACGTTACTATGCGAGACCTGATATCCAAGATGCACTTATCGAAAATTGGGTCTCCATGTCTGTAGTGGACTGCAGACACCTAGTGACACTTGATCACACTCTTATCAAGCTAACTTTACCCAACACTATTTCGTTTCAGTTTCATTTCCTTAAATTTACTAGAGATTTCTATTTTTGGCAGTCTTTTGGGTTCTAAATTTCCAAGGTTGTTTTGAGCGCCTAAATGACGTTTCCAGGGAAAACAAAGACACCAGAAAAGTGCTAAAATCTACTTCAAATATTTTTTTCTCGGCCTCATTGTGGAGATATTCGAAATGAGGTATTATAGTAGTCAAATAGAGAATGTATGCCAAATTTACGATCCTGGGAAGTTGGAGGTCCAAATCGCTCATTTATACAAACAATTTGTGTACATAATACCTATAGGTTATAAATACACATATGCTCACTAATTCAGTAAGCTCACTTGATAATCATCAAGAAGGCTCTATGTTCTCTCCACATAATTGCAACACCACTTATTAGTCCATAGATTCATCAACCAATCATTAACTAAACAATTCATGACAAGAGTCACAAATGGTACACATCATATAACCAACATATAACCATAAAATAACCAACATAGGAATCGTGGAAACTCAACTATAATATCACCAATACAATCACTACAAGCATACATGAATCACAGTAGAAGAATGAATCTTATTAATATATGAGAATACAAAGAAATCAGGGACATCCACGTACCACCCGACCATAGATTGGGTTGAACCAAATCTCTCTTTAAAACCACCACCCCCGTGTCATATTCCAAGCATAAATGTGGGATGTCATTGAATAAAACAAGACAAAACCAATGTAGAAATTATACAACATATATGTATATCATGGATTCAATTGGATCTAACAATGTACTAAAGCTAGATACTGAATCACTTCTAAAAATCAATTGCAGAATTAAAAGCACAATCACCAATCACATGAAGCAAAGGAGGATCAATAAAACTACAACACGGATAATTTCCCAGGGAAAGCTTGCTACTCAAAACCCCTCTATCTTCTATTGTATATTCAACATGGATACATGAAACAATTACATACAACTCTTCTCACAAGAGCCTCTTGTACTTAGCTAATTGTATCACACTGCCTTGGACAAAACTAACTAACACATAGCCAATTCTCAGCCTCTAAATAGCCTGCCTTGATTGCGCAATTAATGTGGAATGCAATCCCTATTATTTAGGAATTTTGGCCTTCCTTGACTGTGCAAGGATCATGATGGCAGTGTGGGTGCAGGCGTTAAGGAGAGCTGTTCAAACTTTTGTACAATGTTCTCTAACTCTGGAGGAATTTGTTCCAATTCCTTATTTCCACTCTCATTCATCAAATTATAAGAATTCTGATTGATTATTTCATAAAATTCACTTTTGGAAGCAAAATTCCATTATCCTTTCATAACATAACAATACCCTTTTTAAACAGTTTTAAATCAATGGTTACAACCCTTCGGAACTTTATATCCCACTTTAACCAATGTTTTAATCTTCGACAATGTAATATTAAAATTCACTTTTATAACAATGAAACCCTTCTTAGAAATGTATTTCCGACCTCAAATATTAATAGAAATACATGGAAATAACATTAAGAATTTCAAAAATAATATTAAACCATGGTTAACCCTTTTTGCAACATATATCCAGATTTCAAACTTTATAATGAAATTCTATTTAATAAACCTTCGGAAATATGCTGGACTTCAAACTTTAATAAAGCTATGTTTCATGATTTATCGGGTCCATACCTTGGATTAACTTCCATGCAGCTTCTTGCGCGATTGCCGTTAGATCTCCACCGATCTTGATCGGACGGATATCGCGTTAATTCGCACCTCGGACTTTATCAATCAAATTCCATGCGAAATCACTGGTTTTGTTGTGGTGACGTGTCGCAACATGATACAATCGCGTTGATTTCAATCAAAACCACCCATGGCCCAAAGGTTGTGAAAAACCAGTGGTATGGTTTCCCAAAACCACTAACCTTCAACTTTGTTTGAAATGCGCGTTTAAACACGATTTCTCAATGGTTTCGTTTTAATTACAACTCCACTTGGAAACCTTCACTTCCCCTATAATTCAATAAACATGGATCGACGGTTACCACCAGATCACAAACCAAAACCCCGAATTTCTTCAAACTGT
The DNA here is from genome assembly GCA_034641835.2 of Pinus albicaulis. Taxonomy (NCBI): domain Eukaryota; kingdom Viridiplantae; phylum Streptophyta; class Pinopsida; order Pinales; family Pinaceae; genus Pinus; species Pinus albicaulis. The sequence continues at coordinate 1,263,061,683 of CM076574.1, read as the reverse complement.
CCAACCCTTATACAGAGGTTAATAAATAGATAAATAGAGAAACCTGTCGATTATTCAATCTGTCGGGCAATGAACCATAATCACTTCAATTTATTCTAAATTTCTCACATAGTAATTAATACATATGTGTAATATTCCCAATTAGCTTTGCTAATTGGAATATTTCATTTTTGCTTTATTTTGCCGCTTTAGCTAGAAATAATAAATAAAGTGAGAAATAAGAGGGGTCACCTCACTTTAGTCACCTCACTTTATAAATAAAGTGTTCTTTTCCTAGTTGATTGACGTTATAACTTAGAGAGAGGGCCTTGGGGGTCCACATGAGTATGATGGGGAGGCATCAGGCTGACCCAAGGTTAACTGCGCAGGCCAAGGAGAGTGAAGGACGCAGTTAAGGTTTTGGAGGGAGTTTAGCATTATAAAAGGAGGGGTTCTCACATCATTTGGACATGCATATTTTGATATTGATATTGAGAGCTAGACTTTTGTCTGCTTCAGCACGCCGGTTGTTTAGTCGGTCTGCAGCACTGTTTAGTGCACGAGTGTCTTCGGTCGGAGATCTCACCCTTAGCCTCGGGGGACTTCGAGTGCCTGCCCTGGTAAGGTTATTTCTGGTTTCACCCTTAGCTTCGGGGGACTTCGAGTGCCTGCCCTAGTAAGGTTATTTTCTGAGTAACATCCTTCAGTTTCAGTGGGAATTGGTAGCATTTTCGGGTGGAGATTTGGAGAGGAAGAAGCCCTTCTTGTGGCTGCGCAGATCTGAAAAGGAGGGACGCTGTTCCAGGGGAAAAGAGGACGCAGATCAGCCTTAGAGAGAGGACGCTGTTCCAGGAAGGACGCAGTTCAGATCTGAGAAGGAGGGACGATGTTCCAGGAGAAGGAAGTACGCAGATCAGGCTTGGAGAGGGGACGCTGTTCTGGGAGACAGAAGAACGCAGATCTGAAGGCACATTGATAGATCCAGACTTGGAGAGTACAGATCTGAAAGGGTATTTGCAGATCTAGTTCTGTAGGGTGCAGATCTGGAGATATAGCATTAGATCCAGCTTGGGAGATTGCAGATCTGAAGAGATGTTGGCAGATCCAGCCTAGATCTGAAGAGATAACATCAGATCCAGCCTTGGAGGTTGCAGATCTGAAGAGATATTATCAGATCCAGCATAGATCTGAAGGGACAACAGTAGATCTGATCTAGGAGGACGCAGATCTGGATTGGAGGCTTCAGATCCAGTAGATCTGAGCATACAGGACGCAGATCCATCAGGGAGGACGCTGATCTGGTGAGTAGGATTGTGTGAGAGGGGCTTGACAACGTTTTCCAGCATTCAGGAGCTGAACCATTCATCTGGAGGTTTTTGTGACTAGCACTCCATCTGTTTCTGCGCTGTCACTAGCAGAGACAGCGTTTTCATTGATGAGGGTTTGGAGAACCGATATCAGCCATCTTCTAGTCTTCAGCTCACAGTTTCATTGCATTCCAGCAGCAGCCCTTCATAGCAGCTCTCCAGTCAGCTAGGACGCTGTCCATATTTGCAGCCATCATTTGTTCTGAGAGGGTCTCCACTTGCCAAGGGCAAGGATAGGTGCACTCATTCTGATTTTCTTGTACTCCTCTCTATGTACTTTCAGATTAATAAAATGGCTCAGTTTTCTGGCATTCTATGTGTACTTGTTCCATAATCTGGTTCCAGCATTATATTTTCTATATCTGTTTGGCATATTTCTGTGTATTACTGGTTATTTCCCTTTGGGGATATTACAGTGGTATCAGAGCATAGATCTGGCTCAGCCTGTGGTGCTAGCAGTCTATGACGCCCGGGGATAACCCCTACATCTATAGGAAGAGTCTCTTAGGGGGAAGTGATTCTGATCAGGAGCCACCTGAAACAGATTCAGAGACAGAGCAGCGGAATCCGATGGCAGATACAGATGAGAAGCTGGATGCAATCATCCATCACATGCAGGATATGTCAAAGAGGCTTGCAGCCGTGGAGGTAGCACAGAGAGGACCCCCTAGGGTTTTCCAGGTCGGAGAAGGATCGGGTATGTCTCACCACATACCAGTGCATGATGCTATCCCCATCATGACGACTCAGGCAACCGTGCGATCCACTATGCCCACATTCCCGCCAGCGGACACAGGGATGGGAGTACAGGGAAGTGCGCCGAGGGACAATCCAGCTCCCACGCAACCCACCATGCCTACCTTTCCGGTAGAGGACGAGGGATCGACAACGCGAAGAGATGTGAGTCCCACTCAATATGCAGCCATTTTTGCAGAGTGGCAGGGCCTAGGACAGGCATTCATGGATACTTTCCCCTATGAGCGCTATCTCCAGTACCGATGTGGCGTCAGAGCCCCTGAGCATGAGCAGCACCAACACAAGGGGCGTGGATCCCACCGAGAGGGTCACCGTGCGGCTAGTAAATTCCATTTGCCCATGTTTGATGGCTCATCAAAAACTACGGCAAGGTCCTGGGTGGAGAAGCTGGACATCTATTTTCAGCTTAACCAAATGCCGGAGATGGAGGCCATTAAGATGGCTACATTGCATTTAGAGGGTGAGGCCCAGGACTGGTGGTTTCATGGGATGGAAACACTGGGACATTCCACAGTGACGACATATGCTGAGTTCACCAGGAGAGTGGTGGAGCGTTTTGATAGGAGGGATCCAGAGCAGCATTTCTTTGAGCTAACCAAGCTCAAACAGACGGGGAGTGCAGAGGCATACATCTCAGACTTCTTGAGGGTTTCAGTGATGGTACCTGACTTATCGACAGCTCGGATGGTCTATATGTTTGTGGAGGGGCTGTCAGAGCCACTTCGTGGCCTAGTCTGGTCAAACAAACCGGCTACACTACAGGATGCTATCAGTAGGGCTCGTGACCTACAGGATGTCTTGCCTAGGACTCGGCCACCTTATCCCCAGAGACAGGCTTTCCAGCCTAAGGGTAAGGACACGAGGGTTCCGCCTCCCAAGGCGAATCAGGGACGAGGGCAGATTGAGGATGAAGCCAAGAGAGAGCTGAGGAGGAAGCGATTGTGCTTCACTTGCCAGGAGCCGTGGGCACCGGGACACAAATGTACAGCAGGGAAGGCACATTTCATAGAGGTCTTCTCCGAGAGCAGCGGGGAAGAGGATGAGGAGGATGATGAGGAGGCAGGAGGATGTTATGCGGCACAGAGTACCTTACCACCTCCACCACTCGATGCAGGTGGGGCATCATTCGCACCTACTGGGGGAGCTCTAGCAGCATTACGAGGAGTCCCCAAGTATCTGACATTACGCGTACGGGGGACAGTGCGCGGACAGCAGGTTTCGGTCTTAGTCGACAGTGGGGCCACCCACAACTTCATTGATGCCCAGATGGTGGCACAGAGAGGCATACCGACGGAGGGCTTTGATGGATTTTTCGTTTTGGTACCAGGAGATCAGACCATGGCATGTGCTCGATATGTACCAGAACTATCAGTGACGATGGGCACCTATACATTGACCGATCACTTCTTTGTGGTGGACATCCCGGACACCAATGTGATATTGGGAGTTCAGTGGCTTATTACTCTGGGGAAGGTCACAACGGATTGGAAGGCCTTAGAGATGGAGTGGGATGATCCCAAGACGGGGAAGCATGAGAAGATACGAGGGCAGAACACATATCCGCCCCAGACAGTATCGGCACACAGCATGGAGGCGACATTTCGCAAGGGAGATATAGAGTGGGCAGTAGAGTTGCGGGCTTCGGAGGCAGTAGATACAGGACGGACGGTGCACCCTGATCTACAGACTATTCTCGACAGATATGCAGTAGTTTTTGGAGACATTCCGCCAGGACAGCCACCGGATCGGGGGTTTGAGCACACGATCGAGCTGGAGCAGGGGATACAGGCGGTGATCACCACACCGTATAGGCATCCCAAGGCCTATCGGGATGAGATAGAACGGGCCATTCAGGAGTTGCTGGCCCTTGGGCACATTCGACCCAGCACCAGTCCTTTCGCTTCTTCAGTAGTGCTGGTGAAGAAGAAGGACGGTACATTACGCATGTGCATTGATTACAGGGCTCTGAACAAGAAGACCCTGAAGAACAAGTACCCCATTCCTAGGATCGACGAGCTGATGGATGAGTTGAGAGGAGCACGGTTCTTCTCAAAGATTGATTGGAGATCCGGGTACCATCAGATACGCATGAGGGAACAAGACATTCCCAAGACTGCTTTCAGGTGTCATTATGGGCACTTCGAGTTTTTGGTCATGCCATTCGGGTTGACCAATGCACCAACTACCTTTCAGTCTTGTATGAACCACATTTTCAGGGATCATCTGAGGAAGTTTGTGCTGGTTTTCTTTGATGATATCCTTATATACAGCAGGACTTGGGAGGAGCATCTCCAGCACATTGAGACGGTCTTGCACATTTTGGAGGAGCAACAATTCTTTGCCAAGCTCTCCAAGTGTGAGTTTGGATTGACGGAGATGCTGTATCTGGGACACATTATAGGAGTGGACGGGGTGAGAGTCCACGAGGAGAAGATCCGGGCTATCAGGGACTGGCCAGAGCCACGGAATGTAACAGAACTTCGAGGGTTCATTGGTATTTTCACCTATTACAGGAAGTTCGTCAAAGGCTTCTCTCAGCTTGCTGCACCCCTCACGGAGTTGACGAGGAAGGGGGCATTCAGTTGGTCGGATACGGCACAACGAGCTTTTGATAAGCTCAAGGAGGTGATGAGCAGTTGTCCCGTGTTGGCATTGCCAGATTTTACGCAGCCCTTTTTCCTAGAGTGCAATGCATCAGGAGAGGGGATTGGAGCAGTATTGATGCAGGAGGGTCATCCGATTGCGTTCGAGAGCCGGAAGCTCCTTCCACACGAGAGGCTATATCCCATATATGATAAGGAGATGCTGGCCATCATGCATGCATTAGCCAAATTCCGGCAGTACCTGGTAGGTGGCAGATTCAGGGTGAGGACAGATCATAACAGCCTGAAGTACTTTCTGGAGCAGAAGCAGTTGCAGGAGAGGCAGCAGAAGTGGATCAGCAAGATCCGGGCTTACGACTTTGACATAGAGTATGTCAAGGGGAAGAATAACGTGGTAGCTGATGCCCTTTCCCGTAGACCAGCCACGTTATCACTCATGAGCTTGGATGCTGACTGAAAGGCTCGACTACTGGTTGAGTACTCCAAAGATAGATTTGCATGCGAGGTGCTGGATGGACAGGTAGCAGATAGCAGATACAGGGTGGCCGATGAGGTCATCTATTACAGGGATAGGATCTTCTTGACTGAGGGGTCTCAGCTCAAGGAGAAGATACTCCATGCTTCTCATGATTCACCATTGGCGGGCCATCAGGGGTTCACCAAGATGTACAGGGCCATCCGGGAGAGGTTTGCATGGAAGGGCCTCAAGGAGGACGTACTCCAGCATGTCAGGGAGTGCGAGGTTTGTCAGCGGAACAAGGGAGAGATGAGCCATCCCGCAGGGTTGCTGCAGCCACTTCCCATTCCGGAGGGGAAATGGGAGAGTATTTCGATGGACTTCATCACGGGGTTGCCCACAGTACAGGGCAAGGACTGCATCTTCGTAGTGGTTGACCGGCTAACGAAGTATGCTCATTTTTTTGCCATTTTGGCACATCACACAGCGGCACAGGTGGCAGAGTTGTTTTTCCGGGAGGTTTTCAGATTGCATGGTCTACCCAAGACCATTGTTAGTGACAGGGACAGCCGTTTTATGGGTGGATTTTGGCAGGAGCTCTTTCGACTAGTGGGGACCGAGTTGACACCGAGCACTAGTTATCATCCCCAGACGGACGGGCAGACGGAGATAGTTAACAAGTGGCTAGAGGGCTACTTGCGTAACTACGTCAGTGGGCAGCAGAGAGCGTGGCTGAAATGGCTACATTTGGGCGAGTACTGCTACAACACAACCCACCATATGTCTATCGGTATGACACCTTTCTATGCATTGTATGGATATCATTCCCTATCTTTTGTGGACATGATGTTTGGTGTTAGCAGGGCTCCGCGAGCCAAGTTATGGATCCAAGAGAGCCAAGATATCCTTCGGACTCTCAAGGACAACATAGCCACAGCACAAAATCAGCAGAAGTTGTATGCTGACAAGGGTCGGGTGGAGAGACACTTTGAGGTAGGGGACCTAGTCTACCTACGGTTACAGCCATACCGACAGTCTTCGCTCAAACAGAAGGGGGCAGAGAAGCTAAAGCCTCGTTTTTATGGACCATACAGGGTGATACGCAGGATCGGGCAGGTTGCATATGAGTTGGAACTGCCCCAAGGCAGCCGGATTCATAACATCTTCCATGTATCATGCCTGAAGAAGGCGCTGGGTCAGCTTGTGACAGTCACCGGGGAGCTACCGCCTATAGATGATGAGGGGCACTTGGTGTTACAGCCGGAGGCCATTATTGACACCAGGGAGAGGCAGCTGCGTAGCAGGAAGATCAGAGAGTTCTTGGTGAGATGGAAGAATTTGCCGGATGAGGATGCCACTTGGGAGGATGAGAGGATCTTACAGCATCCATTCCTTCAGTTGCTTGAGGACAAGCAACGTTTTGCCGGGGGAGACTGTAATATTCCCAATTAGCTTTGCTAATTGGAATATTTCATTTTTGCTTTATTTTGCCGCTTTGGCTAGAAATAATAAATAAAGTGAGAAATAAGAGGGGTCACCTCACTTTAGTCACCTCACTTTATAAATAAAGTGTTCTTTTCCTAGTTGATTGACGTTATAACTTAGAGAGGGGGCCTTGGGGGTCCACGTGAGTATGACGGGGAGGCATCAGGCTGACCCAAGGTTAACTGCGCAGGTCAAAGGAGAGTAAGGACGCAGTTAAGTTTTGGAGGGAGTTTGGCATTATAAAAGGAGGGGTTCTCACCTCATTTGGACATGCATGATTTTATATTGATATTGAGAGCTAGACTTATGTCTGCTTCAGCACGCCGGTTGTTTAGTCGGTCTGCAGCACTGTTTAGTGCAACCGAGTGTCTCCGGTCGGAGATCTCACCCTTAGCCTCGGGGGACTTCGAGTGCCTGCCCTGGTAAGGTTATTTCTGGTTTCACCCTTAGCTTCGGGGGACTTCGAGTGCCTGCCCTAGTGAGGTTATTTTCTGAGTAACATCCTTCAGTTTCAGTGGGAATTGGTAGCATTTTCGGGTGGAGATTTGGAGAGGAAGAAGCCCTTCTTGTGGCTGCGCAGATCTGAAAAGGAGGGACGCTGTTCTAGGGGAAAAGAGGACGTAGATCAGCCTTAGAGAGAGGACGATGTTCCAGGAAGGACGTAGTTCAGATCTGAGAAGGAGGGACGCTGTTCCAGGAGAAGGAAGTACGCAGATCAGGCTTGGAGAGGGGACGCTGTTATGGGAGACAGAAGAACGCAGATCTGAAGGCACATTGATAGATCCAGACTTGGAGAGTACAGATCTGAAAGGGTATTTGCAGATCTAGTTCTGTAGGGTGCAGATCTGGAGATATAGCATTAGATCCAGCTTGGGAGATTGCAGATATGAAGAGATATTGGCAGATCCAGCCTAGATCTGAAGAGATAACATCAGATCCAGCCTTGGAGGTTGTAGATCTGAAGAGATATTATCAGATCCAGCATAGATCTGAAGGGGTAACAGTAGATCTGATCTAGGAGGACGCAGATCTGGAGGGATAGGACGCAGATCTGGATTGGAGGCTTCAGATCCGATGGAGTACGCGAAACATCTGGGACCAGTCCATCGGGGAGAGACGACGATACGAGTGAGCGAGTATTGTGTGAGAGGGAAGCGACGGCGTTTTCCGGCATTGGTGAACCATTCATACGGAGAGTTTTGTGACTAGCACTCACATACATTTACCAACGTCACTGAGGAAACCGACGTTTTTATTGGTGAGGGTTTGGAGGACTGATATCAGCCATCTTCTAGTCTTCAGTTCACAGTTCCATTGCATTCCAGCAGCAGCTCTTCATAGCAGCCCTTCAGCCAGCTAGGACGCTGTCCATATTTGCAGCCATCATTTGTTCTGAGAGGGTCTCCACTTGCCAAGGGCAAGGATAGGTGCACTCATTCTGATTTTCTTGTACTCCTCTCTATGTACTTTCAGATTAATAAAATGGCTCAGTTTTCTGGAATTCTATGTGTACTTGTTCCATGATCTGGTTCCAGCATTGTAGTTTCTATATCTGTCTGGCATATTTCTGTGTATTACTGGTTATTTCCCTTTGGGGATATTACAATATGGATCTATACACAGGATCTCATAATCCAATGAATTTACGAAGGTAAAACCCTCCGAGAAAATTCCAAGTAATAACATATGCTTGAAATTTTGCAATTTTTATTAAAATAGAGGCAAAACCTCTCAGTGAACTCTACTACGGCCAAATTCCAAATTCTTCCTTTGCTGAGGTTACATTTATAGGTTTTTTACATAACGATCGACCTCTTCTTGAGGATCGAATTCTTCAAATTTAGACAATTCCTAATTACACAATATCTTCCTAAATTCCATCAACTAAAGCTAAATATGTTGAAACAAATATGTTAGCCCCCCTATGAAATTTTTGACAAGCAAATAGGGGGCTAAATCATTTTTGAGTCTTCAAGGAATGCATTTCCTCTGAAAACACAGTCTCCTTGAAGCCTCTTTGTGTCTTTTATCCTTTGATCAAGTCCCCTCTGCTGATTCCCCTTTTAAAGCCTCTCTGTCATGTGAAGAAATGCCCAAAGGCCCCTTTTTCCCTCTCATTTCCCCCACTTAACCTCTTTTTCATTCCCCTTGTCTTCCCCTTCTATTTCCCTTCTTACCCTTCATTTCCCCCTAAAATACCCTTTAAATTCCCCCCCCTAACCTTTGCTGACCTTCTTCCCCCTTTATTTCTCTATCGTTCCCCTTCCCAACCTTAAAAATCCATTTAAATGGGCAAACAACCCATGTTCCGACCTTATTATAAGGCCTAGCCCCTTTCCGCCAGCCCCTTTCAAACCACTTCCCACACATGCCCGTGCGCTGGGACCAAGCGCTTAATTCCCAAGCGCTAATCGCAATCGGAACTATCAGCGGGTCCATTTCCCTTGTTACATCATAAAACCCCCGATGCGATTTGATTATATCGTTAAGTCCCCGCTCCGATCTGAACCGTTGATCCGCTTAGATCTGATGGCTGTCCGCCAATCGCAAATCCCCTCCGATCGCAATCGCAACTCACAATGGTGCCGCCCCGATTGAGATCTTCTGATTCAATCCTGACCGCTGATCTCCCCGCCTGATCCGACGGTCCTCCGCTAATCGCAAGCCTTCTTGTCCGACCCCCGATTGCGATCTGCCGATTTAATCTCCGCCGTCCATTTTCCCGCTGATCCGACGGTCCTCCGCCAATCGTAGATCCCCTCCGATTGTGTTCTCCACCATTGATCTCCCCGCCAGATCGACGGTCAACGCTCAATCGCAGACCCTTCCCGATCGCTGTTCACAGGCCTTCCCTTTGTCCTCCGATTTAATCCTGACCATTCATTCCTCCCCCAGATCGACGGTCCTGCGCCAATCGCATCCTCCACCTGATCGCCGATCGCAAGTCTTTCCGCGTTCCCCCCGATTCAATCCTGTCCGTTCGTTCAACCCGCGATCCGACGGTCATCGCTTAATCGCTTCCCCATTCTCAATCACAATCAGAACTTTCAAAGGGTGTGTTGCGATTGATGATCGCTCCGACTTCCGATTGCGATTGAGCGATTAGATCATAGCCGTCCGTTTCCTCCCAGATCTGACGGTTCTGGTTTATTCCCTCTCCGCCTCCGCCGGGTCCCACCTCCATGGCCTCCGCTCCATTGTTTTTCGTGTTTTCCTTTGTATTTCGCCCAAGCAATAATCTTTGGGTTTTTACATTGTTGATCGTTTCTCCACCGCTCTGAGTTCTTTCCACCATTCTCCATTCTTCCACCACCATTCCACCGCCTCCATAGCATTTCCACCGCCGCCACTGCCCGGGTTTTAAACAGAGTTATTTCAGTGTGCAGATAGTACAGAGAGGCCATTTCAGCCGGCCGGTGAAACAACAGAGACAAAATTTAAAGGGGATTTATGCTTGTAATTAAATATTAACAATGTGAACCCACAGGTCAAAGGATCAAGGCACAGTTTGAAGACCAAGAACACACTGTAAAGTCTTATCTGTGTTAAATATCAGCAGAGTACGTTCTCTCCAAACGTACGCCATTCCTACAGAGTTCTCCATGCCTCTCGAGCCCAGGGAAATTAAATACACAGACAGGAGCTTCATTAAAGATTGTCTGAGCAGCAGTAATGGAGGTATGGAGAAGTCGCAGACTTCCATCCATGTCATTTATTTCAGAAAGGCTAGCACAGAGCTCCAAGCACCAGAAAGGACTTCAAAGAATGTATCAGAGGTCAAAATCGACCTGACAGAGATCTCCGAACTAGTCTCAGAGTACCTACAGCGTTGCAGATAGCCATTAAGCAGTGTGGGCGTGGACACTTCCGCCATTCTGTCTTAATGAGTCTCATTTAATTGTCTATCTGCCTCTGTCTCTTCCTCTTCTCCTATAAAATCCCTGAGAACGAATTGTAAAGGTTGTTGTCGGTTGCCCAGTTGTTGTTCAGTTGTTGGGCATTCGCTGTTAGAGGGATTCATTTGACTGTTAGAACAGTCGTGGGAGTGAGTAGCAGAGTAGTTGTATGTAATAGGCTGGGAGGAGAAGTCTGGACTATAACAGCCATTGAGCTTATTGTACATGACTGGTTTTGCATCTATTAATCAAAGCACTTTTCACAGGATCCTAGTCTATTTCTATTGGTGATGTTTTCTTACTCTGTTTATTACATTTTCACATTGTTTCATGTTCTTCTGGTAGGCATCAGAATAATGGTATAGGATTCACCCTTGTTAGGTGCCCTATGCTGTCTGCTCTCCCTACCTTTATGTTTTCTGCTCTATGTGCTATCTAAGAGCTGGTTTCGGTTGATTTAACCAGCGCAGCGGATGTTATTGCCTGCTGGTTGATGTATGAATTGGTTGAGTTAGTTCTTAGAAGTTCTTGTTGGGTTTAAGCTGGAAGGTTTGGGAACACTAGGGATAAGTGTTAGCCCTGTCCACTAGGATCCTTGCGCGACCAGCTCGCCTTTCTAAGATCCCTTTGTTTATCTTATCTCTGTTTTCCCCTTGGAGTTGCTAAATCAGACCTGGAGTTAAATGATCTCTGGTCTGATCTATAAGCTGCCCCTTTGTCTCTTTGAGAGCTGCCTTTGAGTATGTCCAAGCAGGTCTGGAGTTAAATGACCTCTGACCTGATCTATAGACAGATTATTGGTTGCTTTCCTTCTTTCACTTTCCTCCTTAATGTTCCATCCCATCATCTATCTAAAAAGATCCTTTAGTATAGATGACTTTCCCTTTGAAAGCCTTGGCTAGTGGTTGCATGTAATTTCCTTTCATGACTCCATAGCCCAATGGATGGCACGGTCTTGGCCCTTTTTCTCTGCTGAAACAGCCTGCTGTTTTGTTCCTTTCCTCCCACTGCTTTCTCAGTCCATGATCTCGTGACCAACCCAGCAATCCTTCAACCAAATAATTTTTAAAAACCCCCCTTGGTGCTTCATAACTAGCCTAACATCTCATCTTGAGCCTCAAAGATATATCATTCTTTGTTTTATTGGAGAGATCCCTCTCCGGGTCCAGGAGGGCTAGATCCTAGGGCCCCAAAGTGGTTTGATGTTGTCTCATCTTTTGGTATTGCCAAATCTGTCAAAACATGGGAACCCCAACAAAATATAAAGATGTTCAACTTCCCTAGATACTAGTTCAACCCTATCTAGTAAAATAGTAAATTGACAGCTAAAGGTACCAACACCTTTGATTGGAACATTTTTTTGGATTTTTGGAATAATTAATGAATTCTTTTGTCTCTAAGCCTCATGCCCCTGCATTAGATCATGGGCAATCGAATGGGTGTTTGGTAGCATGGGTGCAACCTAATAATCCTACAACTGATAGTCAACATCCCTTTCACCTAGATCTCAATTGGATCTCCACTGTAACTGACATGCATGCAGCTAATAATAGTAAATCCTTAGTTTCATATGAGATCACTAATTGTGAATTAAATAATATTTAATTCACTTGATCTCTCACTAGTGTATCAAATAGTTACAACTATCACAACTGACTTTAACTCACTTAACAGAGTTAAACTGATTATAACCTGAATTAACTAATGCACCACTGCACTTCGAACTCTGTTACAACTAGAATTACTCTGCATGCCTCACCAACTACCCTCAACTCAAAATTCATGAGCTAACTGAGTTTATCACACTCAGTTAACTATTATAAGTTATTTTGAGATTAGATTACATTTTATTTTCCATCTTAATTAAGGGATATCTAAAATAGACATGCACCAAATTTAGCCCACATCAGTGTAGGTGCTACTAGAACCTATGTCCCACACTAGTGTAGGTGATGCTTGGACCTCCCGGTCCCACACTAGTGTAGCTGCTACAATTTCTTGTTGGAATTCAACACTCCCTCTCAACAAGAAAGGGATTATTTTTCACCCCAATCCTGTCTCTATGGTATTCGAATTTGCTCCTAGTGAGCACCTTCTTCAGAATATCTGCATACTGATCTTCCATGGGAATGTAATGAAGTAACATTATGCGCCTCTGCACACAATCTATGAGATGGTGGTACCAGATGTCTATGTGCTTGGATCTATCATGAAACACAGGATTAACTGAGATTTTAATGCAACTCTGGTTATCACAATGTATCACTGTCGGATCCATATGAAAACCAAAAAAACAACCAAGATCTTTCTCATCCAAATGGCCTCACATGCAGCTTGACTTGTTGTCATGTACTCTGCCTCCACTGAACTGAGTGCCACAGATCGCTGCTTCCTGTTGTACCAAGAAACTTCTGTCGATCCTATGCTAAAAATCTCTCTTGATGTGCTCTTTTTGTCTGATGGAATTCATGCCCAATATGCATCCGTGAATCCATCAAGCTTCACTCCCTATGTCCTTGTGTGCCATAATCCATACTCTAATGTGCCCCTTAGGTATCTCAAGACATGCTTCCCCACCTTCCAAAAGAGCTTGGTAGGCTTAACCATATCTTAACTCAGTTGGTTAACTATGTAGCAAATGTTTGGTCTGGTGTTCACTAAGTATATCAATGAACCAACTAACTAATTGTAGACAGTAGCATCCACTACCTCTCCTGAAGTAGCATCCTCTTTCTTCCAATTTCCTGGAAGAGGAGTGTCCATGGGTTTGCAGCTCTCCATGTGAAACTTACCCAGTATCTCTTTGGCATAATTTCCTTGAGAAACAAAGATTTCACCATCTTGCTGCCATATTTAAAAACCAAGGAAATAATGAAGGAGCCCCATGTCCATAATTTAGAACTCCCTTGCGTGAGTGTATCATCTTCTCATCACCAGTCAAAATTATATCATCAACATAATGTACAATAATCAATAGCTTACCCTCAACCACAATCTCGTACAAGTTTACATCAGCTTCAATTTTGGTGAAGCCCAGTCTGGTTAAATAGCTGTCAATCCAAGTGTACCAAGCATGAGGTGCTTGCTTCAGCCCATATAGTGCTCTCTTGAGTCGACACACATGCGAATCACTATCGAAGATCTCGAAACCTTCTGGCTTCTCTATTTACAATTATTCCTCAATAACTCCATTGAGAAACACAATTTTCACATCCATCTGATGAATGTGCCACCCCATCTGCGTTGAGAGTGCAAGGATAGATCTAATGGAAGAGTGCGTTGCAACTGGTGCAAAAGTTTCATCATATTTGATCCCCTCAATTTGTGAGAATCCTCGGGCCACAAATTTGGCCTTGTACTTCTCCACACTCCCATCAGCAGCTTGCTTTACCTTGTAGATCCATCTAGATCCAACCAATGATTTATTGACTGGTCTTGGGACAATTTCCCATGCAATTTTCTTGACAATGGAGTCATACTCCTCCACCATTGCATCAACCCAAATTGGTTGCTACACTGCCTCCTCAAAGGAAGATGGTTCTGTCACAATAATTTTTTTTATAAGAGCCATGTATCTAGTAACCTTGTCTAGAGACTATCTTTGCCTGCTTAGTGAAGTAGGGCCTACTACATTCTATACTGCATCAAGTCTCAATCTATCAGCTTGCGTGGTGCGCCTTCTACCATTTTTGATGGATGGGTCTGCATGAGTGTTTTATGCCACTCCATGATCCTCCACATGTGGTTGTTCCACATCTTAAGGTTCATTCTTAGGAACCAAGAATTCCTCCTCTACATTCAAATCCAGCTCCCTCTCAAGGGCCAATCACATGGCTTTCTCCTCATCAAATTTTATATCTCGTCGCACAAAAATCATTCTGATATTTGGCCAATACACCCGATAGTTGTGGGGAGTTTTAGTGTACCTCACAAAAATCCCAATCTCAACTGTTGGTTCCAGCTTCTTCATGGCATCTTTGGTCACATGCACATAAACAGATGAGCCATAAATATTAAAATGTGAAACATCAGGTTTCTTACCAGTAAAAGCCTCTTCAGGTGTACTCATGCCAAGTATCATATGAGGACAACGATTATGCACAAATACCATTGTGTTGCATGCCTCCACTGACAGATGCAATGGTATGCCCTAATCATGCAACATCGCTCTTGCTACACCCACAATCGTTTTGTTCTTTCTTTCAACGACCACATTCTGCTGTGGGTTATGAGGCGCTATCATTTCTCTTCAAATTCCTTATTTGCATTTGAAGTTCTTGAATTCGTTGGAGATGTAATCACCATCATTTTCGCTCCTAAGAGACTTCACTTGCTTCCTCGTGTCTTTCTCCACCAGTGCTTTAAACTCAAGAAACTTTGAGAACGTATGATCTTTCTTCTACATGAAGTAGATCTAGCACTTCCGAGAAAATTCATGAAAAAATATCACATAGTACTTATGATTTTTTGTTGAAGCAATAGAGAATGGTCCACACATGTTTGAGTGAACTCTCTCAAGGATCCCTGAGGCTCGGTTCTCCTTCTCATGAAAAGTGGCCTTTACATATTTTCCCATAGGACAACCCTTGCATGTGTCTGACTGCGCAAGTGCACCCTTGGGAAGAATAGTAGAAATATGTTGCATGACTTTTAAGGCTCCGTGGTGAAGATGGCCCAATCTCCTGTGCCATAACTCACTTTCATCCCAGCTCACCACTTTGTCTGCCTTATGTTAGTCATCAGTATTTTTGCCTGTTATGATGACTAGATCCCTTGTCTAGGTTTTCTAGAAACCAATCTCACAAGTCAATTTGTTCTCCAGAAAACCCCTCAAACAAATTTTTTGTCTTCTTACCCCTCTCTTGCTTACCAAGGTAGAAGTGGTCTTCAGTTTTCAGTCTCGCTCTAAAAAGTAGCAAGCCTCCCTATCTATAACTTTCATAAGCTTTGTTTCCCTGCTATCAAAATCCCCCTGTTTCATATACCTCATTGTCCAAAATTTAGACAAAGTGTCTACTCCTTTCTCACTGACCATTTTGTCATATGATGACCTCATGATGCCTAAGAAACTATCCGAAATCTATGACAAAGTTTGTACGTCTAGGTGGTGGTGTTTAGTGAAAATTTCTTGACAGAAATGTCTTGAGCCAAAACCTTGTTTTCATCATCATGTCAACCATAATTAGCTTCCCATCCTATAAAAAAAAAACACCCTGGTTTATCTTTAGGTCATACGCCATTGAATGGTTACTTGGTTTCATTTCAACAAAGCTCAGAAATATTCATTCCAGAAAAAGAACAGGATTCTAAAGTTTCAAGCATGATTTCATGACACACTACAAAGATCTCCATAAATCAAATATCATCTATCAAATGCATCTCTGCAGGGGTGTATTCAGTGATAGCAATATGCAAAATGAGAGCAAGAGAGAAAATGCAAACAAGATTCTCATGTTGTGGCAGTTTGCCATCATAAAGCAGATGAAGTGCAGTAAGTGAAGGAAAGAAAACATACGAGTTTCAGATTCAAAAAGAGCCAAAAGACAAAGGTCCTCCATCAAGACAAAAGAACACAAAGGATTAGGTGATGTCTATCTTTGACACTCCATGCTAACTCCAAAGGTATTGCTGCATAAGTTCTCAAAGGGGTAACCAAAGCCCTTCAAATCACTCTTTTTCAGGCAAGAAAAAAAATCTTTGACAGAAAGAGGTCTAAAGCAATTAAGCATCATAATGAAGGTATAAAGAGGAACAACTACTTCTTATATCTCACCATGAACCTAGACTCTGAGAAACAATCAAAGATAAATTCACTACACGTTATGAAAACACAGTAAAGAAAAAAGGAGTTATCTCAGAAATACACACAGTGAGCACTTACCATTTGCAAATCACCTTGTTTTCTCCCAGGTTACACAGTGATATGGTGCAAAGGAGACATATATTACAGATAAGGTTTCATAAAGGAAGAGGATAGTTTGTTTGAAGGACTTCATAAGTGATAAGTAAAAGATCACAGTTTGCTTATTATGCCCTTTTCGAATGAACAAAGAAGGACACAGTACTTGACGAAAGAAGACTTTTTGTGTTTCATAGTGCCTCCTTCAGTCATGAGCAGATGGCAAAAAACACACATTTGAAGGCCTCCTTCATGACGAGTAGAGGGCCTACACAGTGGATTTGATTGACCTAAGTGGTTGCATTTGCTTGACCTCCTTCATAATAAGCAGAGGGTAAAAACATAGCCAAAATTCCTCCTCCAAAAGATGAGCAGAGGGCATAACACACTTTGTTTAAATTCCTCCTTCAAAATAAGCAAAAAGACAATACAAGCCATGAGTCGCGCCCAGGGCCATTTTTGTTTAAAAATGGGTTTCTGACCAAACAGAGATGAAATTGACAACAGTGAGAGAGGTTTTTGTCCATAATATGTTAAAGAAAAAAAACCTCCTTCTGTTTCTACATAGGTATAATGGTTTGTGAGAAATGTAAAAAATACAGGTGTCACGGGAGAATTTATGTATGGCTGGACCCAACATTCACCATTTTTGACCAGTGTTGGGACAGTCAGTATTTGGAAAACAAAATGGACACAAAATGAAAAAAATCAAGTATATTTGGAAATTATACTTCCATAGCTTTCCAATGAGCTTTCCAATGAGCTATCATGATCTCAATTTGGAATTGAGGAAGGCATCCAAAAGTGGCCTGCAAATAGCACTATGCATTTCTGCACCAGGATTCACCATTTTTGACCAGTGTTGGGAAAATCAATTTTTGAACAACCAAATGAATAAAAAATGACAAAAATCAAGTATATTCGGAAATGAGAGTTCCATATCTTTCCAATGAGCTATCATGAGCTCAATTGGCAATTGAGGAAGGCATCCAAAAGTGGTCTGCAAACAGTACTATGCATTTCTGCACCAGGATTCACCATTTTTTACCAGTGTTGGGACAATCAATTTTTGAACAACCAAATGAACACCAAATGAAAAAAATCAAGCATATTTGGAAATTAGACTTCTCTAGATTTCCAACGAGCCATCCCGAGCCCAATTCCAACACCAGGACGACTTCTAAAACTTGCTGCAAAATGGCGCGACGCACTTGTAAGCACTCCCAGTGTAATTTTCTAAAGGACGCGATGCGCTTGGAAAAGGACGCGACACACCTGTGTGCAAGAACGTAAGGAGCCTCTAAGAGTGCCAGAAAACTGATTTTTTTGCACAATATTGAATTTTCACCACAGCAAAGGAGATTTCTAAGGTGAAGGCCTCTTTGACTTTAAAAACATGTTTGTTGAGGTTATAAAGAAGACAGCCCTCCACAAACTCAAAACAGTGATAAGGGCACTCAATTTGTTTAAAGGGTTTCTATGGAGGAAAATAACATTTGTTTAAAGGCTTCCATCAGTAGTGAGTAAAAAGGAAAAATATCTGGTTTAAATGTATTTTTTCAATCATGATAAGGAAAAAT
The DNA here is from genome assembly GCA_034641835.2 of Pinus albicaulis. Classification (NCBI taxonomy): domain Eukaryota; kingdom Viridiplantae; phylum Streptophyta; class Pinopsida; order Pinales; family Pinaceae; genus Pinus; species Pinus albicaulis. The sequence continues at coordinate 1,263,043,661 of CM076574.1, read as the reverse complement.
CAAACAGTCTGGTTTGCAAAAAGACCTCCTACATAATAAGTAGAGAAGGCTCACACATTTTTCAAGAAACTGTCCCTACAGAGCGAAATGAAAATCATACAGTTTACAAGGGCCTCTTTAAATTGTAAGCATAAGTCACCATCTCAGAGAGCCCAGACAGAGGTTATGTGTAGTTTGAAATAGCTTCTTTCAAGTTAAAACAGAGATCAACTAAAGTACTCCTACAGTTTTTCAATGGCCTCCTTCATTATAAGCAGAGGGCACAATATTTGATGAAAAATAGCCTCTTTCAAGGACTAATACAATCAATGACAAAGAAAGGCCCTACACAGTTGTTTGAAAGCCTTTTTCATGACAAACAAAAGGTAAAACAGTTTTTGCTACATATGCTCCTTCAATGACAAACAAAGGGCCCACTTACACAGTTGGGTGTGGAGCTTGATTATCTTGTTTACTTTGTATCATAGCATTGGACCCCTGTACCTTAAAAGGGGCGGCAACACCTCCCATTATTAATCGTTGCCGTGGGGGGTCCAGGGGGGGGCGGCAACGCTTTTTGGAGCCCCCCCGAAGCTAAAAACAGATGTAAAATTGCCTTGTAAAAGTATAATAATTTCTAGTCAATCTGGGCCGTTCATTAGGCAAATGATCTGACGGTAGAAGTTATGTTTAGATTAGGGTTGTTTTCCCTAGAAGGCAACCCCCTTGTATATATGAGGGTATTGTATTGCGGCTGTGTATTATATGTGTATTCTCGGAGCGAGAAATAGAGAGGGAGACTGTGAGAGAGAACAGAGGATATTACAATGGATCTGCTGTAGGTTTTTTTCTCTTCATTTTTGCTGGATAATAGAAAGGAAGGACTGACTGTTTGGGTTGGACATAGCCCAAATTGGGTGAACCACGTATATCTGTGTCTCTCTAGTTTTATGTGTTTTGTGTGCTTTTATTTTCCGCATATTTTATATGTTGCATTGCTCCATAATATATAATTTTCTAACAACTGGTATCAGAGCCGAAGGTATATTTGGCTGATAAACTCGCAGGAAAGAAGGGTTCCTAGTTCGAGTGGGAGCAATGGCGGACGATGGTAAGTTTAGGGTCGAGAAATTTAACGGCCAAAACTTTCCGCTGTGGAAGATGCAGATGGAAGATTATCTGTATCAGAAATATCTGTACCTACCATTGAGCGGAAAAACAAATAATTCGGCAGCCATGACAGATGTGGAATGGAACATTCTCGATAGAAAGGCACTTGGAACAGTACGGTTGTGTCTTTCGGCATCAGTCGCCTTCAATATTTCGAAGGAAACAACAACAGAGGGTTTGATGCAGACGTTGGCAAAACTATATGAAAAACCCTCGGCCTCAAACAAGGTATTTCTTATGAAACAACTATTTAATATGAAGATGTCAGAAGGTGGATCTGTTGCAGACCATTTAAATGAATTTAATACAGTTACCAGTCAGTTAAGTTCTGTAGGGGTAAACTTTGATGATGAAGTTAGAGCTCTATTATTCTTGTGCTCATTTCCAGAGAGTTGGAATGGTTTAGTGATGGCCATTAGTAACTCTGTCTTTGGATCTAGTACTTTAAAGTTTGATGATGTTGTGGGTGCTATCCTTAGCGAGGAAATGCGATGGAAAAGCTCCGGTGAGACATCAGGTAATGCTTTGAGTGCAGAGTCTAGGGGAAGAAGAATGGAAAGAGGAAAGAGCTCGGGATATTGCATTAAATCAAGGAAAGGAAGATCCAAGTCCAGATCAGGAATAGTGTGCTGGAATTGCGAAAAGAAAGGACACCTAAAGAAAGACTGTAGATCTCCGAAGGGAAAAGAAGGAGACACACAGCAAGAAAAAAATCATGAAGCAAATGTGACAGGCGATGTGTTACAAGATGCTTTGATTCTTTCTTTCGAAAATGTTATTGATTCTTGGGTTGTAGATTCAGGGGCTTCATTCCATGCCACACCTGATAAGAAATATTTTCATGACTATGTTCAAGGAGATTTTGGACAAGTTCGTTTGGGTGATGATAAAACCTGTAAAATTGTTGGAATGGGTAAAGTTCTTGTAAAACAACAAAATGGAAACCAATGGCTACTAAAGGAGGTAAGGCATGTTCCAGATCTGAAGAAAAATCTGATTTCAACAGGGCAATTAGGCGGTGAAGGTTGTGTGACAACTTTCACAGATAAAACTTGGAAGGTCACCAAAGGAGCATTGGTAATAGAAAAAGGTGAAAAGGTTGGTACATTGTATTTATGCAATGGTATTTCTAACTCTGTTAATGCTTTAAATTCCAAAGGAGCAGATGCAACATTATGGCATCATAGGCTCGGGCACATGAGTGAGAAGGGGATGAAAATTCTTCACTCAAGAAATTTGCTGCCAGGTTTGAAGAATGTTGATTTGGATTTCTGTGAGAATTGCATTTATGGAAAACAGAAGAGAGTCAGATTTCTCAGAGTTGGGAAAGAAAATAAGAGTGAAAAATTGGAGCTTGTGCATACAGATGTATGGGGACCTGCTCAGGTATCATCTCTCGGTGGCTCTCGTTATTATGTTACTTTTATTGATGATGCAACTAGAAAAACATGGATTTATTGTATTCAGAATAAATCTGATGTATTTGATACTTTCAAGAAATGGAAAGATTTGGTTGAGATTGAGATAGGAAGGAAGTTGAAGTGTCTCAGATCAGACAATGGAGGTGAATATTGCAGCAAAGAGTTTGATAGGTACTGTTCAGAGCATGGAATTCGTAGAGAGAAGATAGTTCCAAGAACACCACAAGAAAATGGTGTGTCAGAAAGGATGAATAGAACAATCATGGAGCGTGCAAGGTGCATGAGATTGCATGAAGGATTGCCTTTACAATTTTGGGCAGATGCTGTAGATACTGCTGTTTATTTAATAAACAGAGGGCCTTCAAGTTCCTTGGATGGTGGTATTCCAGAGGAAGAATGGACAGGTAAAAAGGTAAACTACTCTTTTTTAAAGCCTTTTGGTTGTGAGGCCCTTGTCCATATTAATAAAGAAAACATAACAAAGCTTGAGGCAAAATCAAAGAAATGTACCTTTATTGGATATGGTGCTAGTGATTTTGGTTATCACTTATATGATTATGAAAATCACAAAATCATTAGGAGCAGAGACGTAATATTCAATGAAAAGGTCTTGTATAAGAATCAGCTGCAGGAAAAGAAACAGGAAAAAGAAAGCAAGGAATACACGGTTCTTGATGAGATAACTGAAAAAGTAAAGGTGCCTGAAAATAACAATAATCAACAACCACAGCAGCAGGAACCACCACAACAGCAATAGGAACCTCAAACACCTGAAAGTGGTGTTAGAAGATCTACCAAGATAAGTAGACCCCATGAACGATACTCTCCTTCATTATATTATTTATTGTTGACTGATTCTGGTGAACCTGAATGTTATGAAGAAGCAATGCAGGTTGAAAGCAGGAAGAAGTGGGAGCTAGCCATGGATGAAGAGATGGACTCCTTAATGCATAACCAAACTTGGGACTTAGTCAAGTTTCCTACAGGTAAAACTACATTGCAGAATAAATGGGTTTACAGGCTGAAGGAAGAAGATGGAGGAAAACAGAGGTACAAAGCTAGACTTATGGTGAAGGGGTTTGCACAGAAGAAAGGTATTGATTTTGAGGAAATATTTTCTCCTGTTGTTAAAATGAATTCAATCAGAACTATTTTAAGTCTTGTAGCAGCGGAAGATTTACATCTTGAACAGTTAGATGTAAAGACAAAATTTCTCCATGGAGATTTCGAGGAAGAGATATACATGCAGCAACCAGAGGGATATGAGGTAAAAGGGAAAGAAAAATTGGTGTGCAGGTTAAAGAAGAGCTTGTATGGCTTAAAGCAGGCTCCAAGGCAATGGTATCTAAAATTTGACAAGTTTATGTCTGAACAAGGTTATACTAGATGTCACTCTGATCATTGTGTTTATCTAAAAAGGCAAAATGATGGCAGCTATATTATATTGTTATTATATGTAGATGACATGCTTGTTGCAGGGTCTAACATGCAGGAAATAAATGTGCTCAAAAGAAAATTGGCAAATTCATTTTCAATGAAGGATTTGGGAGCTGCAAAACAAATCCTTGGTATGAGGATAACTAGAGACAGGAAAAATCGCAAATTAACATTGTCTCAGAATGAGTACATAGAAAAGGTGTTGAAAATATTTAATATGCATAATGCAAAACCAGTTAGTACACCTTTTGCTAGCCATTTCAAACTTAGTAAGGAGATGTGCCCAAAGACCCAAGAAGACATGGATTATATGTCTAAAGTTCCATATGCATCAGCGGTTGGAAGCTTAATGTATGCAATGGTCTGCACAAGGCCTGATATTGCACATGCAGTGGGAGTTGTAAGCAGGTACATGAATAATCCAGGAAAAGAACATTGGATGGCAGTAAAATGGATTCTAAGATATTTGAGAGGTACCACAAATCAAGCATTATGCTTTGGTGGTTCAAACATTGATCTACAAGGATATGTTGATGCAGATATGGCAGGTGACAGAGATAACAGGAGGAGAACTACAGGATATGTATTTACTGTAGGTGGAACAACTATCAGTTGGATTTCAAAAATCCAAAGTGTTGTTGCACTTTCAACAACAGAAGCCGAGTATGTTGCTGCTACAGAGGCTAGTAAAGAAATGATTTGGTTACAAAGGTTCATGGATGAATTGGGTAAGAAGCATGATATGGGCACACTATAAAGTGATAGCCAAAGTGTCATTCATCTTGCAAAGAACTCAGCATTTCATTCCAGGACTAAACACATACATTTCAAGTACCATTTCATACGGTCAGTATTGGAAGATGGAGAGTTGAAGCTGGAAAAGATACACACTAGCCAGAATCCTGCAGATATGCTAACAAAATTTGTAACCAGGGAGAAACTGAGAATGTGCTCAGTTTCAATTGGTATTCAAGGATGACGATGAAGATGAGGAATAGCCAGGTCCAAAGAGGAGTGATTGTCTAGCAAATGAAGCAACGATGGAGTTGCTACAATCAGTCTCCAAGTGGGAGATTGTTGGGTGTGGAGCCTGATTATCTTGTTTACTTTATATCACAGCATTGGACACCTGTACCTTAAAAGGGGCGGCAACGCCACCCGTAATTAATCGTTGCCGTGGGGGGTCTGGGGGGGAGGGCAGCGCTTTTTGGAGCCCCCCCCCTAGCGGGGGTTCGGGGGCAGCGCCCCTAAGCTAAAAACAGATTTAAAATTGCCTTGTAAAAGTATAATAATTTCTAGTCAATCTGGGCCGTTCATTAGGCAAATGATCTGACGGTAGAAGTTATGTTTAGATTAGGGTTTTTTGCCCTAGAAGGAAACCCCCTTGTATATATGAGGGTATTGTATTGCGGCTGTGTATTATATGTGTATTATCGGAGCAAGAAACAGAGAGGGAGACTGTGAGAGAGAACATAGGATATTACAACGGATCTGCTGTAGGTTTTGTCTCTTCATTTTTGCTGTATAATAGAAAGGAAGGATTGGCTATTCGGGGTGGATGTAGCCCAAACTGGGTGAACCATGTATATCTGTGTCTCTCTAGTTTTATGTGTTTTGTGTGCTTTTATATCTGCATATTTTATGTGTTTCATTGCTCCATAATATATAATTTTCTAACATACACTTGGTTTAAAAAAGACACCTCCTTCAATGGCTAACAAAAGGCAAAGGCACAGTCTCAGAAGGCCCATATTTTGGTGAAATATAGCCCTTTTAAAACATTAACACAATCAGCTTAAAGAGTTTTCTTCCAATGAAAAAAAGGGTGCCCGCCTTTGTTTTTCAAAGCACAAAGGCAAAATAAAGTTTAAGTCTTTTAAGGGGGGAAAATCCATGATTCAAACACTCAAAAAAAGCTTCTAAAAACTTCAATGAACATCCTTCATGTCATTTTTGACTTGGAAAAGAGAGAGTTTTCATTTTTTAGGCCCCGGGAAACCCTCATGCAAACTTTTCAAGACGCGACGCGCCTATAGCAGGACGCGACGCACCTGTAGCTCCCCTCCAAAGAGAAATATTGAGAAAAGGTTTTCTCATCACATTAAGAATTTTTTCAAAGTGTTTGAAGAAGAACCTAGTTCAGTTTTCAAAAACCTGTTTTGATAAGTCAGTGAAGGTAATCTCCAAAAAGATAGCAAGAAAGATAAAGATAGCAGCCATGAGACTAATGATGACACTGAACATAATGAGGAGAATTCACAAGATGATGAACAAAGCAAGCACAGTGATGAAGAAAGTGATAGTCCTAAGGAGGAAATGGAAGACAGTCATGGTGAGGGTAGCATTCACAAAGAGGTTCAAAATAGAGAAACAAATAAAGAGAGCCCTCACTCATTAGAAGAAAGTGACAGTGGTAACATGCATCAAACTAAAAAGGGCACTCAGAAAGAAAACACTCATGATGAAGGCAGTCACAGTGGTGAAAAACAAGCACAAAATAATGGGCCAAACTCAAAACTGCTCAAAGGAGGCTCCCATTGGAAAAAAGAGGAAAAGACATATCTCGGCTTGGAATATTGGTTGAATCTTCCATGCATGCTTCTAGAAACTCTTAAGGGGTTTTCCTCACCAAAATTGAGCATTTTTTGACATCTTGTTTTTTGTGATTTTTGGGCCTAATTGCACAAATTCATGGGCGCTGCCATTTTTTCTTGGAGCATCCTCAGCTGATGAAAGTTATATTTTTGGATGCAATAAATTGGAGGGAACATACTCAGAAAATTTCAAATAAAAAGAATATGTTTTGATCCCTCAAAAGGGAAAAAAACAGTCAATTTTTACCTTTCTGCCTCACATATCAGCAGGCGTGACACTCCTAGTTTTTTTTTCACTCATTTCACTTTTTGATAGACTTCCCAGAATTAGTTTGAAAAAACTCAAGTAGGTCCAGAAAGTAGGCATCTAGGGCTTTCCAACGAGCCATCTCGGGCCTCATTTCGACATCGGGAAGTCCCTCAAAAGTCCTCTGCAAGACATAATTTTTTCTGCTGCTACGTTCCTGTAGAACTTTGCTGAAAAGAAGTTTTCTGAGTATAACTGGCCAAATGTGCGTTAGGCAAGTTTATTTCATGTGTCAGGCCTAAAAATTGATTCCTTTTTTCTATTTTAGTTCGAAAAGATATTTTTAGAGAATATTTTGTGCCTTGGACCTTGTAAGGCGTCAAGGAGAGTTTTAGATATTTGTTCTTGGCCAATGGCCTTCTAGTTGCTATAGGTGGGTTTCCTCCTCCTTGGCCTATATAATCCAAGAGGATTCATTGTAATCAGAGGCATAACTAGAGTTATAAAGAGAAATACATAGCACTATGAGCTTTGAAGAAATACTTGTTTTATGAAGTGGATGATCTCTTGCTTGGTTTGATGGTTGAGGAGGATTGTGTGTAGGATTCCATGGCTTGGTGAATGGTATTGTGTTTCTTATTTGTTATTTTTTCTTAGTTTATCATATATGTTTTCATGCTTCTTGCTTGCTATAGTTCAGTAAAGAATAAGTTTGAGATATGCCCATGGAGGCACCTCAAACTTCCTGATTCATTACAACTTAAATGTTCTTCATCTTCCTTGGTTATGTCAAAGAATTATTAATTGCTCTTTGTTTCCCTAAGAACTTGTTATCAATTTCATTAATGGTTATTATGTATGCTGTCTAGTATGATTCACGGTATGCCCTGCTTACTCATAGCTAATCAAAACTCCATTTTTGAAATCTCTCTCTGAATTATTGGTTGTTTTAGTAAAGTCAAAGAGGTCTTGTTTCGATCTTGCCCTTTGTCCATGCTTTGCAGTCTTATTTCAAAGTTCCCGATAGCTCAAGATATGATGTTTAGGAGTTCCCTCTTCATAGATTGAGTTTTTTGTTTATCTTATTTGTTTTCCCAAAAGTCTGACGGTGATTTTACCAAAGTTAGAGGGTCTTATACTTCTATGTATCACTGGATTGTTTATTTTCTACATCTATCAGTTTGAGTTTCATTCATAGAGATTAATCGTCAGCCCTAACTCATGAATTCTTGTTGTTTAACTATTTATGCTTAAAATATCTTTGTCTTTCACAAACTTAATGTTCATCTCATTTCACTTTCACCCAAAGAATCCATTTACCTCGACTACATCAGCCCTGCATTAATACCTTGTCCATCATTAAGAGATTCTTGACCTTATCTGACCCCATAGACCAGTTGATTTGATGAACTCCATATCTATTTGTTTTTTGATCAGTTCCCCTCAAAAAACCCAAAAAAAACCAAAAAATACTTAACAACTAGCCTAAAATCAAACATACAGAAGCAAACAAGTTTACATCCTTTACATAATAGAGAGAGCCCTCTCTGAGTCCAGGAAGGCTAGGTCCTAGGGCTCCAAAGCTTGGTCTTATGTTACCCTGTCATTTGTTTTACTAATCTGCCAAATTACGGGACACTAACATAATGGCGATCATAATGGGACCTTGAGTCAAAACATCCTAAGTATCCCTTAGGACCTCTCAAAAACTTAGTCAAACTTAGAAAACTTAAGTGTTGTCTGAAGAGTAGAAACTAGCTCTTTCACCATCTTAGCAAAATGATGATTCAGCTATAAGACACTCTTACAAAGCTTAGGGCTGCATATAGGAACTCAGAAAACCCAAAAAATATCCCTGGATTGGTTTCTATCATTCATTGGTGGTGGACCATACAAATTTGTCTTTACAAAACAATAGTATTCACCTGGTGACTCCACTAGCCTCCAGCAGGCCTAATAATCCACTTGAAAAACCATAAATTTTCATAAATATCCTGTTGGCTTACCTTCCTAATCACAAAGATCATGATGCAGTCTCTGAAATTAGTGACAAACTAAGTACTACTTAGGAGTTCAGAAAATTTCATCAAAACATAAAAATCATCAGAATAGCCTAAAAACAAAACTATAGCTTTCTCAACATCCTAGCAAACTGTTGAACTAAGTTTTAGATGACTCTTATAAATTTTTGCATAAAAAATTTCCTAAAAATAAATTCCCTAAAAAACACCTTTGTCAGTATTGGTGGTGGACCATAGACATATATCTTCAAAACAAACTAAAATATCCACCCGGCGACTCCACAACTCTCAACAGACCTAAAGAATCCACTGGAGGAAGAACTTGAAACATGACTAGTCATCCTAGAAAGAAAAAGCACTCAGGCCTTAGTTGGATTCAAGAAATTATTGTTTTTATCTATAACTATGTTCTATCCTACTTTGAGCCTGATCAAGAATACACTGATGAGATCTACATTGATCATTGGAAAGATCTCAAACCTCGAAAAGCTAAGCCTCAAATTTCAGACCATGAGCAGACTTATACACCTGTGATTACCCCAGATTCACCTATGGAAAACCTAGTGAAACAAGAGCCTCATGCTACCTTTCCCACTCTGGCTGAAATCTCAAACAGTCATAAATCTCTTTTTACACTATCTATATCCACAAAGGTCCCAGAAAGATACAAGCCTCTAATTTTACCTCCCATCTTCCAAGCCCTCCCTGCAAATATTCAAAATAAATTACCCAGATTTGATGGAGAAAGCTCAAAAGTCACCGCTGAAGAACACATTCAAAATCTTGAGAATTTACTTGACCTTTTTGAAATAGAAGAAGATGATGCGCGTATTAGAATGTTTTCCTTATTATTACAAGGAAAAATTAAGAGTTGGTTTAAGGACCTTCTAGCTGCAAGCATTAACAATTTTCATCAGCTCACTCAAATCTTCCTAGATAGGTGGGTGGTCATGGGTAATAAAGTTCTCATCATAGAGGAATACAATCATTTAAAAAGACAACCAGGAGAGACAATACAAGACTTTTCATCCAGGTTCGATAAAGTATACCATGCAATGCCTGCTAACATAAATCCAACCCTCAGATGGGCTCTTTTGCACTACCCAAGTTCTTTCGACCCAGAGATGGTTTTACAGATAAGAGAAAGAGATCCTTTGACCATGGAAGAAATGCAAAGGATAACAGTTCATGTGGAAGTCAACATACTAAATAGGGATGCACAAATAAGAATAATAGAGAAAGACAAAGCAAATCAAGAGAGACTAATATCTTCAGAGGTGAAGTTAGAAATGTTGACAGATACACTCAGCAAGCTGATGCATCTACTTGACAGGAAAAGAGAAAAACAAAAAGTTAAGTTTAATGATTCTTATTCAAACCAACCTACAATTTTTCCTTGGGAAGAATACACTCAACCATTACAAGACAAGAGTAACAAACAAAATGTGCCTAATGAGCAATTTGCAAATAAAAACATAGAGGAGTGATCTAAAGAATTAATCAGCCATCTTGAAATCAAATCTGAAATGGAAGAAAAATTAAAACCTTTAGGATCTCTACCTTTGTGCTTTGAGTCATTTTAGATTATAGAAGAAAATTGGCCTCCTAAGAATATATCAGAGGCAACTCATGAATCCCATGCTTATTGTCTCGAACATCAAGAAGAGTTGGTTGAGGATGAAATCAAATCTGAAATAGAAGAAAAATCAAAACCTTTAGGATCTCTACCTTTGTGCTTTGAGTCATTTCAGTTTATACAAGCAAATTGGCCTCCTGAAAATCTATCAGAGGCAACTCATGAATTCCATGCTAACTATCCCGAACATCACGAAGAGTTGGTTGAAGATGAAAACAATCAAGAAATGAAAGAGAACCCACATGATTTATCTAAAGGCACAAGTGATGATTCATCATCTCTCTTAGGTGAGGCCCAAAAAGACATTCATCCTCTAAATCAGCTTTCCCAAGAGAAAGAGGATTATTGTAGTTATACCCAAAGAAAGATAAAAATGCCTCCCTTTTTAACTAAAGAGGAGATAGATTAACTCATAAACATGCAGTCAACCTCTATTTATTTTCCTCCTAATCTTAACTATCACATAGCAGAAAATGGATTTATAGATCAATTCAAAGAGAAACAATCTAATAGTCCAATATGTATGGTTGGTGACATTAATTATATTGATGATTCTCCAAGGTTTGATCAATATGTTGATAATGACGATGATTTCCAAACAGAAGCTAACTTTGCAGAGTAATCAACACTTGATTTTTGGGAGGAATCTCTGTTTCATCAACTTGAGGAAGGTAACCAACCAATACATAGAAACTATGATAGTGATGAGGAAAGTTCAGAAAATTTGGAAGCAAATGAAGGCTTGAAAATTGATGATCACAAGAAAGTTGCTGCTCTTATTTCTCGGGAAGATTTGTTGCCAAAGAGTATCCCTACTCATCAACATGGTGACCTTCACATACATTTCAGTCCACTTAATCAGAACACATCAGCTTGGCATGAAGACTACACTGCAATATATGATGAGTCTAACAGTTCAAGTGATCATGAGAAAGATGAAAGGTTTCTTTCCCAAGAGAATCCCAAGCATAGCCAAATAAAAGGAGTAGTCCTGAATGGATCTTATGTCTCAAATCCTCTAGATCAGGTATTATTCCAAGATCCATTTGTTTTTTTCCTTGAGAAGTATGAGGGAGGAGTGTGTTCTACCATGAAAAGTTTTTTGCAAAGTGTGAGAAAATTTTTACGCACTACTGTCCGAAAACAAGTGAAGTGGAAGTGGCCTTTTGATTTCTTCAACATCATGAAAAAACTGAACCAAGATCACCCATGCAATCATCTACTTGATTGGTTACATTGGAAAAGAGATTTCACCAAATAAATGTCTATCATGTATAGGCTAGATTAGAGTAGATAGGCATGCAAAATAAGCTCAGCTCCATGAGCATATTTCTTTCATATTGTTTTGAAAAAAAATAGAAAACACAAAAAAAACAAGAAAAGTAGAAAAAGAGTGCAGATTCTAAAGAAATGGTACAACCCCATACCCAAAAAATAGTCATGCTGAAAGTACACAAGTCTAAATGCCACTACTAGTGCTCAAAAGATATCTTGTTCAGTTATCTAGCCTAATCATAACTGGACATGTTTTAAATTGATTGCTGATATGGTAGTGGAAGAAGTGATAGTCAAATTGTGTAAGCTTGACTTGTTGATAAAAGTAGATTAGGAAAAGATACTGGTTCCACACGCTCAAAATAGAACCAAAGAGGAAAACAGGGATGAAAAAAAAACTATGTATCCTAGCCCTGATTTTTCTAAATCTCATTTTGTGCGAAAATAATATTTGTGTGCAGCTTGTCTTTTATACCACAAACACATGACAAATCAGACCGTCTAATCTTGATTTGGTCATTTTTCAATTTCATGTTTTAGTTTAGTGAATGAAATCCTATCAAACAGCTTTATCTTGACAGTCGATCTAGTGTAGGTAGAGAATCAAAGGAGTTCATCAGTTTAATCTGAACTCTCGGAAGATATAAGTGTAGAAGTAGATAGTTTTTCTCTTTCAAAAATATCATGTCAAGAGGTTGCCGATCCAAGTGCACCTAAAGAAGAAAGAATGTTAGGAAAGATAGCTGGGTAAGTAGAGATGAGGCTGATTCTAATCATGTTGTAAAATTTTCAAAAAGCATCATTTTTGGGAATAACATCAAGAAAAAGAGAAATCTGTGCCAATGGATGAGGCGCTGGTCTTCACAAGCCTGAGATCTGTAGTTCTGGACACCTCCTGAAAAGGAGCTACCCTCCCCAAATGGAGGCACTGTTATTCATCAGTATTTTTTCCTGTTATGATGACTATATCCCTTGTCTAGGTTTTCTAGAAACCAATCTCAAAAGTCAATTTATTCTCCAGAAAACCCCTCAAACAAATTTTTTGTCTTCTTACCCCTGTCTTGCTTATCAAGGTAGAAGTGGTCTTCAGTTTTCAGTCCTGCTCTAAAAAACAGCAAGCCTCCCTGTCTATAGCTGTCATAAGCTTTTTTTCTCTGCTATCAAAATCCCCCTATTTCATATACCTCATTGTCCAAAATTTAGACAAAGTGTCTACTCCTTTCTCACTGACCATTTTGTCATATGATGACCTACTCATGCCTAAGAAACTATTTGAAATCTATGACAAAGTATGTCGGTCTAGGTGGTGGTGTTTAGGGAAAATTCCTTGACAGAACTGTCTTGAGCCAAAAACCCTATTTTCATCATCATGTCAGCCATAATTTACTTCCCATCCTGTAAAAAAAAAACACCCTGGTTTATCCTTAGGTCACACACCACTGAATGGTTACTTGGTTTCATTTCAACAAAGCTCAGAAATATTCATTCCAGGAAAAGAGCAGGATTCTAAAGTTTCATGAATGAAGGAAAGTGATCAGTTCAAGCATGATTTCATGACACACTACAAAGTTCTCCAGAAATCAAAGATCATCTGTCAAATGCATCTTTGTAGGGGTGTATTCAGTGATAACAGTATGCAAAATGAGAGAAAGAGAGAAAATTCAAAAAAGATTCTCATGTTGTGGTAGTTTTCCATCATAAAGCAGATGAAGTGCAGTAAGTGAAGGAAAGAAAACATACAGGTTTCAGATTCAAAAAGATCCAAAAGAGAAAGGTCCTCCATCAAGACAAAAGAACACAAAGGATTAGGTGATGTCTATCTATGGCGCTCCATGCTAACTCCAAAGATATTGCTGCATAAGTTCTCAAAAGGGTAACCCAAGCCCTGCAAATCACTCTTTTCAGGCAAGAAAAAAAATCTTTGACAGAAAGAGGTCTAAAGCAATTAAGCATCATAATGAAGGTATAAAGAGGAACAACCGCTTCTTATATCTCACCATGAACCTAGACTCTGAGAAACAGTCAAAGATAAATTCACTACACCTTATGAAAACACAATCAAGGAAAAATGAGTTATCTTAGAAATACACACAGTGAGCACTTACCATTTTCAAATCACCTTGTTTTCTCCTAGGTTACACAGTGATATGGTGCAAAGGAGACATATATTACAGACAAGGTTTCATAAAGGAAGAGGACAATTTGTTTAAAGGACTTCATAAGTGATAAGTAAAAGATCATAGTTTGCTTATTATGCCCTTTTCAAATGAAAAAAGAAGGACACAATACTTAATGAAAGAAGACTTTTTGTGTTTCATAGTGCCTCCTTCAGTCATGAGCATATGTCAAAAAACACGCATTTGAAGGCCTCCTTCATGACAAGTAGAGGGCCTACACAGTGGATTTGACTGACCTAAGTGGTTGCATTTGCTTGACCTCCTGCATAATAAGCAGAGGGTGAAAACATAGCCAAAATGCCTCCTCCAAAAGATGAGAAGAGGGAATAACACACTTTGTTTAAATTCCTCCTTCAAAATAAGCAAAAAGACAATACAAGCCATGAGTCGCGCCCAGGGCCAGTTTTGTTTCAAAATGAGTTTCTAACCAAACAGAGATGAAATTGACAAAAGTGAGAAAGGTTTTTGTCCATAATAGGTTCAAGAAGAAAAAAATCCTTCCGTTTCTACACAGGTATAATGGTTTGTGAGAAATGTAAAAAATACAGGTGTCATGGGAGAATTTTTGCATGGCTGGAACCAACATTCACCATTTTTGACCAGTGTTGGGACAGTCCGTATTTGGAAAACCAAATGGAGAAAAAACGAAAACAATCAAGAATATTTTGAAAGTAGACTTCCATATCTTTCCAATGAGCTATCATGAGCTCAATTTGGAATTGAGGAAGGCATCCAAAAGTGGCCTGCAAACAGCACTATGCATTTCTGCACCAGGATTCACCATTTTTGACCAGTGTGGGACAGTAAATTTTTGAACAACAAAGTGAACACCAAATGACAAAAATAAAGTATATTTGGAAATTAGACTTCCAGAGCTTTCCAATGAGCTATCATGAGCTCAATTTGGAATTGAGGAAGGCATCCAAAAGTGGCCTGCAAACAACAATATGCATTTCTACACCAGGATTCACCATTTTTTACCAGTGTTGGGACAGTCAATTTTGAACAACCAAATGAACACCAAATGAAAAAAATCAAGCATAATTGGAAAGTAGGCTTCTCTATCTTTCCAACGAGCCACCCCGAGCCCAATTCCGACACCAGGAAGGCTTCTAAAACTTGCTGCAAAATGGCGCGACGCACCTGTAAGCACTCCCAGTGTAATTTTCTAAAGGACGCGACGCGCCTGGAAAAGGACGCAATGCACCTGTGTGCAAGAGCGTAAGGAGCCTCCAAGAGTGCCAGAAAACTGATTTTTTTGCACAATATTGAATTTTCACCACAGCAAAGGAGATTTCTAAAAAGAAGCCCTGTTTGACTTTAAAAACATGTTTGTTTAGGTTATAAAGAAGACATCTCTCCACAAACTCAAAACAGTGATAAGGGCACTCAGTTTGTTTAAAGGGTTTCTGTGGAGGAAAAGAACAGTTTTTTAAAGGCTTCCATCAGTAGTGAGTAAAAAGGAAAAATATCTGGTTTAAAGGTACTTTTTCAATCATGATAAGAAAAATTCAAACATTCTGGTTTGCAAAAAGACCTCCTGCATAGTAAGTAGAGAAGGCTTACACAGTTTTCAAGAAACTGTCCCTACAGAGAGAAATGAAAATCATACAGTTTACAAGGGCCTCTTTAAATTGTAAGTAGAAGTCACCATCTCAGAGAGCCTAGACAGGGGTTATGTGTTGTTTGAAATAACTTCTTTCAAGTTAAAACAGAGATCAACTAAAGTACTCTTACAGTTTTTCAATGGCCTCCTTCATTATAAGCAGAGGGCACAATATTTGATGAAAAATAGCCTCTTTCAAGGAATAATACAATCAATGACAAAGAAAGGCCCTACACAGTTTTTTAAAAGCATTTTTCATGACAAACAAAAGGTAAAACGGTTTTTGCTACATATGCTCCTTCAATGACAAACAAAGGGCCCACTTACACTTGGTTTAAAAAAGAAACCTCCTTCAATGGCTAACAGAAGGCAAAGGCACAGTCTCAGAAGGCCCAAATTTTGGTGAAAGGTAGCCCGTTTCAAACATTAACACAATCAACTTAAAGAGTTTTCTTCCAAAGAAAAAAAGGGTGCCCACCTTTGTTTTTCAAAGCGCAAAGGCAAAATAAAGTTTAAGTATTTTAAGGGGGGAAAATTCATGATTCAAACACTCCAAAAAATCTTATAAAAACTTCAATGAACATCCTTCATGTCGTTTTTGACTTGGAAAAGAGAGAGTTTTTATTTTTTAGGCCTTGGGAAACCCTCATGCAAACTTTTCAATATGTGATTCACCTGTAGCAGGACGTGACGCACCTGTAGCACCCCTCCGAAGAGAAATATTTGGAAAAGGTTTTCTCATCACATTAAGAAGTTTTCAAAGTGTTTGAAGAAGAACTTAGTTCAGTTTTCAAAAACTTGTTTTGATAAGTCAATGAAGGTAATCTCCAAAAAGATAGAAAGCAGGATAAAGATAGCAGCCATGAGACTAATGATGACACTGAACATAAAGAGGAGAATTCACAAGATGATGAACAAAGCAAGCACAGTGATGAAGAAAGTGATAGTCCTAAGGAGGAAATGGAAGACAGTCATGGTGAGGGTAGCATTCACAAAGAGGTTCAAAATAGAGAAAAAAATAAAGAGAGCCCTCACTCATTAGAAGAAAGTGACAGTGGTAACATGCTGCAAATTAAAAGGGATACTCAGAAAGAAAACACTCATGATGAAGGCAGTCACAGTGATGAAAAACAAGCACAAAACAGTGAGCCAAACTCAAAACTGCCCAAAGGAGGCTCTCGGTGGAAAAAAGAGGAAAAGAAATATCTCGGCTTGGAATCTTGGCTCAAGCTTCTATGCATGCTTCTAGAAACCCTTAAGGGGTTTTCTCACCAAAATTGAGCATTTTTGGACATGGTCTTGTTTTTTGTGATTTTTGGGCCTAATTGCACAAATTCATGGGTGCTGCAATTTTTTCTTGGAGCATACTTAGGTGATGAAATTTATATTTTTGGATGCATTAAAGTGGAGGGAACATACTCAAAAATTTTCAAATCAAAAGAAGATGGTTTGATCTCTCAAAAGGGAAAAAAATAGTCAATTTTTACCTTTTTGCCTCACATATTAGTAGACGCGACATTCCTAGTTTTTTTCACTCATTTCACTTTTTTACAAACTTCCCAGATTTATTTTGAAAAAAATCAAGTAGTTCTAGAAAGTATACATCCAGGGATTTCCAACGAGCCATCTCAAGTCTCATTTTGACATCGGGAAGTCCCTCAAAAGTCCTCTACAAGATAGACTTTTTTCTGCTGCTACGTTCTTGTAGAATTTTGCTGAAAAGCAGTTTTCTGAGTATGACTGGCCAAATGTGTGTTAGGAAATTTTATTTCATGTGTTAGGCCTAAAAAGTGATTCATTTTTTCTATTTTAGTCCGAAAAGATATTTTTAGAGGATATTTTGTGCCTTGGACCTTGTAAGGCGTCAAGGAGAGTTTTAGATATTTGTTTTTGGCCAATGGCCTTCTAGGTGCTCTAGGTGGGTTTCCTCCTCCTTGGCCTATATAATCCAAGAGGATTCATTGTAATCAGAGGTAGAAATGAATTTATAGAGAGCAATACATAACACTATGAGCTTTGAAGAAATACTTGTTTTATGAAGTGGATGATCTCTTTCTTGGCTTGATGGTGGAGGAGGATTGTGTGTAGGATTCCATGGCTTGGTGAATGGTATTGTGTTTATTATTTTTTATTTTTTTTTAGTTTTTCATATATGTTTTCATGTGTATTTCTTGCTGTAGTTCAGTAAAGAATAAGTTTGAGATATTCCCATGGAGGCACCTCAAACTTCCTGATTCATTACAGTTTAAATGTTATTCATCTTTCTTGGTTATGTCAAAGAATTCTTAATTGCTCTTTGGTTCCCTAAGAACTTGTTATCAGTTTCATTAATGGTTATTATGTATGTTGTCTAGTATGATTCACGGTATGCCCTGCTTACTCATAGCTAATCAAAATTCCATTTCTGAAATATCTCTCTGAATTATTGGTTGTTTTAGTTAAGTCAAAGAGGTCTTGTTTCGATCTTGCCCTTTGTCCATGCTTTGCAGTCTTATTTCAAATTTCCCAATAGCTCAAGATATGATGTTTAGGAGTTTTCTTAGATTGAGTTGTTTTTTATCTTATTTGTTTTCCCAAAAGTATGACGGTGATTTTCCCAAAGTTAGAGGGTCTTATACTTCGATGTATCACTGGATTGTTTATTTTTTGCATCTATCAGTTTGAGTTTCATTCATAGAGATTAATGGTCAGCCCTAACTCATGAATGCTTGTTGTTTAACTATTTATGCTTAAAATCTCTTTGTCTTTCACAAACTTAATGTTCATCTCATTTCAATTTCACCCAAAGAATCCATTTACCTTGACTAAAGTGGCCCTGCAGTAATACCTTGTCCATCATTAAGACAGTCTTGACCTTATCTGAGCCCATAGACCAGTTGCTTTGAAGAACTCCATATCTATTTGTCCTTTTGATCAGTTCCCCTCAAAAAACCCAAAACAAATCAAAACATACTTAACAACTAGCCTAAAATCAAATATATAGAAGCAAACAAGTTTACATCATTTTCATAATAGAGAGAGCCCTCTCTGAGTCCAGGAAGGCTAGGTCCTAGGGCTCCAAAGCTTGGTATGATGTTACCCTGTCATTTGGTTTACCAATCTGCAAAATTACGGGACACTAACACCTTACTCATCAATGCCGCAAAACCATCTACATCAAGTTTATAGACATTCTTAACTCGAATCCCAATATTCTTGGCTTGTCCAGTTGTTTTGTATCGCAGGAAAGATTTTCCTTCATTGAAAACAACATCATAGCCTTTTTCCTCTAACATTGCAACTGAGACCAAATTTTTCTTGAAGTGTGGTACATGCATTACATCTTTTAATTGGAAGGGTTTACCTGATAGTCTCTGGAAGGTAATGGTACCAATCCTGGTAGCAGCACTATACTGCCCGTCATCACCCATTTTGATATGCATCTGGAGGTCCTTCTCCTCCAAGCTACTGAAAAGTTCCTTTTCTCCCGTCATGTGAAATGATGCACCACTATCCAAATACCACACTGATCCCATTTCACTTGACACCATGCATGCAATGAGCGAGAAGTCAAGCTCAAATTACAAGGCCAAAGCCTCACCAGCTGCAGATCCTGAAGCCTTCTTGTTCTTCTTCTTTTGTGGGTAGTTAGTGGCATAATACCCATGCTTGTGATAGTGAAAACACTTCACTCTGGACATGTCACGCTTCTTTCCATATTTGGAATCGGATTTGGAATGGAATTTATTTCCTTTCCCTTTATTTGCCTTGGCAGCCAAAGCACAATATTCTTCATCTTAATTCTTAGATGAAGATCCATCTCTAGTATTTTGTCTAGACTCCTCTTGCACCAAATCCGACCACAGTCATTCTTAATCTGGCAACTTTTCCCTTCCATTGTCAGAGTCTTGATAGCTATTCCAACTCTTGGGAAGTCCTAGAAGAGATAGGCTCACCAAATCATCATCAACGACATTAATGCAAACACTCCCTAGCTCATCCCGACATTGGAAAAACTTTGTTAAATATTTTGGCATGGAGTCTCCTTTCTCCATATTTATCTTCCCAAGTTTATCTTTCAGTGCCAATGTCCTATGGTCAATGCTACTCTGAAATAAATCTGTCAAAGCTTTCCACATAGCATATGGTGTTGCTTTGCCATGGAGGCTTGAGACAATATGGTATCCCACTCCCTCCAGTAAGATCCTCCTTGCCTTTGCCACTTTATTTTTCCATGCATCAAGATTTGCAGCATCTGTCACAGTGGGTTTAGGAACATCATTGTAAATGAATTCCTTCAAGCCATTGTCTTCGAGTATTGCCTCCATCCTATCTTTCCAATAAATATAGTTAGTGTTATCACAAGATCTGACCCTAATAGGTTGCTCATCAAGTAGACTCTGAGTAACTCTTTCAAACCAATCTTTTGGCTTAGGCTTAGCCTCCTCAACCTAAGAGGGATCTCTCAATAGGTTTAAGATTTTTGATTAATGATTAGATGGCTAATTCTAGGAATAAAAAGGATAAAAATGTATAACTGGTTGAATCAAAGATTAGAAAACACTCATTGGGACATGGAGTCAAGATAGTCTTTAACAAAACATCATAATCTATCAAACATGGAAGTCAAGGCACTTGGAGTCTAGGTTTATGAGAAAAACAGTAACACAGTGATAAAACACAGTCTATTTGCACGTGAAGGAAGTTAGAGCATTGTCAAATGAATTCTAAGAAACACATACAAATAATAATACAAGTAGGTAATTTGAAAATCCATAAAAAAAATGATACACTTAAACTCCTTATGAATCTTGAGTAGTCAAACAAATCTCTGTATTAAGTTGAGAAGAACACAGTGACATACAGTAACACAATTTCCTTGCTAATGAAAAATGCCAACCATGATGAATTCGACCTCATGCTTAATATAGAGCATTTACAATCTTGGATCACATGATCCATCATTAGGAGAATTCCTATTTCCATTCTTGACACCTATTCTATTCATAAAACAAACTATTAATTACAAACTGACAGCTAAACTGTCTTTTAAGAGTCCTAATACAAATAGGAGTGAAAATCCTAAACATGTTTGAAAAAACCTTATCTAAAACTTTAATGCTTTCTTGACAGCTGCAAATCCATGTTTTCAAACTTTGATGATGCCTCCAGCCTTGTTGTAAACCTGTTGATTCATGACCTAACTGTCCTAAAAACTAGGAGACAGAGTTCCTGCTTTTTAGCCCTTAACATCCATGTTTATCTTCGAGCAGCGTTGTTAATATTGATGACTATTTCATATGTGTCACATGTGCTAATATTCCCTTGAAAACTTTAATCCTCCACCTGTACAGAGAAAATCTTTGAAAAAGTGAAAAAGGCATGAAATATGACTATGCTACGAAAGTAGCCTGTTTTCGTAGCACATATTTTACATTGCTGTAAAACATTTCCTTTAACCATTCTTTCTACTGTTTTGAAATTTGAGTCTTCACCTGTGATCTTCATCTTTCCACCAACAACATTAAAACTTGAAACCCATCAATCCTTATCTCCAAAATCTAAATATAAAGTGCCAAAAAATCATCTTCAGCAGTTTCATAGCGTGCTACGAAACTACTGTGCAGGGTCTTTTTTTAACAAAGCCTTCAAAAATTTAAAGTTCGAGGATATTCAAAGCTTCTCTAGGATTGATATCAACATCAAAAAGCAAAACAACTTAACTTTAAAGGTGTTTTTCCTCAAAATGGTCTTCTTCTTAATGACAAATTGATTTAAGATTTATCATTTACTACCCTATTTCATTACCCTGTTTCACTGTTGCTATAGTTTCTCTTGAGATCTTGTCAACTGAATTTATAGGTCTTCAACTTGTCTCCTTAGCTTTCTATTGGTGGCTCTCAAATGAGTATTCATTACTCTCACAAATCTGGCTTCTTTTATTGCTGGTATAGTCCAAGTGAAATATTGTGTTTCATTGCTAATGATTTCAGGTTTAGCAACCCCTTCAACTTCCCAGAGGGCTTTCATCCTCTTGAAATTTGTCTTTTCAATAGCATGCTTTCTTGATCTCTTCCTTAGCCTAGAAATTTAAAGATTGGATTATTTCAACCTTTCCTCCATCTCTACATAACTGATTTTTTCTATTTGAGTGGGGAATACTCTGTTTTTTACCTTTTCTGGTACAGGTGATGAAAGGTTTATAATTTTTTCATGAACAGTGGAAGCTTCCTCTGTTTTCTCCAACTCAACATGCTCTTTCATCTTTTTGGACTATCTGGTTTTTGAAAATGCAACAAGATGATGGAGCTTAGTGAAAAGAAGTCGCCTTCACTAAGTGGGCCCACAGGCTATTTTTGGCGCAAAGTCTATTTTTAGACTATGTCTATTTTTAGACATATGGATCATGGTCTATGAGTTGCAGGATTCTATTTATGGATGATTGGTCGAGTTGGTAAAAATAGATGGACCTCTATTTTTAGACATTGGGCGGTTTCTATTTTTAGACTGCCGGGCTAAAAATAGAACAGTCAAATATTATTAACCCTTAATATTATTTAGACTATAAACATTATCTTATCCTCTTGGAGCACTTCAGTTTGATGCTTGGATGTGGCACATGCAGCTGACAGAAGGAAATACGCTTTTCCTAAGGGTTAGTTGAGCTATTACATGGTTGACTTCAGTTAGAACTCATGTGGCAGAGTTTGGTGGAGTTGATGAGACAGTTGGTGGAGTTGTGTTCGGTTTAACTTAGTTGAACTAGTTGTATTTAGTCTAGCTGATAAATACACTAGTGATGAGTGGTGTGAATTAATTATTAATTAATTCACTAATTATTAACTCATAAATCAACTAAAGAACACATCAGTTAACTGCAATGCATGGACAGTTCAGTGGAGACTAGTGTTAGAGGTGGGTGAAAGGGTGAGTGTGACTATCAGTTGTGACTATACTTGTGCATGAGATTTGCACACACATTGACGGAGATTGCCAATGAGGATTGTGTAGTTGGAGCTAGTGGGATTTGAACTTGGATCTCATTCATTCTCATCTTGGATTGCGCAGTAGAGGCAGGCATACTCGTGGAGGAGATTTGAACCTGTGACTTGTTCACTTTCTATACTAGTTTGTGTGTAGCATGTGAGATAGTGCTGAGAGATGTGAGAGCTTTGTGCTATGTATTGTTACATGTTCTCTATCATTATAATATATTTATAGTTGGGGGTTTTCAGCTATTTCTTTCCCCATTACATACTGTGTTGATATGTGTGCTTGATTATGTTTTAAATGTGCGCATGCGACTGCTTCTATTTCCGCATATTGATGATAAATTATAGAAGAGGTTATATATTATGCATGAAGCTTAAATAGTGTGTAATCAGGATAATCTCGGTGAATAATTCAGCTATTATTCAAATTTCTACATGGTATCAGAGCAGAATTGATCATCGGATCTATTACAGTGATTACAATTTATTTCAGTAGACAGAGTCTATAAGAGGGCCAGGTAGCCTCTGGATACATCCTTTCTCTGAAAGGTGATATATCCAGTAAATGCCCCTACAGTCGATCTCTGTGCTAGAAATAATTTGTTCTCACAGATCAGAAGCGGTTGAGTTTTGAGCTGGTGGAATTCGAATTTGCAGCAGAATTTGGAATTCGAATTTGCAGCAGTTTTCTTGGTGTCGAAGTCAAAATGTCTTTCAACGGATTGCGACTGGAGTATGCCCTTGAGGGTAGCTCAAATTAAGTTTCATGGAAGGACAGGATGGAGGCGGTATTAGATGATAAAGGGCTAAAGGAGTTCATAGAGGCTGAGGTCCCAAAGCCTACTGATGCTGCTCAAGTTGAGGCTTGGCAAAAGAAGATGGAAAAATGTCGAAGGATTCTGTTGGAGGGCGTGAAGGATCACATTATATCCAGCATGCATGGAAAAGCTTCTCCATACTTGATGTGGAAAGAGTTGACAGATTTATTCCAAAGCAAGAGCGACCAGAGGAAGTTGGCGCTCAAGGATAAACTCAGACACATAAAGATGGAGAAAGGCGACAGTATGCCAAAGTACCTCACGAAGTTCATCCAATGCAGGGATGAGCTGGGAAGTGTGGGGGTGACTGTTGATGATGAGGAATTGGTGAGCTTGGCTCTCCTTGGTCTTCCAAATATTTGGCATGCCTATCAGGATTCTGTCAATGGTCGGGAGAAATTGCCAAGATGGGAGCGACTTTGGTCGGATCTTGTGCAAGAAGAGTTAAGGCGGAGTACCAGAGACGGATCTTCATCAAAGGCATCTGATGAAGAAAATTGTGCTTTGGATGCCAAAGAAAAGAAGGGGAAGAGAAAGAAAGATTCTCATTCTAGTGCGAAAGGCAAGAAGCAGGACATGTTCAAGGTGAAGTGTTTTCACTGTCACCAACACAGACATTATGCCACAAATTGTCCGCAGAAGAAGAAAAATAAGCAAGCTGCTGGATCTGCAGCAGGAGAGGCCTTAGCCTCATAGTTTGAGCTGGATTTTTCGCTGATCGTATGCTTGGTCTCAAGTGTGATGGGATCAGTATGGTTCTTGGACAGTGGTGCGTCTTTTCACATGACTAGAGATCGAGATCTGTTTTCAGATCTGGATGAGAAAGATCTTGGAGTGCACATCGAGATGGGTGATGATGGTAGATACAGTGCGACCGGTATCGGTACCATTTCCTTTGAGAGGGAGTCTGGTAAACCCTTTGTATTGAAGGAAGTGATGCATGTTTCAGGATTGAAGAAGAATCTGATCTCTGTGGCGATGTTAGAAGACAAGGGGTATGATGTTGTCTTCAGCGAGGGAAAGGCTTTCCTGCGCAGTAAGACAACTGGAGAGACCCGGAAGATAGGGGTTTGAGTCAAGAACCTTTATCAGTTGCAAGTGGATGGCTGTGCAGCAATGACATGCAAGGCGGAAGGAGTGGTGAACCGGGATGATGGCGAGCTGTGGCACCGGAGATTGGGCCACCTTCACCATGGAGCTTTGAAGATAGTGCAGCAGATTTCTACTGGGCTTCCTAAGGGCACTCTTGCGTAGTCAGAACAGTGCAAGGGGTGTACCTTGGGAAAATTTGTGAAAGCCACCTTTCACGAGAAGGATAGTCGCGCCACGACGATCCTTGAGAGAATTCACACATACGTGTGTGGACCTTTCTTAGTAGCTTCAACAACAAAGCACAAGTACTATGTGATCTTTGCTGATGATTTTTCTCGGAAGTGCTGGATCTTCTTCATGCAGAAGAAGAGCGAGACATACTCAAAGTTTTGTGAGTTCAAGGTGCTGGTTGAGAAGGAATCGGGGAAGCATGTGAAGGCTCTTAGGAGTGACAATGGTGGTGAATTCATCTTTGCTGAATTCAAGGACTTTTGCAGCATAGAAGGAATTCGGAGAGAGCTCATAGCACCTCATAACCCACAGCAGAAAGGGGTTGCTGAGCGGAAGAACAGAATTATCGTGGGTGTTGCACGGGCGATGTTGCATGATTAGAGCCTACCCCTTCACTTGTGGGCGGAGGCATGCAATACTGCAGTATATGTGCAGAACCATTGTCCTCAAAAGATACTTGGCATGAGTACACCGGAGGAGGCGTTTTCTAGCAAGAGGCCTGATATTTCCCATTTGAGGATTTTTGGTTCACCTGTCTACATGCATGTGATGAAGGATGACAGGAAGAAGCTGGATCCGACCGTAGAGGTTGGGATATTTGTGGGGTACACTGATACGCCCCACAACTATCGTGTGTATTTTCTAGACAGTCGCAAGACTGTTGTGCGACGGGATATCAAATTTCAGGAGGAGAAAGCCATGAAGTGTTCGCTTGAGAGGGAGCCACACTTGCATGCAGATGAGGAGCTATTAGTTTCTAAGGATGAGCTTCAGGATGTGGATCAGCCACAAGAGGAAGTTCATGGAGTGGAAGAGACCACTCATGCAGCGCCAACCATCAGAGGGCGCAAGCGCACTACAGAAGCTGAGCGACTGGCTCAAGATGCAGAGAAGATTGTAGGACCACCTACAGCACAGCGCAGACAGAGACAGTCACCGGATCGGTACACTGGATACATGGCTCTTGTGAGAAAATGTGTCGTGACAGAGCCATCCTCTTTCGAGGAAGCTGTGGAGGACCCCACATGGGTAGATGCCATGGTGGAAGAGTATGATTCGATTTTCAGAAACAGTGCATGGGAGATTGTCCCAAGACCGGAGGGAAAATCAGTGGTGGGTTTGAGATGGATCTACAAAGTGAAGCAGGCGGCTGACGGGAGTGTGGAGAAGTACAAGGCAAGATTTGTTGCCCGAGACTTCTCACAGATAGAGGGGATCGATTATGAGGAGACCTTTGCACCTATCGCAAGGTACTCTTCCATATGGATGATCCTAGCTCTCTCAGCGCAGATGGGGTGGCACATCCATCAGATGGATGTGAAGACTGCGTTCCTCAACGGAGTCATTGAGGAGGAGGTGTACATAGAGAAACCCTAAGGTTTCGAGATCTTCAGCAGTGAGTCGCATGTGTGCAGACTCAAGAGAGCACTGTATGGGTTGAAACAAGCACCTCGTGCTTGGTACACATGGATAGAAAGTTATTTCACCGGACTTGGATTCTCCAAGAGTGAGGCGGATCCTAACCTATACCAGATTGTGGTGGAGGGTAAGTTGCTGATCATTGTACTTTATGTAGATGATTTGATTCTGACAGGTGATGAGCTGTTGATACTTTCATGCGAGGAGGATCTTGCTAAAGAGTTTGAGATGAAGGACTTGGGCCTCCTTCATTATTTCCTGGGATTGGAAATTTGGCAGTGCAGTGATGGACTATTTGTTTCTCAGGGTAAGTATGCCCGGGAGATACTGGAGAAGTTCAACATGCATGGCTGCAAGCCTATTGATACTCCTCTTCCTGGAGGTTGGAGGAAGTTCGATGCTACTTCAGCGCAGGTAGTGGATGCCACTGTTTATCGACAGTTGGTGGGGTCGCTTATGTATCTGGTCAATACATGACCCGATATATGCTATGCTATTAACCAGCTGTCAGAAGCGATGGTTAAGCCTACCAAGCTCTTCTGGAAGGTAGGCAAGAATGTATTGCATTATCTTAGAGGCACATCAGGATATGGATTGTGGTACAGATAGGAGGATGAGGTGAAGCTATGTGGCTTGACGGATGCAGATTGGGCAGGGAGCCCAACGGACAGAAAGAGCACATCTGGAGGGATCTTCAGTATCAGGTCGATAGTAGTTTCTTGGTACAGCAGGAAGAAAAGATCCGTGGCACTCGGTTCGGCGGTGAGTATATGGCGACGAAGCTTGGGCATGCGAGGCCATATGGATGAGGAAGATTTTGGTCGGGTTGTTCGGGTCACACTTGGAGCCTACTGTGATTTATTGTGATAACTAGAGTTGCATTAAACTCTTGGATAATCCAGTATTTCATGATAGATCCAAACACATTGACATTATTTACCATCATATCAGAGATTGTGTGTAGTGGAGAATCATGTTACTTTCATATATTCCCACGGAGGATCAGGATGCTGACATCTTGACGAAGGCACTCACCAGTAGCAAATTCAAATACCACAGAGGCAGGATAGGGGTTGCAGATAATCCATATCTTTTTGAGAGGGAACGTTGAAAATGCAACAAGATGATGGAGCTTTGTGAAATGAATTTGCCTTCACTAAGTGGGCCCGTAGGCTATTTTTTGGTGCAAAGTCTATTTTTAGACTATGTCTGTTATTTTTAGACATGTCGATCATAGTCTATGAGTTGCAGGATGCTATTTGTGGATGGTTGGTCAAGTTGGAAAAATAGATGGACTTCTATTTTTAGACATATTGGGCGGAATCTATTTTTAGATTGCCAGTCTAAAAATAGATATGTCGAATATTATTAGCTCTTAATAATATTTAGATTATAAACATTATCTTATTCTCTTGGAGCACTTCAGTTGGTGCTTGGATATGGCACATACGGTATGAAGAATGCAGCTATTCCCTGAGGTTAGTTGAGCTATTGCATGGTTGACTTCGGTTAGAACTCAAGTGGCGAGTTTGGTGGAGTTGATGAGACGATTGGTGGAGTGTGTTCTGTTTAACTTAGTTGAACTAGTTGTATTTAGTCTAGCGTAAATACACTAATGATGAGTGGTGTGAATTAATTATTAATTAATTCACTAATTATTAACTCATAAATCAACTAAAGAACTTGTGATTAAGCACAATGCATGGTCGGTTCAGTGGAGACCAGTGTTAGAGGTGGGTGAAAGGGTGAGTGTGACTATCAGTTGTGACCATGGCTGTGCATGAGATTTGCACACACATTGATGGAGATTGCCAATGAGGATTTCACAGTACAAGCTAGGGGATTCAAACTTGGATCTCATTCATTACTCATCTTGGATTGCGCAGTAGAGACAGGCAGACTTGTGGAGGAGATTTGAACCTGTGACTTGTTCACTTTCTATACTAGTTTGTGTGTAGCATGTGAGATAGTGATGAGAGCTGTGAGAGCTTTGTGCTATGTATTGTTACATGGTCTCTATCATTATAATATACAGATATTTGGGGGTTTTCAGCTATTTCTTTCCCCATTACATACTGTGTTGATATGTGTGCTTGATTATGTTTTAATGTGCGCATGCGACTGCTTCTATTTCCGCATATTGATGATCAATTGTAGAAGACGTTATGTATTATGCATGAAGCTTAAATAGTGTGTAATCAGGATAATCTCGGTGAATAATTAAGCTATTATTCAAATTTCTATGCAATTCTGAGGCTTCCTTGCCTTGAATACAAATGCTGCAAATTCATCATTGAATACTAGTTTCTTGGATGACTTCATCTTTTTATGTTTTGCTTCATCATTTTTTATGAAATCAACTTGAACCAAAGGGGACTCTTCTATATCAATGGCTTGTAAGATATCATCCAAGTTTCCCTTTAAGCCTAGAGTTTCACTTGCTCCTGAAATCACTACTTTACCCTTTTCTTTTGCAATTTGACTCCTAGTTAATCTCCGTTGAACCTGTTTATTAGCTGACTGTTCCTGTGCAATCTAATTTACTACAGCTATCCTTTGTTTTGCAGGTTGAGGAGTTTCAAAAATAACCACGGATGCTTTTCCTACTGGCTCTTTCACCTGTTTCCTGGGTTTTAGCTTAACAAACCTTTTTGACCTTGTCACTACAAGCTTGCTGGATTCTGTAGGTGGAGTTTCTTTTCCTTTAGGGTTACTGCCTGTAGTTTGTGCTTCCACTCCAAAACCACATAAAAACAAAAGTGATGACCATTCTCTATTGATCTTTCGGAGTTCATGTAAGACCATCAACTTGATTAAACCATGGTGGAATAAAGAGGTTTCACACCCTTTAGACTTCATTCAAACTTTGTCTTCCATCTTAGCTATACTTCTATACAGAAAAAATGGAAAATCTAAAGATATCATGCCAGTAAAGTGCAACAGAAGTTTAAAATGATATGAATATACTTTATGATACCTTCCCTCACAAGTAAATACCTCTGGATGTTGTATAACAAATTTGCATTTGAATCTTTGATGCAGCTCCTGGGAATTGTGTTGTTTAAATCCATTTCTGGAAACTATGGCTTTAGAAACACTTTGTATGCCTCCATGTCAAATCTGAAACCTTTGAACCATCTCTCTTGCCCCCATAGGAATCTTTGTTACTAAGGCAATAATCTCAGGAGTAACTGACAAGTTTAAGATTCCAATTTTTGTGTTTGAGCAAGTAAAATGTAAAGAAAACTCCTTTGTCACCTGACTGTGTCCTCCCTGTAACTTTTCACAAAATTTCAAACACCCTACCTTCTTGAAAGCTTCCAATACTAATTTCTCTTTAGCTAGGGTTCCTATGCTTCCAGGCTCTGTCCTTAAACAATGTCCTAACCTGTGATTTTTCTTCTCCTCAGTAATTTTTGTCTTTGAATTTCTGAAAGTTTCATGTGAACTCTGATTATCATCCTCGCTTGAATTCAAAACAGTCAGCCTCACTTGATTAGAGTAATCAGCCTCACTTGATAATGGATAATAGAAGCTTTGGTATGAGATTACCATAAGCTTTACTCTTGAAAACGGTTTGTTGGAGTGTTTTGCATGCAAACTGGAATAAGAAACCAGCCAGCCCTTTCAAATTTGAACTTAGATTTCATAAATGAAACCTCTACGAATGTAATGATGATTTTGAATGGCTGTTTGTCTTTGAAATGACCTATAACTGACACCTAATGATGAAAAACTAACGGAATTTGAATGATTTGCTGATTTGACATGACCTGCTACGAATCTGCACTTTCGTAGCGCGCTTAGTGTATTTTCGGAGAAATGCGCTACAAAAGTAGCAGCACTTTCGTAGTGCAAAAAAACTTTTTTCCATTGACTGCACTACGAAAGTGTGGTTTCATGGCTAATTTCAGAAAATTTTTCAAAGGGTTAAAATATGACTTCTAAATAGAATATGGGACCTTTAAACCATGGAATGAGGTTGTCAAACTTTATTTGGAAATGAAAATGACACTTTTGAGACTCTAACCCTATCACTTACCCCTTAAAACATGAAATGACTCAACACCTATCTAAGACCATGACTAGGAACAAGGTAAACTGTCAAAGTTTAGAAAAAAAAAAAACTTTTATGGTGATAACAGTTAGAGCTGCCCTCGAGTGTATACTCCAATCTCAAGCCTTTGAAAGCCATTTCGATCCTGAATCAGCTGTAGCACCAATAAAGTCTTTTGCAAATTCAAATTCTATTCAGTCACAAACTCAACTCCTCCTTCGCTATTGAGATTTACTGTGCTTTGATACCATTTAGAAATTATACAACATATATGTATATCATGGATTCAGTCCGATCTAACAATGTACTAAAGCTAGATACTGAATCACTTCTACAAATCAATTGCGGAATTAAAAACACAATCACCAAACACATGAAGTAAAGAAGAATCAATCAAACCACAACACATATAATTTCCCGGGGAAATCTTGTTGCTCAAAACCTCGTTATCTTCTATTGTATATTCATCATAGATACATGAAACAATTACATACAAATATTCTCACAAGAGCCTCCCATATTCAACTAATTATCTCACACTACCCTGGACAAAACTGACCAACACATAGCCAATTCTCAACCTCTAAACAACCTACCTTTCTTGCACAATTCATGTGGAATGCAATCCCTATTATTTAGGAATTTTGGCCTTCCTTGATTGCGCAAGGATCACGGGAAATCCAATGGGTGTTTGGTTGCATGGGTGAAACCCAATAATCCTAAAAATGATAGTCAACATCCCTTTCACCTAGATTTGAAATAGGTCTCCATTGGAATTGACATGCATGCAGCTAATAATAGTGAATCCTCAGTTGAATGTGAGATCACTGATTGTGATTAAATAATATTTAATTCAATTGATCTCTCACTAGTGTATCAAACAGTTACAAGTAGAATAACTGACTTTAACTCACTTAACTGAGTTAAACTAATTACAACCAGCATTAACTAATGCACCACTACACTTCAAACTCTGCTACAACTAGAATACTCTGCATGCCTCACCAACTACCCTCAACTCAAAATTCATGAGCTAACTGAGTTTATCAAACTCAGTGAACTATTACAAGTTATTTTGAGATTAGATTACATTTTATTTTCCATCTTAATTAAGGGATAACTAAAATAGACATGCGGAAAATTTAGCCCACACCAGTGTAGGTGCTGCTAAGACTTGTGGTCCCACACTAGTGTAGGTGCTGCTTGGACCATACCACAAAATTACCATGTGAAACTTACCCAGTATCTACTTTGCATACTTTCCTTGAGACACAAAAATTTCACCATCCTG
Source organism: Pinus albicaulis (assembly GCA_034641835.2). NCBI lineage: Eukaryota > Viridiplantae > Streptophyta > Pinopsida > Pinales > Pinaceae > Pinus > Pinus albicaulis. The sequence goes on along the minus strand of CM076574.1, from coordinate 1,263,012,219 downwards.
CTGCCATATTTCCATTCTAAGGAAATAATGAAGGAGTCCCATGTCCTTCATTTAGAACTCCCTTGAAAGATCCTCCTTGCATGAGTGTATCGGCTGCTCATCACCAGTAAAAATTAGATCATCATCATAAAGAACAATAATCAATATCTTACCCTCAACCATAATTTGGTACATGCTTGCATCTGCTTCACTTTTGTTGAAGCCCAGTCCACTGAAATATCTGTCTATCTGAGTGTACCAAGCACGGGGTGCTTGCTTGAGCCCATACAATTCTCTTTTGAGTCGGCACACATGCGACTCATTGTTGAAGATCTTGAAACATTTAGGCTACTCTATGTACACTTCTTCCTTAATGATCCCATTGAGAAACACAATTTTCACATCCATTTGATGAATGCACCGACCCATCTGCGCTGAGAGTGAAAGGATGGATCTTATGGAAGAGTACCTTGCAACAAGTGCAAAAGTCTCATCATAATATATCCCCTCGATCTGTGAGAATCCCAGGGCCAAAAATCTGGCTTTGTATTTCTCCACACTCCCATTAGTAGCTTGCATTACCTTGTAGATCCATCTTAATCCAACCACTGATTTATCGATCAGTCTTGGGACAATCTCCCATGCATTGTTCTTGATAATGGAGTCATACTCCTCCACCATTGCATCAAACCAAGTTGGTTGCTGCACTGCTTCCTGGAAGGAAGATGGTTCAATGAAAATACATTTTCTTATAAGAGCCATGTATCAAGTAAATCGGTCAAGAGACTATCTCTGTTTGCGTTGTGAAGTAGGGGCTCCTACATTCTCCGCAACATCAAGTCTCAATATATCAGCTTCCATGGTGCGCCTTCTTCCGTTTCTGATGGATGGATCTGCATAAGTGTTTTCATCCACTCCATGAACCTCCTCATGTGGCTGCTCCACATATTGAGGCTCATCCTTGGGACCCAAAAATTCCTCCTATGCATGCAAGTCGAGCTCCATGTTACAGGTCAAAATACTTCCTCATCAGCTCAGAGGAGAAGAAAAATATGGAAGGAATACAAAGACCTAAATTAAACCTATTTTTGCCAAGGTAACACCTCTCTATACCAACACAAGAGCGTTATAACACAGCTGATCAGTGAATGGGCTGCGTTAGTGGCTAGGGAAATGCTTTGTTTACACTAGAGGGCAGCGTTACCCATGTTTTAAGTTTGAAATTGGAAAAACCCGCAGAGAATGATTTGAATCTCCAGCTTTTTCTCACAAGAGAGTCAGTACAAAAAGGAAACTGCAAAGCACCAACTCTTATTGGGCATTGCCATAAACAACTGAACACTCTAAAGAGGCAAAAGCATGGAGGTTGAGGAAACATCTTGGTTTTTTCTATTCAAGAATTGGTAGAAAGAGAAGGGCAATGATTGCTCTCTCCATCTCCTATAAAATGGAGTTGAAGGCTCTTGGTTCAAGGTCGAAGGATTGTCAAGTTTTTGAATACTTGTGAAGTAGAGATCATTGTTGTAGTGTGAAGGTCAAAGGTCAAAGAGGTTCATTGAGAGCTTGTTGATCAAGACGTCACCACTTTGAGAGATAGAGAGATTGGAAGGCTGAGGAGGGCTTGGTGAAACCGATGGTTGTAATCCTCCTTTTTACAAATCAATAGAACTGTATCTGTTTTGTCCATTCTATGCGTTGATATTGTGATTATTATTTAATCACTTATATAGCATGAGATGAATGGCTTAGATGTGCACAATTTAAATGTTTATTATATATTGGCTTAATTGATAGGAAATGTATGTTATGTTAGAAATTACACGGGTGCTTTAATTGATTGCAGGATCTAGATTTGGAGCTGGTGAAGGAGGAACGTTGCTTCACTACTTAGTGCTCTCCAAGGGACTCCAAAATCATTAAATAGGTAATTCTCTGTCTTTTTCCATCAAGTGGTTTTAAGTTAATATGAACATGTATATGCCATCTTTGTGAATTGTACAACTAATCTTACTGTCTACCTTGGGCACCGAAAAGCCCTGAGAGGGATATACGATAACCAACAACCCAAGCATTTTACCCTATAGCAGAATTGGCAACTCCGCTGGGGAGTTTCCCCATAGTTTCCGGACTATTTATTTCCTCCTTTCTTCTTTCCTCTATTCACAAATCCTTCTGACCAATACTTATGCCCAGTAGACATTTCAAAAGCTCGCAGAGTTTAATCCTGTTTCTGTTTGACCATCTGAAGAATTTTTCCCTAGCTAACGTTACCCCTGTAGGTTTTCCAGTGCATTATAATGCTGAATTTGCTTAAATACAGTGTGTTAGTCTCTGGATTAATGCAGTCTTTACTCAGAGACAGTGCGTTACTCAGCCAAAACTTGCTGTTCACTGCTGTGACTGTGTTTTAGCTGCAGAGTTTTTTGGCCATCAGTATATCTCCTTGACTGAATCCCTGTGCTTGTTTACTAAGTTAGCATTTCTGTTTGTTTGCTCTTGTTTGAAAATTTAGTGTCAAAAGCATTTAATTTTTAGATAAGAATTTTTTTTTTAGTTTTTTTTTCTGCATCTAGCTGAGTTAATTCTGAAATTTTCAGTTCATAGACTGTTAAGAAGAGGTAGATAGAAGTCTGAATCTTTAAATTTGAACTGTGTTATTTGAATGTTAGTGCATGGATGTTGAAAAGAAACCTCTCCTTGTAGAAATACTCTTCATCGAATTGAATATTTAGAGCATGTTTTGCATGGTTTCTTGAGCCAGAGTCTCATTACATTTCATACGTCCACTTCCCCTCCGCAAGACTAATAATCAAGTACACTAAGAATCAAGCGATAATAAAATCAATCACATTACTCTTTTTTGAGCTCACATAAACAGTAGTTCAGGCTAGGATCTTGGGTTAGGAACAGTGAGAAAATCACCCAAGATCTCAAAAATTGAAACTAGAGTCATTAACGAGTGAAATCCTACTGCACTCATATTATCAGGACTGTTCCTTTACCAGAGCTCAGTGCGAGACAACACTTGGGTGCACAAGAAGGTAGCCCACCTTCGACTGCATCCGGTGGGTGTGTTATATATTAGGGTTCCCTTCGGGGATGTAAAAACTAGATCGGGGATCTAGGTATTCTGCCCATATAGCACACTGTCCTTGACCATGGACCCCCCTGATGATGTCTGTGATTTGAGGTATATTTAGAGGCCCTAATTTTTAGGGACTTACACAAGGTGACTGGGACGGGCTGTCCTGGTACCTGAAATAGACGGACCCACTCTGTCTTCGGTCTTTAGGAGGGTACTCATCTTCACGAGAGTGCTTACACCTATCGTCTGAGGTTCGGGCGAAGCTCTAGAGTGACCGTAACTATACTTTCAACCAACCCTCTCTGTATACTATTGTGATACTAGATGTCATCACCAGCAAATGGTAGTACTCAGACAGGGCACCCTATTCTGGCTGCTTGCTGATTGATTTTAGAGAGTCCCTTTTTCTTTTTTAGGTGTGTGGTTACTGTCATTGAGACTTTATAATACATCACACTTTATTAAAATTTGTTAAAATTAAACAGGTCACCGTGGCATCCTCCGACCCATGCCATCTGTCTCGACGACAACAAGGTCTACCTCCTCTAACTATTGAGGAAGAATTGAACCTTGGTGAACCCGTGCCTTCTACGGAAGAGCAGTCTCCTCTGAATAATCTTGATTTTAACATAGCCTCATATCATCCGGAATTTCTGGAGGACCCTTTCACTGAAGGGGTTGTACCTCATTACAATCCTCCGCTCACTGATTTGTTGGGGCCTGTGATAATTCAGATTCCACCACTCCAACATATGTCCTCGGCCGCACAAACATCCATTTCACCACCAGCATCCACAGGGTCGATGCCAATGGCAACCATCCTAGGTTCTCCACCATCCTCCCCGCCGGTGGTCAGTTCTATGCCATCACTGGGTAACCCCAGTAGTCAACATATACCTACTCCCAACCCTATGGTCATCACAACTGTCAGTAGCTTACCGAATCCTTCGACATCTACTTCTACCGTGACCACGTTGGGACCCACGGTAGCTCCTCCCACGAGTATGACTACTTCAGTGCCTTTTAGAAACCCTTTCGGTTGGAACCCTCTACTGAGTTCAAACCCCTTGGCCACTATACCAGGGGGCAGTGTCACCAGCACTCAGGTGGCAGGGAACATTTCGCTTCCCCTGCAATCCTTAGGACAAATGGGACAACCTATTGTCAATACCTTTCCCTTAAGTGGTTCAAATATAGGTGTAGGGTCTATGCCGTTACCAAACTATGCAAGTAGTAGCATGCCTCCGGGTAACTCTATTGCATCCATTTGGACTAACCAACCCCAACCTCCATCTAGAATGGGAGGGCACTTTTATACTGGGGACAACCAACCGTTCGCCCCACAATACAATATGCCCTATGGATAGCAACAGTATGTCCCTACTCCTCCACCTTTCGGAATTTTTTATCAAAGTCCCACTTATCCTCCTGGTAACACGTTGATGGGTGGACCCTATGGTCTAAATAGTCAGCCCATACTGCCTTGGTTAGATTCGGGGGAAAATCCACAATTGCCATTTTTGGCAGCTTTGGACATTCCCGATATCCATAAACTGACTAATGACCCCATCAATCACAACCCGCTTTAGCCTCCAGTACCGCATAAGATTCCTTCTGACATCCCGAAGTTCGACGGGAAACAAGGGGATGACCCAGCTGCACACATCACTACCTTTCATCTATGGTCTATATCCAATTCCATGGTGGATGATAGTGTGCGGCTTTGACTGTTTCCTCGCACCCTTACAGGCAATGCTGCCAAGTGGTACATTGAATTTCCATGCGCTGCCATAAATACTTTTGGCGCTTTAGCGACAAAGTTCCTAAAGAACTTCCAATTACCAATTAGATTTGAAACCGGAATGGAATTGTTAACCTCGTTGTTGAGCCTCAAAATTGTGCTTTCTTTCATTCCACTTTACCTCATTTTCCTTTATCCATTGCTATCCTAGACCCAATTGATCAATGAATTTAGTTAAAATTACTTTTAGAATGATTTATATGACTGACTTGCTAAGTTTTGTGATTTTTTCCATTGTAAAGCATTTTGACCGGAACTAGCTGCATAATGCAGACATTCCGTAGCTAACCGGCGATTCTGCAGCTGTCTTCACATTTGAGTATGTTCCAGGTGGCCTCTCAAGAAAAACCGCATATGGGCATATTCCACGTCATGTCTACATGGTTCGTTGCTCACCATGAAGGAAGAAACGAATTCTGGGTATGGTTTTGGAACGTAGGAACACATTTAAGAAGGCAGACTTCTATTAGGACTGTCTCAGTCTAGATGTCCATTTCCTTGTTACGCAGCCACTTCAAGAGTCCTAATGTGATTCCGATAAGGAAAGACAATGTTCCTGAAATTGTTGCAAGTCTTGTTATTTACATTTGTTATATAAACACTTGGGAAACCGAGAGCTAGGCTAGATTTTATGCTAGATTTTGCTTAGATTCTGTGCTACATTTCTGAAGACGCAGAGTGCTCTGTTCAAGTTATTTCACTTTTAATGAAGCAGACAGTGTTGTTTTGAAAGTGTTGATTTGATTTGGAGTCAGATTTCGTCAGGTGGTAGAGGGACCCTGCCTCTTGCACGGATTTATTTGCGTAATTTAGATAAGTATTCTAGCCGCCTTTACGTTTTTGAATTTGGATTAGTAGTTGTTTTCATTAGCTACTATAGTTATACTCATTCTAACTCTTCCAAAAGAAGAAGCTCTTCCAAAAGATTATAATGATGAATGGGAAATGGCTATAGTATTGTAGGGTTTAATTGTAGTCTCTTTTATTCACCATCATAGTTATACTTATGATAAGCACTCTTCCACAAGAAGAAACTCTTCCAAGAAATCTTTATACTGTCTTAAGCATGATTGTGATCTTGAACGTTTTAGTTGTGTGTTTTCACTAAGTACCATAGTTGTTCTTTCTCTTAAACGCTTGTCAAAAATATCATAATGATGGGTAGGAGATGGCTATGATATCTTAGTTGTTCATTGCTTTCAGTCTTTATGTTTGCATTTGCACTCAATTACACAGTCAAGATTGTTCTAAAAACTCTTCCAAAATACCAATCATGATGGACAAACAGACTGTATAATTCCATAGAATAATGCATGATAGCTTAGTTAGGATGCTCCGGAGTTTAATTGCACTTAACTCATGTTCAGTTGTTTTGCTTTAAAGTTTGATAATGACTTGTAGTTTAACACTGTTTCAGGTTAGTGACATTTTTGGTTCAGTTGTAGTTCAAATCATTGCATTTGCACTCCATATTCAGTTGTCATTCACTGCACATTAGATTACTTCAGTTGTTAAACTTAACAAAACAACCTTCATTATTCACAAACCTCTTCTTGTTCTAAAATCCATAATTGATTCATAAACATATGAACGTAAGACAACATCATTTTAAGGCCTGAAGTACCTCTGCAATTTCCTTATCATTTCATAAACAGAGCCCTCCCTCAAAAGACTACTTTGAAAAGAAATCAATAACTCTTGAGTAAGGTTTTGTGACATTCAATTAAATTGCAGAATAGAGTTAGGAATTAGCTTTAGAGTAGAAGATCTTATGATGGTATAAATGTTTTGTTCCAAATATGCTTCAACAAATCTCTAATCAAGGATAAAATGTTGCATCATTATAATTTAGTTGTTTAAACTATTTAGTTAGGAAGATTTGCATGGTTAGTTGATCATTTCTCAAGTTGAGTTTATGTTTTTAATCATTTCCTTAGAAGTCATTATCAAGCTCTGTTTGCTTAGTCATAGTTTAGATTTGATTCTACTTCAGTGTTTGCAATTGCATTTGTCATTTGTCATCAACCAATTAGGTTTCACTCTATTTCTAATCATTAGCTTCCTTCCATTAGCTTTCTAGTCATTTTCCTTGTGAATATAAAACCACCAAAAGATCAAAAACATCAGAAATCATCACAAAAGACCAAAAAAATCATAAAATACTACACACAACGCATTAAGAAACAAGCACCTAGGTACATACAGTACACTTCACTTCAGCAGTTTACCAACCCTGGTTGACAATTAAATGAGCTCAATTTAGGAGACTAGATTGAGACCAAACATTTTGGCGCCGTTGCCGGGTAAGTGAAAACTAGGTAACCTTTGTTTCTTAGCATCCAAAAACAATTATATGCGTAGGGAGAGATATTCAAGGGGAAGATTCATAAGCAGCAGAGGCAGAAGTTTGATTTCTAGAACACCACTTGTTTCATCTAGATCCAGAGTTAGTACACCTTCAACTCATACCCATATTCCATCCTCTCTTGATCCTAGACTTCTAGAAGATCTAAAATCAGATATCCCATTAGAAAAACCTTCCACTTCATCCACTGAACCTGCCATAGAAGAAGATCTAAAAACTCCTGTTAGGGACACAAACCTTTCCACTTCCACAAGAGAGTCAACCATGGCAGAAGAAGGACGAGGAGGAGTTTTTAATGGAGAACACACACTATTTGGAGGTAGAGGTAGAGGTAGAGGAGAAGGAGGTAGAGGTCCAGATGGAGGAAGAGGTAGAATAGGAAGCTCTTTTGGGTTCCCTATAATTGATGAAGAAACCAATACAACCATGAAAAATATTTCACCCTCTGTCCTTCCAAACTTCTATGGAATTAAAACTGAAGATCCTAAAACCTTCTTATTCGAATTTGAAGTGCTTTGTAGAACTTATGACTACTTACAAGATGCTCAAAAATTGAAATTATTTCCTTCAACTTTGAAGGGAGCAGCATTGAAGTGGTTTATGAGTCTGATCAGCAGTTCTATTAGAACATGAGAAGACATGAAACAAGCATTTCTAGAGAGATATTTGGATTATTGTATGCCGGTTAATCATAAGGAAGAAGTGTTCAAGATGTTACAAAAAGAAGATGAAAATTTGGAAGATTTGTTGGAGAGATTCAATTACAACATCAAAAGGGCAAAAATGGAAAACCTAGATCAAGACACCTTAAAAGCTCTTTTGTTGAAAACAATTAGGGATGAATGGTTGGATATCCTTAACATGATGGGAAAAGGGGATATATCACAGCTCACATTACCTGAAATATCCGAGTTATGTATCAACCTTTCAAGAGGGAAATCTAAAACTGTCAAAGGTCCAAGAGATCCTGCTCTTGCAAGGGCAAGTAAGTCTGCTTCTGGGACAGTAAGTAGATCAGAAATAGGTCACATGCTTGATGATTTTAAATCTGACATATTAGGGAGTCTTAGTGAACAAATAGACACCCTCAAGATACAAAACAAGCAAAAGGCTAAATCTGATGCCTTGGCAATCTTTTGTCCCAAATGTAGAAAGAAACATGCCTTGAGAGAGTGTCCTTTGGATGTAAAAGTTGTAGAAACCTGTGTCATTTGTTCTGAAAAACATGAGACCAAGAATTGTCCTTCTCTTCCTGGTCTCAAGGCTATCTTTCAGGAGGAAACTCCTACAGATTCCACAGAGTCTCTCAATTTTGTATCTAGAAGGCCTTGGCAGGGACCTCAGACACAAGAATTCCATGATCAAATGTATAATCAACCTCCACCTTGGAATCCTTGGCAACAACCTTGGCCCCAATTTCAAAATCAATCTCAGTCCTGGGCACAAGGAACACAAAGTCCCTATGGAAGATACTCTCCATACTATCAGTATCCACCATCCTATCCACCACACCCACATTTTTATCCTCAAAATCTTCAACAAAATTTTCAACAAAATCCTCAACAATATCATCAAAACCAACCACATCAAAATCAACCACTTTCATTACCATTCCCTCAAAAATCAAATCAATTGCCGGCTCAACCCATACCAAACCCCAATAATAAGAACCCTCATAATACATACATGATAGAAGGCCAGCAATTTCCAACTTATTTAATCACTCCTTTAGACCTTAGTGATGTTCAACTGAGGTCTGGAAGAATACTTGAAAAGAGGAAACCTTCTGTGATCATACAAGAACAAGATAATTCCGAGGAAGACTCCCTACGGGTGAATAAAAGTCTTGAGGAAGACACATCCTTTCAAGACCCACACATTGAAAAACTAAAACAAAAAGATCCAATAAATCCAACTCCCGTATTAGAGCAACCATCCACATCTACTTCTATACCTCCCTTTCCGGAAAGATTACAAATTGATAGAGGTGTAGAAAAACAAATCATGGTGCCTAATTATGATTTCTTAGATGAATTGAGAAATGTTTGCATTAAAATTCCGTTATTGCAAGCCATCAAAGAAATCCCAATTTTAGCCAAAACAATAAAGGAGTTGAGTATGAAGACAACAAGAAAAAGAATAAGAGAAACCAAGAAAATTCAACTGGTAGGACAAATAGCAGACATTATGATGGGCAAGATTTCTATTCCAAAGTATCTTGACCCAGGAAATCCAGTTGTCAAAATTCACATCAACGGAATTGAAATTCAAAACACACTCATTGACTTAGGAGCAACAATAAATATCATGAGTAGACAAATCATGGACAAACTGAAACTTCCTAATCTTCTCTTTACACCCACACTATTACAATTAGCAGATAGATATGTGATCAGACCAGATGGGGTAATAGAAGACATTCCAATGTCCCTAGACTCTTGGGAGTACCCTGTGGATTTCATGATCCTGACACCCAAGAATAATCTAGGAGGCCATCCTGTTATACTAGGAAGACCTTGGTTGGCTACAGCTGATGCTTTTATTAGTTGTAGGTCCGATGATATGTATATTTCTGATGGTAGTTCAACAAAGAAATTCACTTTATATCCTCCAGCTAGGACAATTACAGATCTAGATGACACTCAATGGATAGAGGATGAAGAATATTTACAATCACTCTTCACAATTTCAGAAATTAGTGAAGATAATCAAATTCTGAATACTCTAGAAAACTTTGAATCCTCTCCAGAACACAAACATGAATCATTTCAAGAGGGATCCAATATTGAGTTTTTGTCATCTAGGCAGATGTCTCTTCATTCTATGGACAAATTTGGCAGCTCCACAAGTGAAATTTTTCCAGGCAAAACTTTGAACATAAACAAGAACCTAGAAAAATCTCAACAAGAAGAGTTAGTCAAAGTATTACAGAGACATTCTTCTGCATATGCATGGGAATACACCGACATGAAAGGGATAAGCCCCAAGACTTGTACTCATCACATCTATATAGAGGAAAATTGCAAACCAATCAGACAACCTCAAAGACGGATGAATCCAAATCTTAGAGAAATTGTTAAAGAGGAATTGCAAAAATTGTTAAATGTTAATTTCATCTATCCTATTTCAGATAGTCAGTGGGTTTCTCCTTTGGTAATTGTGCCAAAGAAAAATGGAAAATGGAGGGTGTGTGTTGACTACCAAGAACTAAATAAAGCTACTCTTAAAGACCATTTTCCCTTACCTTTCATAAATCAAGTATTAGATACATTAACTGGCAAAAAGTACTTCTCATTCCTAGATGGGTTTAGTGGTTACAATCAAATCCAAGTAGCACTTGAAGACCAAGACAAAACCACATTCACCTGTCCCTGGGGTACCTATGCTTACCGAGTATTACCATTTGGATTATGCAATGCACCTGCAACATTCCAAAGGGCAGTATTAGGAATTTTTTTGGATCTAATACATGACTGTGTAGAGGTGTACATGGATGATTTCACAGTTTATGGGGACACATTTGAAGAGGCTTTAGAAAACTTGGAAAAAGTCTTAAAAGATGTCAAGAAGCAAACCTTTCACTTAGTCATGAAAAATGTTTTATGATGTTTACTGAAGGTATTGTTTTAGGGCACCACATTTCAGGGGATGGGATTAGAGTTGATGAGGCAAAAGTTGAAGTCATTTCTAACCTATCCATTCCAAGTTGTCAAAGAGATGTTAGAAGTTTTCTAGGATTTACAGGATATTATCGGAGATTTATAGAAAACTTTACTAAGATAGCATCTCCACTCTTCAAATTACTCACCAAAGATTGTGAATTCAAGTGGACTTCTGATTGCCAGTTAGCTTTTGAAACCCTGAAAACCAAAATTTCTGAAGCACCTATATTAATGGGACCTAACTGGAAGTTACCTTTTCATATCTCGACAGATGCTTCCGATACAGCTCTAGGAGCAGTATTGGGACAAAAAGATTTAATTCCCTATGCCATCTATTATATCAGTAAAAATTTGACTACTGCAGAGTTAAACTATACTGTAACTGAAAAAGAGTTTTTAGCTGTTGTTCATGCCATAAACAATTTTAGACACTATATAACAGGCTATGAAACTTTTATTCACACTGATCATTCTGCAATTAGATACCTAATGAACAAATCAATTACTAATGGCAGAGTTATAAGATGGTTGTTACTCTTACAAGAATTCAACATTACTATTCTAGATAGGCCTGGAAAACAAAACACAGTAGCTGATTTCCTATCTAGACTCCAAAATATCAAAGATGACACTCCGGTTGAAGATCAATTTCCTGATGAATATCTTTTTGCAATCTCTACTCAAACTCCATGGGTTGCTGATATTGCTAATTATTTAGTTTCAGGAAAATTTCCTTCAATTATGAATGCAAGGGATAAAAGAAAAATCATTTGTGATAGTGCAAAATATTCATGGGTTACTAATGAGTTGTACAAGACAGGTCCAGATTTGATCATTAGAAGGTGTGTTCGTGAAGATGAGATGCCTGAGATTCTCAAGGCATGTCATGATGAACCTTGTGGCGGACAATTTGCAGATAAGAGGACAGCCTATAAGATCCTTAATTTAGGATATTATTGGCCATCCTTGTTTAAAGATGCTAAAGAATATGTCAAAAGGTGTGACAGTTGCCAAAGGGTAGGGAAACCTTCTCCTTCAGGTGAGATGCCATTACAACCTCAGGTACACATTGAACCGTTTGAAAAATGGGCTTTGGATTTTGTAGGACCTATTAGTCCTCCATCAAGACAAAAGAAATATATATTGGTTTGCACTGATTATGTTACTAAGTGGGTAGAAGCTAAACCATTACTTGTTGCTAATGAATCATCTGTAGTTACTTTTCTTTTTGAGGATATTTTCACTCGTTTTGGTGTCCCAAGGGAAATTGTTACAGATCAAGGAACTCAATTCACATCAAGGCTAGTGGAGAAAATGATGGAGAAGTACAAAATCAGACATAGAACATCTACTCCTTATCATCCACAAGCAAATGGTCAAGTGGAATCCACTAATAAGGTCATTGAAGGAATCCTAACAAAGACTGTTCATTTACATAGAAGAGATTGGGTAGATAGGCTTCCCGAAGCCTTGTGGGCCTATAGAACTACATGGAGAAACACAACAGGCCATACTCCTTATGAGCTTGTTTATGGAAAGAAAGTTTTGTTTCCCATAGAGTTCCAAATTCAAACCTTCAAAATGGCAGTTCAGTTAGGACTTGATTTGACGGAGGCACAAAAGCATAGATTGGAGCAAATTAATGAATTGGATGAGATCAGACAAGATGCAGTTCAGAAAACAAGTCTAGTCCAACAGCAAAGGGCTAGATGGCATGACAAGTACATCAAAGAGAAAAAATTCAAAGAGGGTGACTGGGCTCTCTTGTTTGATTCAAAATTCAAGGATTTTCAAGGTAAATTTCAGACACATTGGCTTGGGCCATATGAAATTGTTGAAATTTTTGATAATGGGGCAATAAAAATCAGAACTATAGATGAAGAAGAGGTCACTTTTCTTGTGAATGGTCATAGATTGAAGCTATATCACAAACCACTCTCAAGAGAAGAATTTGTCAAGAAGTTCCAAGAATGCAGTGATGTGAAGTTAATGAAGAAGAATTCTTCTTCTTCATCAACTTGATTAAATTTTCTGAAGTATTTCTTTGAAAGAAAAAAAAATAAAAATAATAATAATAATAATAATAATAAAAAATAAAAATAAAGGTATAAACATGAAAACTAATCATTGATTGGCATGTTTATACAGAAAAGATAGGGTGAAAATCAGAGTCTCTCTGACACTCTAACTTTTCCATTTTGTTTTTGCAAGCAGCTGTTAATAAATCATAAGTTCAGATCCATAGTGCTTATGATCCATCTCATTTCATTTCACTTCACTCACCTATCCATCCATACTCCATTTCATTCATTCACTCATATTCTACTTCATTCCATGTTTCATTCATCTCATTCCATACTCCATCCATCTCATTTTCATGTCAAGATTTAAAGTTTGATGTCTTGCTGTAAATGAATAAAACATGTCATGGATTACAAAGCAGTTCTTATGTTCTTTCACTCCATTTCATAAACTGAATCCATTCCATTTCATCATCCACTTCATACATATCATGTCTCATCATCCATCTTCATTCATACCATATAACATTTCACCTATATTCCCAAACCACTCCATTCCATGATCAAAATTCTCTACAGGTACATTATGCAGCTTAACAGACATTCTGCAGCTGTTCAGCCTTTCCGCAGCTAGCCAGACATTCCGCAGCTACAAATCCTGAAGGCATTAGTTAGCAGACATTAGAATTGCAACAAAATGATCCTGTGTATCCATGAATAAAAAGCATCAAGAAGGATTATGAAGACTCTTCCAAAGGTGAACAAAGAAGACAAAGACTACAAAAATCAAATGAAAAGCAGAGGTAACAAGTTTAGATTATAATGGAATTTCATAAAGTTTAGCATAGTTTTAGTTATGAATTGTTCAAAAAGGTTGTTTTAATTATTTTTATTGATCAAGACCAATAAACCCTCCACAGACTTTGGATTAAAATCTCTCATTTCAAATTCCATGCCCGACATCATTTAAGCGGTTAAAATGGTCGAAGTATTTGAATTCTTCACGTCTCTTAACCAAATCATTCAATGATGATTCTCTTTGCCGTTGTAAAAATCTCCGCCGTCTCTTCAATCATTAATTCGTTCCCTCCACCTCACTCCACTACTTCATTCCGTGACCACTGCCATCACTCCATTCTGTAGCCGGCATTTCATTCCATAGACAGAGATATTCTTATCACCGAGAGCAGAGCAAAAGGATATCAGTTTGAATATCAAAGCATTATCATTGTAAACGCAGAGGTATAGCATTGAGCATTATCATTGTAAATGCAGAGCAAAGAAAAATGGTAAACTCAGAGGTATAGCAGAGGATAATTTGAAGCCATTTGATTCCGTGGGCAGACAAAGTATCACTGTGGGCAGAGATTGAGCATTATCACTATAAACACAGAGGTATAGCAGAGAAGAATTTGAAGCCATTTGTTACTGTAGACAGAGATATAGCAGTATGGGAATTTGAAGCTATTTGCCACCGAGAGACAGAGGTATAGTAGTGTGGGAAATTTGAAGCCATTTGTCACTGTCAAACAAAGGCATATCAGTCCAAATTTCAATTGTCAACAGAGGCATATCAGTCCGAAGTTTTGAAGCTGTTTTCATTGTCAACCAGAGGTATATCAGCTCGAAGTTTGAATCTGTTTTCACTGTCAATCAGAGGTATGTCATTCCAAAGTTTGAAGCCATTGTCATTAAGAACTTGAAGCCATTTCAATTTGAAGGTGAAAGTTATTGTTTCTATGGGTAGAAGAGTGTTAATCTGAACATTGAAGAAGCAATCATGGGTTTCATTGTAAGAACTGAACCAGTGGGTTCAAAATATTTAGAAGGCTACCCTCAATGCAAAGAAATGTTGCAACAGATAGGATGGCTTCAATTTTTGGAGAAATTTAATGGCTTCCACAAAGAAGTCACTAAAACATTTGCAAGATCATTTCAAGGAGCTGAAGTTGAAGTGGAAGATGTCAACTTTACTGTCACTGAAGTTTTCATTGCAGAAGCTACAGGGTTGCTTAGAAATGGAGAAAGATGGTTCAAAAACAGAGAATTCCACAATGAATCCTGGAAGAAAATTCTAAAATCACCAAGTATGGATGTCACTGTATTTAAGAAAGGAATTCCAAGTTCTGCATTGAAAAATAAATGGATAAATATACTACTTCTTCTGCAAAAATTTATTACATGTGAGGGTAGATATGGTACATTTTATGTCTACCACATTAGACTGATAATGCATTTTCTGGGGGAAGACTTAAACCTACCCTATTTCTTGCTTCAAAGCTTGAAAAAAATGGCTTCCTGTGTTCAAAGAAGGGTTCAATTTTTAGAGACAACTTTATATCATCATGGTTTGATTAAAATTTTGGTTGAACATCATTTAGCCAAAACAAATGATACATGGGACAATTTCTTGATAATAAATCATTTTGAAGAGCCAAAAGAACCCTCACCGGAACCACAGCCTACAAAGAGAAGCAGGAAATGGAGGACTTCAAAAGTTGAAACTGATAAAACAGTCCAAGAAAGTAGTGAGGAAATCATTTCAGAGAAGTTGACTCAAATCAAGAGACAGCTTAAGGAAGAAAAGGTAATCAAGAAATCTGCCATGGAGAAAGGAGAGGGATCTTCTCAGCCTAGAAGAAGCCATAGACTAAAGGGGAAACTGAAGAAAACACTAATCAAACAAACAGGGGTGATTAATATAGCAGATGAGGAAACATCCATTGAAGAAGATGTTGAAGAGGATTTTAATGAAGGAACCCTTGAAATTGACCCTGCTCAACAAGAAATTTATGATTATGTGGAAACTTTGGAAAAGAGAGCTTCAGAAAGTAAGGAGAGAAGCCCTAGTCCTCCACTGTCTGAAATAGATGTATTAAGAAGGGATAGATATGAGTTGGAAATACTTAATAGACACATCAAAAATGAGAATGAAATTCTCAAGGATCAAGTCAAGCTCAAAACTGATATGAACTCAACCTTATCCCTACATATAGACAAAGTGGAAAAGACCAATGACAAGTTGAAGAAGAGGAACAAAAAGCTAATCATGGCACTTACCAACCTAAGGTTCAAACTTGTTATCAGAAAACCCAGAAGATCTTTAGCTTCCAGACAAAGGAGAAGGAGAGGATTAGATGTTCTTGCAGAAGCCTCTAAGTTCATAGGATAATTTGCATGAGGACATGCAAGGAGACAGCAGTGGGGGTATGTTGAGCCTCAAAATTGTGCTTTCTTTCATTCCACTTTACCTCATTTTCCTTTTTCCATTGCTATCCTAGACCCAATTGATCAATGAATTTAGTTAAAATTACTTTTAGAATGATTTATATGACTGACTTGCTAAGTTTTGTGATTTTTTCCATTGTAAAGCATTTTGACCGGAACTAGCTGCAGAATGCAGACATTCCGTAGCTAACCGGCGATTCTGCAGCTGTCTTCACGTTTGAGTATGTTCTAGGTGGCCTCTCAAGAAAAACCGCATATGGGCATAATCCACGTCATGTCTACATGGTTCGTTGCTCATCATGGAGGAAGAAACGAATTCTGGGTATGGTTTTGGAATGTGGGAACACATTTAGGAAAGCAGACTTCTATTAGGACTGTCTCAGTCCAGATGTCTTTTTCCTTTTCACGCAGCCACTTCAAGAGTCCTAATGTGATTCCGATAAGGAAAGACAATGTTCCTGAAATTGTTGCAAGTCTTGTTATTTACATTTTTTATATAAACACTTGGGAAACCGAGAGCTAGGCTAGATTTTATGCTAGATTTTGCTTAGATTCTGTGCTACATTTCTAAAGACACAGAGTGCTCTGTTCAAGTTATTTCACTTTTAATGAAGCAGACAGTGTTGTTTTGAAAGCGTTGATTTGATTTGGAGTCAGATTCCGTCAGGTGGTAGAGGGCCCCTGCCTCTTGCACGGATTTATTTGCGTAATTTAGATAAGTATTCTAGTTGCCTTTACATTTTTGAATTTGGATTAGTAGTTGTTTTCATTAGCTACTATAGTTATACTCATTCTAACTCTTCCAAAAGAAGAAGCTCTTCCAAAAAATTATAATGATGAATGGGAAATGGCTATAGTATTGTAGGGTTTAATTGTAGTCTCTTTTATTCACCATCATAGTTATACTTATGCTCAGCACTCTTCCACAAGAAGAAACTCTTCCAAGAAATCTTTATACTGTCTTAAGCATGATTGTGATCTTGAACGTTTTAGTTGTGTGTTTTCACTAAGTACCATAGTAGTTCTTGCTCTTAAATGCTTGTCAAAAATATCATAATGATGGGTAGGAGATGGCTATGATATCTTAGTTTTTCATTGCTTTCAGTCTTTACATTTGCATTTGCACTCAATTACACAGTCAGGATTGTTCTAAAAACTCTTCCACAAGAAGGAACTCTTCCAAAATACCAATCATGATGGAAAAACAGACTGTATAATTCCATAGAATAATGCATGATAGCTTAGTTAGGATGCTCCAGAGTTTAATTGCACTTAACTCATGTTCAGTTGTTTTGCTTTAAAGTTTGATAATGACTTGTAGTTTAACACTGTTTCAGGTTAGTGACATTTTTGGTTCAGTTGTAGTTCAACTCATTGAATTTGCACTCCATATTCAGTTGTCATTCACTGCACATTAGATTACTTCAGTTGTTAAACTTAACAAAACAACCTTCATTATTCACAAACCTCTTCTTGTTCTAAAATCCATAATTGATTCATAAACATATGAACAGAAGACAACATCATTTTAAGGCCTGAAGTACCTCTGCAATTTCCTTATCATTTCATAAACAGAGCCCTCCCTCAAAAGACTACTTTGAAAAGAAATCAATAACTCTTGAGTAAGGTTTTGTGACATTCAATTAAATTGCAGAATAGAGTTAGGAATTAGCTTTAGAGTAGAAGATCTTATGATGGTATAAATTTTTTGTTCCAAATATGCTTCAACAAATCTCTAATCAAGGATAAAATGTTGCATCATTATAAGTTAGTTGTTTAAACTGTTTAGTTAGGAAGATTTGCATGGTTAGTTGATCATTTCTCAAGTTGAGTTTATGTTTTTAATCATTTCCTTAGAAGTCATTATCAAGCTCTGTTTGCTTAGTCATAGTTTAGATTTGATTCTACTTCAGTGTTTGCAATTGCATTTGTCATTTGTCATCAACCAATTAGGTTTCACTCTATTTCTAATCATTAGCTTCCTTCCATTAGCTTTCTAGTCATTTTCCTTGTGAATATAAAACCACCAAAAGATCAAAAACATCAGAAATCATCACAAAAGACCAAAAAAATCATAAAATACTACACACAACGCATTAAGAAACAAGCACCTAGGTACATACAGTACACTTCACTTCAGCAGTTTACCAACCCTAGTTGACAATTAAATGAGCTCAATTTAGGAGACTAGATTGAGACCAAACACTCGTTGCGCCAAGACACCGCCACCCACATCTCCGATCATATTCATGAATGGAGACGTAGGAGGAGACTAGTCAAAACACCAATCCCGGATCATCTCTTAGCCAATTGGTTTTGCAAGTCTCTTTTACCCCACATCTCCAAAGACATTGGCCTTTCTGGTGTGGTTACAGAAGATCAATGTATTCGTCGTGCCCAACATTTGGATTTAATCTATTCACATTCTGGCACGCTATACGATCTACTCCCCCATGCCCCTAGTAACCCAAATCCTCCGGCCACTCAGAAAACCGGAGCACATGCCGATGGTCTCGTTGGCACAATCTCCGGTGTGGCCACAAAGAAGTCTCGGGGAGAAGCCTCCTGGCCATCTTCGGCTGCCACCGCCCCTCACTAAACGACTACTCTTCCTACTGCTGAGGTGAATTCTGTGCAAACCTCACAAAAACCTAGCAAGAAAAATAAGAAGAACAAGAAAAAGACGTCTTCTTCAGAAGAGTAGTCGGATAATCAGAATAACCCTAATCAGAAAAACGCTGCCAAAAATGACAAAGGGAAGGATAAACCCATGAAATTTCCTTGCAAGATCTGCGCGAAGGACCACTTGACATACAAATTTCCTCGGCTGCAGGAATGCACCAATTTTATTGCCAACAAGGATTCTGGGCGAACACCTGTCGTTCTTCATAATCCTTTCCCTAATCAGCAGCATTAACATCAACACATGGTTGAAAATCTGCCACAACCCATCAACGGGGCAATGGTGGTTCACATCCTTTCGGCGAAGGACCATCTGCCATTTATGGCATTGAGAGTGTTGAACTTCAAACTCGAGCCAAGCTTTATGGAAATCCTACCATAGATGCTCAAGAACCTGGTACTAGTTCAAATCCACCGCCGCCCAACGATTTGTATATCGAATGGCCTACTACTGAACCCATGATTCGTCCCCCCAAAGGGACACTTGGACGCATGACTCATAACACCTCTGCACGTGCAGCCCAAAACTACAACATTGTAGAAGATTTGGCGCAAGCACCGTTAGCTATGTCTTCTCTTGAAGTATTACAAACCTGTCCAGCACAAAGGAAAGCCTTGCTTTCAGCCATTGGTGGAATAGACCCCCAGGATTCCATGCTAGCTATCTTTGATATGGAAAAATCTAAACCTCACCTCTCACACCAACTCGCATTCCAGGTGCAGGTTGTGTCGAAAGGGAGACCAATCCATCGCACTGTCATAGACGAAGGTGCTTCGACCTGCGTTATGTCACAAGCTTGCTGGCTCGCTTTAGGTTCTCCTACCTTAACACCACCGTCGAATTCCCTTAAAGCTTTCGATGGCCACAAGTTCCTCCCAAAAGGATACTTTTCTAGCTTTCCCATCACTCTGAGTGGGAAAATGGTAACCGTGGACGTTGAAGTCGTAGATCGCCATCTCGACTATAATCTATTGCTAGATCGCAGTTGGTCTTATGCCATGACTGCCATTGTTTCTTCGATCTTCTGACTCGTCCTATTTCCATTGGATGGAAAAATAGTCACAGTGGATCAGCTATCCTTCTGCACCCCTGATTATTCCACGTTACCAAGTAGCACTATACCCCTAATAGGAGGCAGTTCTGACTCTTACGTCAGTATTGGTATCGGTCTTCTGAAGGCATCTTCCCTATTGGGTTGTTTTCCTCTCCCACCACCACTGATCCCAAACACGGTTGCAATGATATCCACCACTTTGGATGGATCTATCGACCCATGGATCATTCCGACACCTTCAGACATTGATTCCTACGAAGATCAGATGCCGCTCTTGGAGACAATTTTTCTGGTATATATTCAAGATCTTGGAGCATATTGATGACTAGACTCTTCATGAATATGATACTTAAATTAATTTATAACTAGAAGATAATTCCTAATAGACACCAAGAAGAAGTCTATAGACATATAATAAATCTTTCTCATGAAACCGATGAAGCAAGTACACAAAAAATACATTTTATTATCTTTGACATCTTCTTTACATAAATACATAATTACATATTCAACATGAAGACTGACCTAGTTACAATTTTTAACACTCCCTCTTAACTAGGGAGGTATTCATACAGGTACATGGTTACTTTCAAACTTAAGAATCTCATAAGAGGAATCGGATTGGTAATCTCATTTGTATAGCATCATATCAACCATCATTTTCTTAGTGCAAGGCCTTTACTAAAAACCCCATCTTGTAGGAATTTACAGGGTAAGTTCCATAGATCAAGAACCAAAGGTCACTGCTCACAAACAGATCACAAATCAGTACACCAGTATAATCACATGGTTAAAACCCTCAAAGAGGGAAACAGTCCACAGCCTGAGCCAATGCGGCCACTCAGACAATTTATTAATATAAAAAGAAAATTTACATATGTTTCTCTCATAAACGGTTATAGGATAAATAACCCTCCATGCTCTTTAAATAGAGATCATGGACCAATCAGGTGTTAAGCCATAGATCAAGTGCCATTAATACTGAGGTCAGATATAACCGTTGGATCACTACAAATCGTGACCGTCAGATTATAAGTTACAAATGTACATGGTAAAGAAACACACTTTACCTAAATCTACACTAGACTAAGTTATTCTTAACTATTTCCTATGCGTCGGAATATCCTAACATCCCCCCTTAAGAACAACTTGGGATAGGATTGAAGGATTTACAAAGGTGACAAAAAAGGAGCCTATTTCCTATGTGTTGAAGTATCCTAACATCCCATCTTAAGAACAAATTGGGATAGGATTTAAGGATTTACAAAAGTGACACAATAGGAGAAGGAAGGGGCATTAGAGCCTATCCCCCCTTAATGAAAAATCTCCTGAACTCCAAGAATGGATCGATGTTTGGTAAACTTTGCTTCTGTGAGAGCCTTTGTAAATATATCGGCTACCTGATCATTGGTTGGACAATACTGCATTACAAGAACACGATCATGAATGAGCTTTATGATGAAGTGTATGTGGATTTCAATGTGTTTCATACATTGATGCTGAATTGGAACTTTACATAGCTGAATGGCACTCTGATTATCACAGCAAAGTGTAGTTGGATGCTGCTGATGGAGACCAAATTCAGACAGGATCTGATGAAGCCACATGGTTTCCTTGCTGGCTTCAACTGCACCACGATACTCTGCTTCTGTGGAAGAAAGAGAGATGGCACTTTGTTTCTTACAAGACCAAGTAATAGGTCCTGAACCAAGAGTGAATACATATCTTGCAGTAGACTTTCGATCATCAGGGTCACCAGCCCAATCAGAATTAGTGAAACCAATCAACAATGGAGATGCTCCTGCACTGTAATAAATCCCGAACTGAACTGTACCTTGAATATATCGAAGTATTCTTTTAGTTTCATTCCAATGACTTTCATGAGGTTGGTGCATAAAAAGAGCGACAAGACCAACAGAAAAAGAAAGGTCAGGATGGGTATGAGTTAGATACAAAATTTTACCAACAAGTTGATGATATAAGGTAGCATCAACTTCAGGGGTAGTACAAGTGATTGAAATATTGACTCCAGACTGAAAGGGAGAAGGGGATGGCTTACAGTATTCCATGTGAAAGTGGTGTAGAAGATCACATGCATACTTGGACTGAGAGAGGGTAATGCCTTCCTTGGATTGCAAGACTTGAAGACCAAGGAAATAATGCAAGTGTCCTAAGTCTGTCATTTCAAACTTCTTTTTTAGGCTAGAAATCACATGGTTTATATGGTTTGGATCACTACCAGTAAGGATAAGATCATCAACATAAAGAACAAGGATGGTGAAGGAATTACCCACTTTCTTGGTGTAGACAGTGTTGTAAAAAAGACACCTAGAAAAGCCATTATCTAATAGAAATCTATCCATTTTGGCATACCAAGCCCAAGGAGCTTGTTTGAGACCATAGAGAGACTTCCTAAGGTGACAAACAAGGCTTGAGTATTTTTGGATAAAGCCAGGGGGTTGTTCCATGTAGATTTCCTCATGCAAATATCCATGTAAGAAGGCGGATTTAACATCCATCTGATGGATTTCCCATTTAAAGGAGGGAACAAGGGAAATAACAAGGATGATAGAATTCATTTTGGCAACAGGGGAGAAGGTTTCAGTATATTCAATGCCTTCAACTTGTGAAAATCCTTTAGCAACAAGACGAGCTTTATGTCTATCCACTTTTCCATCTGGTCCAAACTTGGTTTTGTAAACCCATTTGCATCTGACAAGTTTTCTTCCTTTTGGAAGAGGAACAAGATCCCAAGTATCGTTTTCCAATAAGGAATGGTACTCTTCATTCATAGCTTCATCCCAATATAGATGACCGGAGGCTTCTTCAAAGGTTTCTGGATCAATTTTTTCTATAACCTGACCTAATAAGGAAGAGGCTCTTTCGAACTGAGAACGTGTACGTCGTCGATTGGCAGGGTCACCTGCAAGAGAACCTACTGCATCCTGAGTAGAGTAGACCCATCTTGGAAGTGGTGGAGTATAAGGAACAATTTAAAGAGGTGGAGGAGGATTTTCATCCTTTTTGTCATCATCTGAACTAGAAGGAATGCTATTAAAAATAGAAGAGAGAGAGAGGTGGCACATATGCCGAATCAGGCTCGCAGGCCAAAGGTGGCACACCCGCCGAACTAGGCTCGCAGGCCAATATATTTTCATCAAATTTTACATCTCTTTGTTAATATAGGTTGTCATTGATGATGTCAGTGACCGGGATGGAAAATATTCTTGAAGATGCCAGAGGATGATTACAAGTGATTACAACTCTTGTTTAAGATGTCAAGACACAAATGAAGTGTCAATCATGTATCTTGATGATCATAATGGAAGACTACCATATCACTACACTTGATGAAGGTCTATAAGACATACACACGATGATATGTCCTACCTCCAATGATCTTGATGATAACACTACATGATTACATGTTCTACCTCCGATAATTTGATGATGACATGAAAAATCTCCAATGATGTGAAGCTTGATGTGCTTATGATGAAAAGTACATAATGATGCTGCATTTGGTTGATGCAATATCTCTGCACTATCTTAAGGAAAACTGACCTAATGATGCTATGTTGAAGAAGGAAAGGACATGATGATGGTGACCCTATGTTGAAGAAGGCTAAGGCATGATTATGAAGAAAATCAACGAAGAAATCAAACCATGAGGTTCTACACTCAAAGGCATTCTTCCTTGCCTCCATTTCTGAACTCATAAATAATTAGTCACATTAAAAAATATATTTTGCTACCTTAGAGGAAAAATTCCTTAATGAAACCTACACCATCTTGAAGAGCATAAATTTTCCTTTCCAACGAGCTATTACTCAGTCCGAAACTCCAAGCGGTTTGAAAGTTATTGATTTTCAAGTTTAAGGTAAATTTCTGTCATGTGAGCCGACCTAAGCCGACTTGTGTAGGCTCATGCCTCATGGCCAAGAGACGTGTCTCTTCATTTAAGGTCGAAACCTAGTATATATAGACGTCTAAAATTATCATTTCAGGCATAAATCTTGGTGAAGAATATACATATAAGGCATAGAAGGAAACAAAAGGCCGAAGAAGAAGTTTATTGGTTGATATTATTTCAAGTTCACGACAGTCACCTTGAAAAATTCGGATTAGTAGCACTGTGAACTGAAAAGAAGTACAGTAACTCAGAACTGTTTTCATTTTCCAAGAAGCCTGGATTGTGGACAGTAAAAGGCTGGGATCATAATAAGAAAAGTCTCCATTACAACTTGGCTCTGTGTATGGAAAATCCTGTTATAGCATAAAAATTGTTAAAGGCTCGAACAAGTGTCTCCCCTTAACTCGGATTGCGGTCCTTACAGTCTCGGATTTGTGGCTGGGTTATCACTTAGGTTTGGATAGCTACCTATGGAAGAATTGCATAAAATATCTCAGATCTTTTTTCAGGACCTGGATAACCTGTAGAAGATCGGACTGGCAGTGACACATGTGGTAGCTCAGTGCTATCTTTGAAGAATAGTCCTCACCTCGAAGTTGTGACAGGGTGTGGGTAATCTACTTGTTGGAAGCTCATCTCAGAGGCTCATAGTTTCAAGCCACATGTAGCTTACCATTGTGTTGTGGATAGTTTCACCTCAGGCTCAAATAGCTATTTGTGGAGGATAGTTTAGCCCAAATTTCAGTCTTCTTGACTTCTCATTAGATCATTTATCACAGTCATACTTCAACATACACTTGGAGAGAGTCCTATTGACTTTGAGAGCTAGTTTAAAGAATTGTTTTCAAGAAATCTTTGAAGTTATCTTTTGGAAAGTCATATTGTGCAGAAATATTTGTGAGCATATTAGAGCAGCATACTAGGCATAGTTTGGAAAAGTTTCTTTTTGAGACAGTTTGGGCTATGGTTGATATATCTTGAAGAGAAGACTTGTTGTATACCTTTGAAGCATTCCTTGCAGACTTGTTGAAGAAGTAATTTGAAGAACCTTGTTGAACTATAGTGGAGCAAGCCATGGGTTTGAACCAATTCGAAGTGCTCTTGAAAGAGGGTTGCTTGTGGAGACATTTGGAAGCTAAACTTGGAGACATTATTGGAGACCATGATGCATTGTTGAATCCATCATGTGGTAACCTTGAAGATTTTGGCTGGGTGAAATGAAGAGTTGTGGAGACACTTTCTAAGAAGATAAAGTTTTCATTGATGATGTAATGTGGAGAGTACAATGAAGACTAAGTGAAGATTGACAGGGCTCGTTGAAGAAGACATTGGGAGCCGTGAAGTATAACCAAATATATCTTGATGAATTGAAGCAGGAGGTTGGAGCCTCATAGAGAAAATTTTGGTGCCTTGGAAGATAGGGTTGGATCCCTAGAGGATAGGAGTCCTCAAGGGACTAGGTTGGAGCCTGTACTAGATGTAGGGTTGGAGCCCTTGAGGTTGGTGCCTCAGAATTGACAAGGTTGGAGCCTTGGAAGTCCAAGTCGGTGCTTGGAAAATACAGGTTGGAGCCTCGGAGATTGAAGATTAGTGTCTTCATCTAGGGTTGGAGCCCTACATATATTGTACTTGATTTATTGTAAAGAAGAAAATAATAAAAGCATTTATTATTATTATTCATTTTGTGTTCTAAATATAAGTGATCTAACTGGTAAAAATAACAATTGAAAAGAAATATTGATTCACCCCCCTCTTAGTATTCCAAAAATTGGTATTAGAGCCAGTACCTTCACTCAAAGCCTAACAGATTGAAGGTTGATCATTAGAACACAAATGGAAAATCCAAGGAAGAAAGTCTCCAATCCTCCTAAAGATGTGTCTTCCTCAAACATTGAAATTGAAGTAAATCAATTTGCAAAGGCTCCATTGTTCAATGGAAATTTTGATATATGGGTGGCAAGAATGAGGAATTTCTTGAAGACTCAAGGAATTGAAGTTTGGAATCAGTGATTACTAATGACACAATGAACGAAGAATCCAAGGAGTACAATACAAGAGCAATGAAGGCAATTTTGAATGGTTTACCAAATTATATGAAGGCCAATTTTAAAACATGTTTGTTAGCAAAAGTCATATGGGACAAACTTAATGATATTCACTCAAAAGGAGCTTTGACAATGATATATAGTCAAGAATATGGTGGAAAACAAGAAATAAGTCCAGAATCCATCAAGGAAGTTGAATATAAGAGAGATGACAACAAGGCTAAAGAAGACCTAGAAGATGAAGAGAACAAAGAAGACTTTAAAGAAGATCTCCTAAATAAACTTATGGCTTCCATGGAAGAGATTAACAATTTGAAAAAGGAAAATGAGGAAATTTAGAAGAAAGCGCAAGATGGTAACCAAGACAAGACAAGGAAGGAAGTTGATTTTGTCAAGCTTCAAGTACAAGAAAGAGATGAGGAGCTTGCCAAACTTAAAGAGGAATTTCATCAAAATAAAAGAAAGCATCACGAAGAAGTCATATCTATGGAAAATAAATTGGATAAGGCAAAGAAAAGGGAAGAAAATTTGTCAAGCCACCTTGAAAAAATTCTTAAGAGCTTGAACAATCTTGAAGTAGAGACTGGTCAATACAAGGAAGAGGTCTCCTCTCTTAGATCTCAACTAGAAGAAGCAAGGAAACAAGCGCAAGGAGATGAGAAGGTGATGGAAACTTTGGCATTCATAGAAGGGCAAGTTAATGAAGCAGAAAAGGAGAGAAACACCATGATAGGCCAACTAGACGAAAAGGATGAAGAAATCTTGAAACTAAAATTAGACATCAATCTTCTCAAGGCCGAAACATGTGAAGCTACTAGAACAAAAGAAGAAATGGAGAGCATTCTAGCAAAGGAGAATGAAGAAATCTTCAAAATGAAATCAAATATCATCTCCCTTAAAATCGAAGCACATGAAGCAACAAGGATGATGGAAGAAATGAAGAAGCAACTACTTATGAAAGATGAAGATTGCAAAAAGTTGAAAGGAGAAATTGTATTTCTTGAAAAGGAAGTTGAATTGCTGAATAAAAACTTGAAAAGCTCTCAAACCCTAGATGACATCCTAAGTTAGCAAAGGTCTCCCCTTGATAAATCATGTCTTGGCTATGCAGGTGAATCCTCAAGCAAGAATGATAATGCTTCAAACAACAAAGATGTGAGGAACCTAGAAAGAAATGTTGATGATCCCAGTTCCAACAAAGGCAAGGAGAAGATTCAAGAAAACAATGGAAGAAATTCTACGCTAAGGAGACTTGCATATGGTGTCAAGAATACAAAAGGAAATGAATATCATCAAAGAATCCCAAGGCAAAGATACTTCAAGAGTACCTTAAGGAACTCTTCATCACCCAGGTACCAAAGTATATTTCTTGGATATTGCTATTCTTGTATAAACTTTGGGCATGTGGCAACCTCCAATACATTACATAAATGAACAATTCTTGGATGATCCAATTTACAAAACCTCCTTTCTATATATAGGAGTCCATGGGGCCATAATGTAATCCTAGTGGGCCACAATGTAATCCTAGCCGACCTAACAATAATAATTTAAGGGCACAATAATAACAAAATGGGGGTTATAAGGGTTCAATAATAACAATAAGGGGGTTACACTAACAATAATAAGGGACTATACTAGTGATATAGGGACCTAACATGCCCCTCTCCTTCAAAAAAGTGTTGTCCTCAATGCTTGAGTAGCTCCGGGTGCTTCTGTATTAAATTCTCATCCTCCCATGTAGAATCTTCAGTGGGTAAGTTCTTCCACTTGATGAGATACTCTGAAATTGATCGATTCTGTAGCTGTCGAGTTCTTGTTTCCATGACCACTTCAGGTTCGAATATGATTTTTCCGTCCTCATCAAGTTCTGGAAATATTGTTTGAACTGGAAGATTTTCACCTATAACCTTCTTTAAGCATGAAACATGGAAAACTGGATGTACTCGCGAAGAAGCAGGAAGCTCCAATTTGTATGCCATAGTACCAATTTTTTGCAACACCTTGTAAGGACCATAGTACTTTGGTGATAATTTATTATCCTTCTTAGCTTGCTTGAGGGACATTTGTTTGTATGGTTGTAGCCATAAAATACCCAATCTCCTACATCAAAACTTCTCTCGCTGCGATGTTGATCCGCCTGTTGTTTCATTCGATTTTGTGCCAAATTCAGGTTATCCTTTAAGAGTTGGAGAAATTCTTGCTGATGCTCGATGTGATCTTCCACTGCTTGAACCTTCAAATTTTCCCTTAAAGATGATGTGATGGATGGTGGATGATATCCATAAAGTGCCATAAATGGGGTCATTTTTACTGCAGTATGGAAGGAAGTGTTATACCACCATTCAGCAAGAGGTAACCACTTGACCTATTGTGTTTGTTTATCAGATACAAAACAACGAAGATATCCTTCCAAAAAATTATTTACTATCTCAGTTTGACCATCAGATTGAGGATGATAAGATGAGCTATGAGCTAATTGATTACCCAAACAAGAAAATAACTCCGTCCAAAAATTTCCAGTAAAAATGGGATCTCTATCACTTACAATAACCCTTGGGCTTCCATGTAGCTTTTGAATTCTGTCCATAAATGTAGTAGCAACTGTACTTGCTTTAAATGGATGAGATAATGCACAAAAGTGTGCATACTTGGTAAGTCTATCAACTACCACCATGATGACACTCTTCCTTCGGACTTAGGTAAACCTGTGATAAAATCCATTGAAATCTCCTCCCAACGTTGACTTGGAATGGATAAAGGTTGTAGAAGTCCCGGGGTCTTAATTTTTTCCACTTTATTCTGCTGGAAAACCAAACATTCCGCCACAAACTTTTGAATATCGGATTTAAGGCCATCCCAAAAAAATTCTTTCTTCACCCTATGGTAAGTTTTTAAAAATCCTGAGTGTCCTCCTAAAGGAGAAGTGTGCAATTCCAAAAGAATCTTTTGTTTTAGTTGAGAATTCTTACAAAGATATAAGCGATCTTTGTACCATAAGGAATCAATTTTCCAACTAAATGTATCAGATGTACTAGGATCTTGCTGCAACTTTTGAATGAGTGTCCATACATCTTTGTCCTTCTTCCATTCATCTCTTGCTTCGGCTATCCAATCCGGTTGGATAATAGAAATGGCACAAAGCAATGCTTCCACCTCTTCATTCTTTCTTGAGAGTGCATCTGCAACAACATTAAGCTTTCCTTTTTTGTAGATTATTTCAAAGTCATAACCCAACAACTTTGTGACCCATTTTTGCTGCTCTTCTGATGATAGTCTTTGTTCCAAAAAGTGTTTAAGACTATCATGATCAGTTTTTACGTTGAAGTGTCTTCCCATTAGGTAAGTTTTCCATTTCTTTAGTTCATGCAGTATTGCTAACATTTCCTTCTCATAAATAGGTTTCTGTAAATACTTTCCTTTGATTGGATGACTTTCAAAAGTAATGGGTCTTCCTTCCTGCATTAAAATAGCACTAATTCCATTTCCTGAGGCATCACATTCCACAATAAAGGTTTTTGTGAAGTCTGGCGTAGCTAAGACCGGTGCTAGGCACATTGCCTCTTTAAGATGTTCAAAGTCCTTAGTTGCTTCAGGAGTCCATGAAAATGCATCTTTCTTCAATAATGTTGTTAGAGGTGCTGCTATTCTCCCATAATTCTTAACAAACTTGCGATAATACCTTGTTAACCCGAGAAATCCTCGCAACTGCTTTATGGTCATGGGGACTTTCCATTCCTTAATGGCTTTAATTTTGTTAGGGTCTACTTTAACACCCTCGTGAGATACAATATGACCCAGATATTCCACCTCTTGTACTCCAAAGAAACATTTGTATTTTTTTGCATATAATTTTTTCTCCTGCAATAGTTTGAGCACCCTGTCAACATGTTCAACATGATCCTTCCAAGACCTGCTGTAGATTAGTATATCATCAAAAAATACTAGCACAAATTTTCTAAGGAAGGCTTTGAAAATGGAATTCATCAACCCTTGAAATGTAGAAGGTGCATTGGTAAGGCCAAAAGGCATGACCAAAAATTCATAATGACCCTCATGAGTTCGAAATGCTGTTTTTGGAATATCTTCAGTCTTCATTCTAATTTGATGATATCCCGAACGAAGATCCAACTTGGTAAAATAAATTGCTCCATGTAATTCATCCAATAATTCATCAATCACAGGAATGGGAAATTTATCTTTAATGGTGAGTTTATTGAGCTCCCTATAATCCGGACACATTTGCCATGATCCATCCTTCTTGTGTACCAATACTACAGGAGCAGAGAAAGAACTTTGACTAGGTTGAATTATACCCGCCTCTAACATTTCTGCAATCATACGTTCAATTTCGCTCTTTTGGAAGTAAGGATATCTATAAGGCCTGATGTTTGGAGGAACACTTCCCGGAATCAAATGAATAGCATGATCATGATCACGAATAGGTGGGAGTCCTTTGGGAGTTTCAAACACCTTGGAATGATTGTCCAAGACTTGTTGAAGATCTGCAGAAATAGATGATTTTGATGTTGGAACTTCTAGTGAGCATAATTGTGCAATTACGCCTCGTTGTTCTTTCTTTAGAAGCTTTGTCATGACATTAGAGCTTATTATCCTTCCTGGCTTCCCCACAATACCCCGCAATTCGACTTCCTTTCCTTCTGAAAAAAATTTCAAGAAAAGTTCTTGAAAATTAAAAGCTACCGTCCCCAAAGATTGTAACCATTGTACTCCTAGTACAACATCAGCACCTCCCATAGGAATGGCAAGCATTGGACTAGTAAATACATATTCCCCCATGGTTAGATTGATATTATGGCATTTTCCAGAGCAATTTATAGTTCCTCCATTTGCAACCATCACTTGACATTCTGGTGCTGGGTATAGGAAACAATTTAATTCCTTGGCTACCTTATAATGAATAAAATTATGGGTGCTACCCGAATCAATCAACACTATTACCCTTTTCTTCTTGATATGTCCTTCTATCTTGAGAGTTTGAGGAGTGGTAATTCCTGCCAGTGCATTACACGATATGGTCGGATTCATTTCTTCCTCTTCTAGGGCTGGTTCCTGGTGTATATCCTCTTCTTGTTTATTTTCTTCTTCTTCTTCACAATCTATGTAAAATAATTTCTTCTCAGCACACTTATGACCTTTAGTGTATTTGCTATCACAACTGTAGCAAAGCCCTTTTGCACTTTTTTCTTCCAATTGTTGTGGTGTCAACCTTGTAGGTTGTGGAAATCTAGGCGTAGCAACACTTCCTTCTTTATAGAATTGAGTGGTAGGCTTCCTTGTCGCCATAATTTTACATTCAACTTTTCTCGCCAACCTGAATGCCTTCTCCAATGAATCAGGTTCCAAAACGCGAACTTCATGTTGGATGTTATCCTTTAAAGTGCCTAGGAAGAGATCAATCCTGTGTCCCTCTGGAATATCAGTTACCCTTATATTCAATTTTTGGAAGTCCTCAATGTGCTGCCCCACTAAACCCTTTTGTTTGAGATTTATCAATTGGCTAAAGAAGGTGTTGCTCCTTGTATCCTCATAATGTGCTATCATTTCCTCCGTAAAAATTGACCAAGTGACAATTTTTTTACGGGAGCAAAGCCATCGATACCATACAAATGTATTTTGTTCTAAATGTAAAGTCGCAATGCGTACCTTTTGTGTGTTTTGCACATTATGGAGATCAAAATATTGCTCCATCTGTAGTATCCATGTTACAGGATCCTTTCCATCAAACTTCCTCATATCCATTTTTGGAATATGGTGGTTCTCCCCGCCAACATTAGAGTTTATGAAATCATGATTAACATTTATTTTGTTCTCATCATGAGGTTCTTCTACTATCTTTTCACCATTAGGAAACATTTCTTGTATCAACTTTGTCAAACCTTCTATGTCTGCTTTTAGATCATTCTTCATGTTTTCCATGTTTTCTTTCATGTCATCCATCTTAGCTTCCATGCCAGCTTCCATGCCATCCATCTTAGCTTCCACGCCTTTCTTCAAAACTTCCATTTCATTTTTTGTTGCTCTTTGCGAGAGTGAAATTTGTTGCACTTGCTCTTGTAATTTCGATAGATCATGTTGCAATTCTTCATCTTCATGAGTCATGGTAGAGCCTTCTGAAGGATTAATGAGTGTTGAATTATTTTTAGGGGCCATTTTAGAATCCAATATTGATACCTATTCTACAATATTCCCTTGGAATCAATTCAACTTGATTCTTCAAACAAGACTTATGCAATTCGGAAAAAAAATACACACCTTTTACTTGCTTTGAGGAGCTCGATATTGAAATTGAATTATCTCTGTAATTGAAAATATTCAATATCTGAAATTCAGCCCTGTAGTAGCCCTCTGAAGCTTCTTTCAAATGCCACAGGTCTGACCTGATTTTGATTCTCCAAGACAAAGTTGTGTCCAATCTCCCACAATGACTTAATTCTGGACTGGTTCAGTAGAGCGAACTTGTACGACTTGCCACGTGTCACTGTTTTTTCCTTTGTCTCTGAAATTGATAGCCAAGAAAATAAAGTCCTTTTAATTGCAACCAATTTTTACAGCACTCCAATCCGATCCCCAGAGAGAGAGTTATTGAACTTTTCCCACGATCACCTCTTTGAGATGAAATTCAGGAGCCTGAAAAAGCACTACCTTCCACAGATCATATCTCCAAAAATATTGCGAACCAAGCTCTGAAATTTTTTGAAAAATTTCCTCAGGATTTCAGCTTCGCACCATATGAATTTCAGATTCTGAACCTTCGTAGAAGCAGATTTATAGCTAAAATGCCACGATGACCTGTTTAGGAGCTTGAAAAAAGACCTGACTTCCACAGATGATATCTCCGCAAATATTGTGAACCAAGGTCTGAAATTTTTAGACAAGCTTCCTCAGGATTTCGGCTTCGCACCCTAAAAATTTCAGCTTCTGAAACTTCGTAGAAAAAAAGTTATAGCGAAAATGCCACAATGACCTGTTTGGAGCAGCGAAACCCTAGAATCCAAAGCTCTGATACCAAATGTTGTGTAACCAGCTCCAAAAATAGAAGAAAAGAGATATCAACGCCTTAGAAATAAGCCACTTCGAGGGGGAAACCTCCAATAAATTACATAAATGAACAATTCTTGGATGATCCAATTTACAAACCTCCTTTCTATATATAGGAGTCCATGGGGCCATAATGTAATCCTAGTGGGCCACAATGTAATCCTAGCCGACCTAACAATAATAATTTAAGGGCACAATAATAATAAAATGGGGGTTACAAGGGTACGATAATAACAATAAGGGGGTTACACTAACAACAATAAGGGACTATACTAGTAATATAGGGACCTAACAACTTGGGCCCCTGCACAAGCTAGAACCATGCCAGAGAAGAAAGTTACACAAGTATGGAGAAGGAAACAAGTTGAATCCGGAAGTCTCTTGAAAACTTCAGCCAACAAAACATGTTGTTGATTTGATGAATTCATCCTTGATATTCCAAGTATTTGATGGTGAAACCCTGCCAAAAGGAGACCATGCATATAGTTAGGGGGAGTTTGTGATTCTTGAGTATTATTGCAGAAAGTGATTCGTGAAGTAGGCCCTATGAAATCCTTGATGCGTTACACATGGAAAATCTTGATAAATCATCTCTCTAAAGTAACTTCATTGAAGAAAAACATGATTTTATGATGATGCCTTCTACTTGATCACACAAGGTGAGCAATTCTTCATGAGCTAAAGGAATTTGTCTAGACAGGGGGAGATGGTACAACACATGAAGAAATACAAAAACATCTATCATGGACCATACTGCCAGAAGAAAGAAAACCATGGCATGGAGAATAACATACCTATGAAGGACTACAATTCATGAAGAAAAGAAGCAGCTTGAAAGGGGGAGTATTCGGGAACTCCATTTGCCATTGATGTCAAAGGGGGAGAGAATGTTGAAAGGGAAAGAATATTTCCATCAATGACAAAGGGGGAGATTGTTAATCTAGGTTTTCATTGATGATGTCAGTGACCGGGATGGAAAATATTCTTGAATATGCCAGAGGATGATTACAAGTGATTACAACTCTTGTTTAAGATGTCAAGACACAAATGAAGTGTCAATCATGTATCTTGATGATCATAATCGAAGACTACCATATCACTGCACTTGATGAAGGACTATAAGACATACACACGATGATATGTCCTACCTCCAATGATCTTGATGATAACACTACATGATTACATGTTCTACCTATGATAATTTGATGATGACATGACAAATCTCCAATGATTTGAAGCTTTATGTCCTTATGATGAAAAGTACATAATGATGCTGCATTTGGTTGATGCAATATCTCTGCACTATCTTAAGGACAGCTGACCTAATGACCCTATGTTGAAGAAGGAAAGGACATGATGATGGTGACCTTATGTTGAAGAAGGCTAAGGCATGATTATGAAGACAATCAACGAAGAAATCAAACCATGAGGCTCTACACTCAAAGGCATTCTTCCCTGCCTCTATTTCTGCACTCATAAATAATCAGTCACATTAAAAAATATATTTTTCTACCTTAGAGGAAAAATTCCTTAATGAAACCTACACCATCTTGAAGAGCATAATTTTTCCTTTCCAACGAGCTATTACTCAGCCCTAAACTCCAAGCGGTTTCAAAGTTATTGATTTTTCAAGTTTAAGGTAAATTTCTGTCAAGTGAGCCGACCTAAGCCGACTTGTGTAGGCTCATGCCTCATGGCCAAGAGACGTGTCTCTTCATTAAAGGTCAAAACCTAGTATATATAGACATCTAAACTTATCATTTTAGGCATAAATCTCGGTGAAGAATATACATATAAGGCATAGAAGGAAACAAGAGGCTGAAGAAGAAGTTTATTGGTTGATATTCTTTCAAGTTTAGGACAGTCACCTTGAAAAAGTCATATTAGTAGCACTGTGAACTAAAAAACAAGTACAGTAACTCGGACCTGTTTTCATTTGCCAAGAAGCCTAGATTGTGGATAGTAAAAGGCTCAGATCATAATAAGAAAAGTCTCCATTACAACTCGGCTCTATGTATGGACAATCCTGTGATAGCATAAACATTGTTAAAGGCTCGAACATGTGTCTCCCCTTAACTCGGATTGCCATCCTTACAGTCTCATTTTTGTGGCTGGGTTATCACTCAGGTTTGGACAACTACCTGTGGAAGAATTGCATAAAATATCTCAGATCTTTTTTCAGGACCTGGATAACCTGTAGAAGATCGGACTGGCAGTGACACATGTGGTAGCTCAGTGCTATCTTTGAAGAATAGTCCTCACCTCGAAGTTGTGACAGGGTGTGGGTAATCTACTTGTTGGAAGCTCATCTCAGAGGCTCATAGTTTCAAGCCACATGTAGCTTACCATTGTGTTGTGGATAGTTTCACCTCAGGCTCAAATAGCTATTTGTGGAGGATAGTTTAGCCCAAATTTCAGTCTTCTTGACTTCTCATTAGATCATTTATCACAGTCATACTTCAACATACACTTGGAGAGAGTCCTATTGACTTTGAGAGCTAGTTTAAAGAATTTTTTTCAAGAAATCTTTGAAGTTATCTTTTGGAAAGTCATATTGTGCATAAATATTTGTGAGCATCTTGGAGCCGCATACTAGGCATAGTTTGGAAAAGTTTCTTTTTGAGACAGTTTGTGCTATGATTGATATATCTTGAAGAGAAGACTTGTTGTATACCTTTGAAGCATTCCTTGTAGACTTGTTGAAGAATTAATTTGAAGAACCTTGTTGAACTGTAGTGGAGCAAGCCTTGGGTTTGAACCAATTTGATGTACTCTTGAAAGAGGGTTTCTTGTGAAGACATTTGGAAGCTAACCTTGGAGACATTATTGGAGACCATGATGCATTTTTGAAGCCATCATGTGGTAACCTTGAAGATTTTGGTTGGGTGAAATGAAGAGTTGTGGAGACACTTTCTAAGAAGATAAAGTTGTCATTGATGACGTAATGTGGAGACTACAATGAAGACTAAGTGAAGATTGACAGGGCTTGTTGAAGAAGACATTGGGAGTTGTGAAGTATAACCAAATATATCTTGACGAATTGAAGCAGGAGGTTGGAGCCTCATAGAGACAAGGTTGGTGCCTTGGAAGATAGGGTTGGAGCCCTAGAGGATAGGAGTCCTCAAGGGACTAGGTTGGAGCCTGTACCAGATATAGGGTTGGAGCCCTTGAGGTTGGTGCCTCAGAATTGACAAGGTTGGAGCCTTGGAAGTCCAAGTTGGTGCTTGGAAAATATAGGTTGGAGCCTGGGAGATTGAAGATTGGTGTCTTCATCTAGGGTTGGAGCCCTACACATATTGTTGGCAATATGATGCAGAGTGTTGTCCTTGATGGCAACCCACTTGATGAAGATGATGGCAACCTACTTGATGAAATTCTCCTTGATGCTTGATGAGTTTATTAATGATGTAAATATGATGTTCTACAAGTGAGTGTGTGCCAGAACAATGATGAAAAATGTATGTTACAAGGAATACGCGGGTTTGTTAAGGAGAAGGCGCGTATGCACACGGAAAAATACGTGCCAAGTTGCGTATGATCAATTGCGCTCTAAATGTGTAAAACCAGGGGTCACTACCATGGTATTGACCCATTGTATTGAGCGCTGGATTGTCTATGTGATCCCGTCCAGGAATACCATCGGAAGTAATGTGGTTTTGGCTCATGGTATTAAAAAAGGCTAAATCTATATAAGGAGAAGAAAATAATTGTGCAAAGTGTGTGTAAGAGGTCTAGGTTTTAATGAATACTTCTCCTTGAAGTATATCTGTATGGAAAGGGTAACAGTTGAATGATAGATCTGAATTCATAATGCACCAGTGAAGAAAATGATCTCTAGATCTGAAATGTATTTGTATCTTCTAGATCTGTTTATGGAATGTTTAGATCTGAGATGAGGCGAACATGTTTCTGAAGTGAAGGGTAAAATTTGAGCTATGCATCTATTCTGAAGAATTGTGCTGACCTAAAATGTCTGAAGATCTATACGCAAGTTTGTAACAGAGTAAGCAGGTATATACGCGGGTTGGATTAAGAGAAAGCGCGTATGGGTTGTGAAATTAGTTATGTAATATGTGCAGATGTATACGCGGGTTTATATACATGAAGGCACGTATATACGCTGGATTAGTGAAAGGAAAGCGTGCATGAAAACTAGGGTTTGCTAAAGTATGTGGTATGAAATGTCTGATTTGTTCTACTATATTACTGCTATATGTCTATGATGTATTCATACAGATCTGGGTTTTTTGAATATTGATTATGTTGCTGACTATGTTGAGAAAAGATCATGTTGTTGATTGATTGGTTGATGAATCATTGAATGAATTGATAAGGGTATAAGTTTCAGTTTGATGTATGATTGAGCTTAAATGTGTGGAGTGGATCCAATATGAAAATTGATGAAGCGTGGTCCATGGTGGTGCTGAGGGTTGTAGCCTTTAGTCAGGGGGTTGTAGCTCCCTTCCAGGTGAGGCTGGTAAACAAGAGCAGGGGGTCGTAGCTCCCTTCCAGGAGAGGCTGGTAAACGAGAGCAAGGGGTAGTAGCTCCCTTCCAGGAGAGGCTGGTAAACGAGAGAAGGTTGTAGCCTTCTACAGGTGGGTGCCTACGTGCTGGTATGAGCCTGCGCCAGTACATGGTTGTAACATGCTTTCTTTATATAATAAATATTGAAGACTGAGACGACGGCAACGGTGGTTTTCTCTCGACTTGGGTTTCCACCTTAAATCCTGGTGTTCTTGTGTGATGCTTATGTGTGATGGTTTATTCTGTTATTATTGCACATGCTTACTGTTATCTAATCATCAGAAGAATGAATGTTGCATAGATCTAAGTAAAGAATTAATGGCATAATAAGATCTCTGTATATACACGATTTTTATGAAGGATATCCGCGTGTATACGCTAGTTGGCTTCAAAAAAGTAGCGTATGGGTTTTATAGAAAGAAAAAGTAAAAAGTTTTAAATCTGCACTAAATATTGATTCACCCCCCCCCCCTCTCAGTATTTTTCCCAACAATTGGTATCAAAGGTGGTCCTTATGAAGGAGTTTGATCGCTTCAAGGAGATCCCTCACAATGGGAAAGAAGCAAAAGAAGAAGGCTACTCAAGGAAATGATATTTCTCAGAAAACATGTGCAGCAGAAAATGAGGAAAATAAAACAGGTATTGAATGTGGTTTTTGTGATTCACTTTCTTGTGCATGCAATGGTAAAGATAGTGAAAGTAATGTTATGGATCTAGAATAATCTCTCAATATTAAAGTTGAAGATCAACATAGATCATTTAAAGAGAGAGACAATATCTACAATGAGATAATCTCTCAACTGAAAGGACAGATAGAAATTATGAATGGACAGGTAGACAAGTATCAAAAGTTGTACAATTATGGAAGCAATTGAAATAAAAGACTTGAAGTAGAAATCAATGATCTAAATGAAGATCTGGAAAAATCAAATAATAAAAAAGAAGGACTTGAAGCATAAATCATCTCTCTCAAAGGAGATCTGGAAAAATCAAACAAAAGGAATGGAGAACTTTTACAATCCTTTGAAGCACAAGAAAATGGGTTGAAGGAAGAGATTTTAAAATTGAATAATCAAGTAGAATAAGGAAGAAAGGTCGAAGAAAGTCTGAAGAAGCAATGCCAAAGATTGGAGGTTGAGGTAAATATTTTGAAAGGTAAATTAGACGAAAAGGATAAAATCTTGAGGTTTCAAAATAGTACTAAGATTCTGGACAATATTCTTAGTAGTCAAAGGTCTCCCTCTGTTAAATTTGGTCTTGGTTTTCATGAAACTGTTAAAGGAGAATCTAGTTCACAAGGAAGTGCTAAAGATTCAAAGGATGTCAATGCAAAACCTGAAGAGTTGAAAGAAACAAGAAGTCAACCGACAATCATGAACACTCAAAGGAAATCATTCAATAATGTTGAATGCTTTAAATGTCATAATTATGGGCATGTTGCAGCCAATTGCAGAAGCAGTTTATTTCAGTCACAAACAAACAGATTCTACACAGAAAGGTACTCTGGTTTCTTCAAGGGATATTGTTTTTCATGCAGTAAGTATGGTCATAAAGAAACTGATTGCAAAAGAAGGAAGAAGAGAACAACACATTATGATCCTTATGATTACTTTTATGGTCACATAAGATGCTATACTTGTAACAAGTATGGACATGTAGAAAAATAATGCAAGATGAATAGATCTGAGAAATTGGAGAACTTCCAGCACACAATAAGAAATTTCAAGCAAAGCTGGAAAAAGAAGGAAGACTGGTCAGAAACGTAGGGAATATTGACCCTACTACAGTCATCCGCTTCTAAAGCTTATTTCTCATAATGACTGCATGAATGATGTGAGATACATTCTGGTGATTAGTAATGTAACATCACAGGGGGAGCTATGTATAGTGATTCTCATGGTTGATTTGGTTATTCTGGTTATGTTTATTTCTGACAGTGCATCTGATATAACAAGAGAAGATAGGTATAGGTGATACAAATTCAGGGGGAGATGAGGGAGTCAAATTTTCAGTGTTTCACTTTCCATACGCGGGTTTCATGAACAAAAATCGCGTATACATGCGAGTTACTTTGGAGACAGAAGCGTATGCTTTTCTGTGATAAGAAAATTATTATGACAGCTCAAGAACAGGAGCACTGGTTCAGGGGGAGCATCAGTATGACTACTAATGATTGCATTATTGGCACTGTATCTTCTTATTCCTTAATATGCATGCTCAAATGATGATGATATGATACATGGTTATTTATGATGAGTTTATGGATAAGCCAAGTTTTCTTTTTGATGAAAAGTATTTTGTTTTTTGGATGAGATGGAAGTCTTACGATTCAGAGATAAGGATAAATCATGCAGAATTTGTTGCTAATGATTATTGTCACGAATGAGCCCTTTTATAAATCTTGAAGATTTTGGTGATATCAGAGACACATATTGTCTACTAAAGAAGTTGTTCTGGAATGATAATTCCTCTTGGGAAGAATATGTTGATGCTGCAAATGTGCTTATGCTACAACTATTGGATGACACTTGAAAACTCAACTACTGTGTCCT
The DNA here is from genome assembly GCA_034641835.2 of Pinus albicaulis. Classification (NCBI taxonomy): domain Eukaryota; kingdom Viridiplantae; phylum Streptophyta; class Pinopsida; order Pinales; family Pinaceae; genus Pinus; species Pinus albicaulis. Next base: position 1,262,972,244 of record CM076574.1, on the reverse strand, counting down.
ATCTTTCTTCTCTCATATTCCAAGGAAACATTCGAATATTACAGACAGAAGCTGAAATTTATCTCTGCCTCTCAGAAGATTAGATCTGTTTAAAATCAGAAGATTAAAATGGATACGCGGGTTTCCTGAAATACAGTCGCGTATATACGCGAGTTAATACACAGAAAACCACGTATGGGTATTTTCTGACAAAATTTTTGGTTCAGCATTCTTCAGCACATCTGCAGTGTTGTTTGGTATCTCTGGTGGTTTCTAGTACTCATAATTCTATTTCATTCTCAGATGTTTCTTGACAAAGATGCCTTGATGATTTGGCTGTTGAAAGTGTTCGGGTTGCACAAGCTAAGGAGGAGTTTTGGTCATATGGAAAGGATGCATTAGATGCAAAGTTTCAGGGGGAACATTAGCATTGCTGAATGTAATGCATTGTTGGCATTAGTATGGTTCTGAATTATGATCTCTCTCTTGAGGTCTTTTGGTCTTGGTTATAAAAATTCATATTTGTAATTTGATGAAAAGGTTATGTTGAAGACCTATGATGTAAATTGTATCATTCAGTCATGTAAAGGGCTTGTTCAAATTTGAAAACCCATTTGGTTGGGTAGTTGAGTCAATATGTGTAAACCCACTTGGTTGGGTACTTGAGTCACATATGTAAATCCACTTGGTTGGATCATTGATGTAAGTATAAGTCCTTGGTGATAGGAAAGGTCATAGAGTCATGTACTTCATTGAAAAATCTGTTTTGAAGATTTAGCAAGAACTCAGGGGGAGCATGGTAACTTCAATGCACATAAGATCTGCAAAGCTCTTCTTTCTACATGAGAAGAAAAAACTTGTTTTGGTTTTTATCCACCCTTTTCCCTTGATGTCAAAGGGGGAGAGTGACATGGTGTTTGAATAGGGGGAGAATATCATTATGCTTAATGTATCTATCTGTTGTGATCAAATTTCATCGTGGTTGCCATCAAGTCCAAAGGGGGAGATTGTTAGCAATGTGATGCAGAGTGTTGTCCTTGATGGCAACCCACTTGATGAAGATGATGGCAACCTACTTGATGAAGTTCTCCTTGATGCTTGATGAGTTTATTAATGATGTAAATATGATGTTCTACAAGTGAGTGTGTGCCAGAACAATGATGAAAAGTGTATGTTACAAGGCATACACGGGTTTGTTAAGGAGAAGGCGCGTATGCACGCAGAAAAATATGTGCCAAGTCGCGTATGATCAATTGGGCTCTAAATGTGTAAAACCAGGGGTCACTACCATGGTATTGACCCATTGTATTGAGCGTTGGATTGTCTATGTGATCTCGTCCAGGAATACCATCGGAAGTAATGTGGTTTTGGCTCATGGTATTAACAAAGGCTAAATCTATATAAGGAGAAGAAAATCATTGTGCAAAGTGTGTGTAAGAGGTCTGGGTTTTAATGAATACTTCTCCTTGAAGTATATCTGTATGGAAAGGGTAACAGTTGAATGATAGATCTGAATTCATAATGCACCAGTGAAGAAAATGATCTCTAGATATGAAATGTATTTGTATCTTCTAGATCTGTTTATGGAATGTTTAGATCTGAGATGAGGTGAACATGTTTCTGAAGTGAAGGGTAAAATCTGAGCTATGCATATGTTTTGAAGAATTGTGCTGACCTAAAATGTTTGAAGATCTATACAAAATTTTGTAACAGAGTAAGCGCGTATATACGCGGGTTGGATTAAGAGAAAGCGCGTATGGGTTGTGAAATTAGTTATGTAATATGTACAGATGTATACGCGGGTTTATATACATGAAGGCGCGTATATACGCCAGATCAGTGAAAGGAAAGCGCGTATGAAAACTAGGGTTTGCTGAAGTATGTGGTATGAAATGTCTGATCTGTTCTGCTATATTACTGCTATCTGTCTATGATGTATTCATACAGATCTGGGTTTTTTGAATATTGATTATGTTGCTGACTATGTTGAAAAAAGATCAAGTTGTTGATTGATTGGTTGATGATTCATTGAATGAATTGATAAGGGTATAAGTTTCAGTTTGATGTATGATTGAGCTTAAATGTGTGGAGTGGATCCAGTATGAAAATTGATGAAACGTGGTCCATGGTGGTGCTGAGGGTTGTAGCCTTTAGTCAGGGGGTTGTAGCTCCCTTCCAGGGGAGGCTGGTAAATGAGAGCAAGGGGTCGTAGCTCCCTTCCAGGAGAGGCTGGTAAACGAGAGAAGGGGGTAGTAGCTCCCTTCCAGGAGAGGCTGGTAAACGAGAGAAGGTTGTAGCCTTCTGCAGGTGGATGCCTACGTGCTGGTATGAGCCTGCGCCAGTACATGGTTGTAACATGTTTTCTTTATATAATAAATATTGAAGACTGAGACGACGACAGTGGTGGTTTTCTCCCGACTTGGGTTTCCACCTTAAATCCTGGTGTTCTTGTGTGATTCTTATGTGTGATGGTTTATTCTGTTATTACTGCACATGCTTACTATTATCTAATCATCAGAAGAATGAATGTTGCATAGATCTAAGTAAAGAATTAATGGCATAATAAGATCTCTGTATATACGCAAGTTTTATGAAGGATATCCACATGTATACGCTAGTTGGCTTCAGAAAAGTAGTGTATGGGTTTTAGAGAAAGAAAAAGTAAAAAGTTTTAAGTCTGCACTAAATACTGATTCACCCCCCCCTCTCAGTATTTTTCCCAACACATATTGTACTTGATTTATTGTAAAGAAGAAAATAATAAAAGAATTTATTATTATTGTTCATTTTGTGTTCTAAATATAAGTGATCTAACTGGTAAAAATAACAATTGAAAAGAAATATTGATTCACCCCCCTCTCAGTATTTCCAACACTCTTCTAATGATTATATTTTTAGATTTTGGTTGAAGAAGTCTATATCCTTTGACATCTTCAAAATATCCAACAAAAATACATTTTTCACTCTTATGTTCTAAGGCTTTATGTTTCGCATCTGGAATATGGACCCAAGCATCACTTCCAAAAACACGAAAGTGACTTACATCTGGTTTGATTGAGCTTCAAGCTTCTTTTGGAGTTATATTCTTTAAAACCTTAGTATGAGTTGGATTTACTATGTAATTTGCACAGTTAATGGCTTCTGCCCAAAAATTGAGGCCAAGTCCTTTAGATTGAAGAGAGTGCCATTCCTGAAGATGAAGGTGAAGAGTGCTCAAAATTGATGTTGTGCTTCTTCATTGCTGCTTCTAAGCCTTCCATATTCTTAAAACATTTGGAATCTAAATGGCCATCACGACTGCAAAAGTTGCAATGTCTATCTATCTTATTTCCTTTGTTTTTAGATGCCTTATCATTTTGGTGAGTTGCTTTGTCAGTTTGTGGCTGAAATTGCTTAGGACCCTTGTTTGGTTTCAGACCATACTTTTTAGGATACTGCGTCTTGGGATTATTTTGATATGATTGTTGTTGGGTTGCTAAGGCTTTCTTAGAAGCATTTCCATAAGTGATAAGACCAAGGTGTAATAGTTTTTCTTGTTCTCTTATCAAAGAATCACAAAAGACATCAAAAGAGGGGTTCTTGTAGGCGATTCTTAAAGAAATGATGACTTCTCTAGTGGAATGGAAGGCAGAAACAAATACAGAGTATGCAGGGCCAAGCTTAGCAAGAATGCAATAAATGAGGCTACCATCTTCCTTTTTGATCTTACAACCTTCTAAAAGAATTCGAATGGTCTTGAATTTGGACAAAAAATCCTCATTGGAGGAGAAATTATTGGGGTCCAAAGTAAGAACTCATTTTCAAGATGGTGGGCCCTGATTTGATTTTGAATGCCAAAAACAGTTTTTAGCTTTTCCAGGGCTTCATCAGGGGTGTCAATGTCAAGGATATGAAACCGAAGATCTTGAGTAATGGAAATTCCTATCAACCCTCGTGCTTGATCTTATTTATTTTCCCATTTAGAAACTTTATCATCATCGGAAGGTTTAGTTTCAAGTCTTGTGGCTATTCTATAAAGCCCTTTACTTCTAAGTATTTCTACCATGTGAGGTAGCCATTGGAAATAATTGGTGCTGTTAAGAATAATCAGGCATGCACTTTCCATTTTTTTTTTTTTTTTAAATATGAAGTTGAGAAAAGCTAAAACTAACTGCTCCAATGGAAAGATCTTGAAAAATTAGGCCGTTTAAAAAAAACGGGCTCGAAAAATGGTTTCCGGATGAAGAAGTTATGCCTTTTGAAAAATATGAGTTGTAGATGCCGAATAGTTACGAGAACAAGATGAAGTGCGGCTTTTTAAAAAACAATTGTAGAAATTTATAGTTTCCCACCCCGGTTTTCAGTTTTCACCTTATTACTCCAAAATAGTTAAATGCCCTTTCCCATAACCATACATTCAACCACTGGAAAATAAATTTTGCTGAAAACACAAATTCTGGAAATTTTTCAGAATGCTGGAAAATGCAGAAATAAAAAAACAGCAGTAACAAACAGCCATTCAACACATCATAACACAGTAATTTTTGGTCAAGGTGACCCTGGAAAAACCCCCTACAACTCTTGGGGAAAACCAGTTCGAAAGCTCCTTGTTATTTCTGGAAAAATGCTTTTTACAGTGAGAGAAATATTCAGCAAAAAATCAGCAAGTAAACTTTTACAACTTATCTCGTTTTCCGTGCTTAACCACCGCCTCGGAAAATGTGCAAATAGCAAAACATGAACATCAATAAATGCTGTACGGATTTCCTCGTTTTTCGTGCCCAAACATCTGCAATAAATGCAGTTGTACGGCCACCTCGAAATCTGTGCCAAAACAACAATAAATGGCATCGTATGGACTCGAAATTGTACAAAGACGGGGGGGGGGGGGTCCGCCCCCGATTTCCGTGCGCGTGTCACCACCCCGTCGTACGACCTGCCTAGAAATTCGTGCCAAATAGAACAAGTCTCTGCTGCCTCGAAAACTGAGCCAAACTACTGTATGGCCTCTTGGAAATCGTGTCAAAAAGCTGCTGTACAGTCTTCTAGAAAATCATGCCAAAAAATGCCTTGGAATGTGTGCCAAACTCAGCTGTACGAACTTGCTGAACCGCTGCCTTGGAATGTGTGCCAAGCTGCTGCCTCCTTCTCCTCACTGCCTAGAAATCTCCCTTGCTCTCTTTCTCTCCTTCTCCCAATCTACCTGAAAGAATGAAATGATCTTTTCCTCCTTCCTCCTTTAACCTAACCCTAAGTGACTTTGGGGAATCCCTAAATCCAATGGCTGAGATAGATTGAGATCTAGGGCTGAGATTAAATGCTCATTTAAATCTCACTTTCTATTTTTTAATTCACCCCACTTTAATAAAGACCCACTTAGTCTTTTATTTCCAAAGTCACTTTTTTCCTTTCTAATTTTATATTGACTTTATTAAAGTCACTTTAAAATTAGACTTTAGTAACTTTATCACTTAAAGTCACTTTTAAATTAGATTTGACTTTATAACTTTATAAAGTCACTTTAGTAACTTTATCACTTAAAGTCACTTTAAAATTAGGTTTGACTTTATAAAAATTATAAAGTCACTTTAGGAGAAAAAATTAAAGTCTTTTGGACACTTTTCCCTAGGCCAAAGATCAAAGCCTTAGGGAACCACCTGTCCTCCGGTACCAAATTTCAACACTCCCTCTTACTGAGGAAGGTGTTCCTCACCACACCCATCTTGTCTCTGAAGTAGACATGCTTGCCACGTGGTAAGGCTTTGGTAAGAATATCTGCAACCTGCTCATCAGTGGGAATATACTCAAGCTTCACAGCTCCTTTCTGAACATAGTCTCTGATGAAATGATATTTGATCCCAATATGCTTTGACCTGTCATGAAATACTGGATTCTCCGCGAGTTTAATGCAACTCTGATTATCACAGTAAATCACTGAAGGTCTCAACGGCTGACCAAATAAGCCAAACAACATCTTGCGAAGCCAGATGGCCTCACAACTAGCTAGACTGGCTGCCATATACTCTGCTTCCGCTGAACTCAATGCCACTGACTGCTGCTTTCGGCTGAACCATGACACCACTGCCGATCCCAACCCAAAACAACACCCTGAAGTGCTCTTCCTATCATAAGCACAACCTGCCCAATCAGAATTAGTGTAACCTGCC
>CM076574.1:1262891941-1262966019 GCA_034641835.2 Pinus albicaulis | reverse complement strand
ACAATGGTGGAGCCCTAAGTGGAATAGGCGGGTGACCACCAATATCCACCTGGATCATTCCTCCCCCCTTAGGAAGCAATGGTCCCCATTGCGTTAAGTTCCTCCATGAGATGAGGAAATTTCTGCTGAACTTGGTCCCTGGTGAACCACTTTCCTTGGTGCAGGAGTTGGCCAGCTTTGACAACCCGATATAGTTGGATCTTCTGCCGGCGAGTGTTCTTGATTTGCATGTCCATGATGCAATCTGTGGTGGCCTGTTCCATGCAGTCTGGATTTAACTCAGTTGGTGTGAGTTGTTCTGCAATGTCCGAGGTGTCCAGTAGAGGTGGGAAGTAAAGACGAAGGCGATCCACATTGAAGACTGGGTGCAGACCAAGGAATGGTGGAATACTGAGCTCGAATGCATTGTTCCCTACAGCCTTGGTGATGGTGTACGGCCCGTATCGGAGCGGGCGAAGCTTGCGGTGGGGTCCAGTGAGGCGCTCCTTCTGCAAATGTAGCCATACTTTGTCACCCACCTGGAAGTTGTGTGGCACCGGGTGTTGATCATGGCGTTGCTTGTACTTGGCATTGGCTCTGTCCAATATATCATGAACCTGTTGGCGGATGTGTTGAATGCGCTCGATGAAGCTACTGGCTTTGTCAACTTCAGACTGGACATGAGCTGAATTGGCATGAGCAGCTGCAAATGGCATGGCTACGTCAACGGGGCATAGTGGCTGGAATCCCAAGCCCACCTGAAAGGGGCTATGGCCGATTGAACTGTGGAGAGCCCGATTATAACTATGTTGTACATAAGGGAGGCTCTCGTCCCATGTGTGTGGATGCTTTGAATTGTACATGCGCATAATGTGTACAATCATTCTGTTGACGACCTCTGTCTGGCCATCTGTTTGGGGATGGAAAGCTGTGGACTTGGTGAGCTTGGTATCCAACATCGACCAGAGGCTGGACCAAAATGTGCCGAGGAACCTGCTATCCCGATCTGATATGATAGACTGTGGGATCCCAAAGTGCACCCACACTTGTTCAAAGAAGAGTTTAGCAGTGGCTTCTGCTGTGATATTCTTCTTGCAAGCCGCCATAATGGCCATCTTCGAGAATCTGTCGACGACCACGAAAACACAGTCATTTCCCTGCTTAGTAGAAGGCAGGCCCGACATGTAATCCATGGAGATGGATTCCCAAGGTCTACTAGGGGTAGGTAGAGGAGTATATAGGCCTTGCTTCTTGATGGTCGGTTTGGCAATGACACAAGCAGTGCAGGATCTGATGTGCTTCTCGACATCCTTTCGAAGGTTCGGCCAATAGAAATACTTCTGCAGGATTGCTACTGTTTTCTCGACCCCGAAATGCCCAGCGACTCGAATGTAGTGTGCTTCCCATATCATCTTAGCACGCTCACTTGAAGGAACACAAAGGTGTCCCATGTGACATAAAAGTGCATCTTGGAGGTGAAAATTTGGAACTTGCGTACCCCCCAAGAGTGCCTTGTAAGTTTGGCCGAATTCTGGGTCACTCTCATAGAGAAGCGGCCAATCGGAAGTCTCGTGCCCACAAGAGTTGAGCACAGTGGTGAGCGCCACGATCGGTGGTCGGCTGAGGCAGTCTGCAACATGATTGGTGCTACCCTTCTTATACTTTATGTTCAAATGAAACTGTTGCAGATATGTAGACCACTTCTGATGGCGATCATTCTGCAACTTCCCTTGTGTCTGTATGAACTGCAGGGGCCTGTGGTCTGTGTGGATGATTGTTTCCTTCCCCAAAATGTAATGCTTCCATTGTCGACAATCTTGCACAATGGAGTACATTTCTTTGTCATATGTGGGGTACTTGCGAACTGTGTCAGACAATGTCTCACTGTGAAATGCCATTGGATGTCCCTGTTGAGTAAGAACTGCCCCAATAGCATAGTCAGAGGCATCTGTCTCGATCTCAAATGGCTGTTGCAAGTCTGGTAAAGTGAGCACTGGGGCAGAACAGAGGCGGTTTTTCAGTTCTGTGAACGCCTTCTATTGAGGTTCTGACCAAAATTTTTTTTCTCTCGCTCCTCCCTTGGTGACTTGACTCAAGGGCCAAGTGATATGAGAGAATCCCAACACGAAGCTCCGATAGAAATTAGCAAGACCCAGAAAGCTGCGAACCTCTGTTATAGTGGTTGGGGCTGGCCAATCCCGAATGACTTGGATCTTGGCTGGATCCACATGCACCCCCCTTTCATCAATAATGTATCCCAGATATTGAACCTGGGTCATGCCAAAAGTGCACTTCTCCAAATTGGCACACAACTTGTGTTGCCGCAGTGTTTGGAGGACTTGTCGGATGTGGTGAAGGTGCTCTTCCCAAGTCTGGCTGAAGATCAGAATATCATCCAAGTACACCACTACAAATGAGTTTGTGAATGGCCGCAAGATTGCATCCATCATCCTCATGAAGGTGGCGGGAGCATTCGTCAACCCGAAAGGCATGACCAGCCATTCGAAAAGGCCTTCCTTGGCTTTGAAGGCAGTCTTCCACACATCGGAGGGTTCAATTGGTACCTGGTGATACCCAGACTTCAGGTCGATCTTGCTGAAATATTTTGCACCTTTGAGTTGGTCCAAAAGGTCATCAATCCGTGGGATTGGGTACCTATTCCGGACAGTGATCTTGTTCAGCGCCCGATAGTCAATACAAAGTCTCCACGTCCCATCCTTCTTCTGTACCAACACGATCGGGCTCCCACAAGGCGATGAACTTGGTCTGATGTGACCTTTCTGCAACAGCTCCTGAATCTGTCTCTTGATTTCATCATTCTCCAGAACAGAGCGCCGATAGATCGGTCCATTAGGTAGCGGCGCACCGGGGGTCAGATCAATCGGGTGCTTGACCTGACAGTGCAGAGGAACCCCCGTGGGTGAGGTGAATATGTCCCCGTACTCCTCCACAACCTTATCCATTTGTTGTTGTTGTGCAGAGGAGCCCTGTCTGGAGGTCGTGGCCACAGTCTTCTTCTTGCCCTGGGGGCGGATCATCAGGAAAATGAATTTCCCGGTTTGGGAAATGAGCTTACTGCATTGTTTTGCAGTAACCAAAGAGATAGCGGCAGGAGGTGGTACCTCTGGTATCCTGTACAACTTATTTCCCAAAGTAACAATAACAGCACGAGGCCGAGACTCATACACAGCATGACGCTTCCACAAGCATGGTTGTCCTAATAGTGGGATTGGGTACCTATTCCGGACAGTGATCTTGTTCAACGCCCGATAGTCAATACAGAGTCTCCACATCCCATCCTTCTTATGTACCAACACGATCGGGCTCCCACAGGGCGATGAACTTGGTCTGATGTGACCTTTCTGCAACAGCTCCTGAATCTGCCTCTTGATTTCATCATTCTCCAGAATAGAGCGCCAATAGATCGGTCCATTAGGTAGCGGCGCACCTGGGGTCAGATCAATCGGGTGCTTGACCTGACAGTGCAGAGGAACCTCTGTGGGTGAGGTGAATATGTCCCCGTACTCCTCCACAACCTTATCCATTTGTTGTTGTTGTGAAGAGGAGCCTTGTCTGGAGGTCATGGCCACATTATTCTTCTTTCCCTAGGGGCGGATCATCAGGAAAAAAAATTTCCTGGTTTGGGAAATGAGCTTACTGCATTGTTTTGCAGTAACCAAAGAGATAGCGGTAGGAGGTGGTACCTCTGGTATCCTGTACAACTTATTTCCAAAAGTAACAATAACAGCACGAGGTCGAGACTCATACACAGCATGACGCTTCCACAAGTATGGTTGTCCTAATAATACATCAGAAACATCAATAGGAGCAACGTCACATAATACCTCATCCGTGAAGGGCTTGATGCTATAGGGAAGGCGGCACTGCTGGCTGACGCCGAGATCTCGTCCTTGGTGAAGCCACCCGATGGTGTATGGATGTGGGTGAGCTGTGGTCGGCAAGCCCAACCGCTTCACGGCGTCTGCTGAAATGAGGTTCTTTTGGCTCCCATTGTCGACAATGAACTGTACAGGGGAGCCCTTTACCCACATCCGGGAGTGGAAGAGACGTTCCTCCTCCTCTGGATCTTCCGGTTCCTCCTTCTGGACCTTTGTAGTGGCAACAGTGGCGTTGGGCTCCGCATCAATAATCTCTTTCCCTTTTTCATTCCCCTTTTCAGGTTCTGATTCGGAGTCGGAGCATGCATCTGACTCAGAAGCCCTCATCTCGGCCACTAGCGACTGCTTGGCCCGACACTCACTTGTGTTGTGAGTGGAGCTCTTATGAAACTCACACCACTTTCCCGTGTCCTTCTTTGGCTTTGCGGTGCTGTTCTTTTCTTGTGGCTTCGATGAGTTGTCTTTAGCAGCCATGCCTTGGCTCGGTCCTTTGTTCTGCGGTTTGGAAGCACCTTTCCCTTGCTTTTGATTCGCAGATCCAAAGTCTCGCTTCTTCTGCTTGAATTTCTGCTCAATCTTGGCAGCATACCGGTATGCCGTACCAAGCGAGGAGATGTCAGGGAACTCCATTTCCTCCTGAATGTATTTGTGCGTACAACAACGAGGATTTAGCACTGCATGTTTCCTTCCGAATCTTCTTGATACCCAACTTCAGGCGCAGTGGTATGGAACAGATTCGTCACCATGCACATCTTGATCCCTTTGTTGTCGCGCGTGGTCCATTGGATGTACTTGTCCTCATATTCCTCACGATAGTATTGTTCCCTGACTCCGCCTCTGAAATAATTCCAAGTTGGTACCTGCCGAGGAACAGAGAGGTCTTATTCGGTCCTTGTTCTCACAAGAGGTTTCCCACCGCTCCCAACATGGGGGTAAAGCCAGGAGTGCAAATAATCTTCTCCTATTCGAAAAGTCATGAACCAAGAAATATCCTTCTAACCGTATTCAACCATTTATCTACAAAAGATCCGCGTCTATTTGACCCTCAAATATGGGAATGTCAAAATTTACTTGTAACTTAAAAGGAGCCGCGCTCCAGAGGGTCATGATGAAGATGCGCCACGCAGTAGCCGTTGAAGGATCCGAGCAAAGTTATCCATCATCACGCTCCTTTGTCTTTCGAGGGCCTCCTCGAGCAATATTTTGATAGGATCTCCTGCTCCCTCATCTTTCTTTTCGTCCCCCATGGGCGTCCGTCGAGGTTTGCGAGGCCGATCTTGCAAAGGTTCCACCAGATCGAGCCCTAGCTCCTTATACCCCGACCTCGTTGGGGACATGCAAAGAAGGATCGAGAAAAAGCAGACCCCTCTGATACCACTGATCCAGATTTATGCAGGAACGCAACATAATAAACATATAAACATAAATACAGAGATGCAGCGGAAATAACACTTCATTTCATTAATATCAAAGAACTGAAATTTGCTTACAGACAGAATGGAAATAAAACTAGCTAGGGCGCCGGTAGCTATCTCTGAGAAGAGATGTGGCGGCTACAGGCCTCTGAACTGAGTTACAATGAGGCTCGAGGGCCTATTTATTATTTAGAAACAATGGGAAATCCTAAACAACAAAAACCCTAACCCTAGGAGATGAAGCGCCAAAACTATGGGCCCCGTTTGGGTAAATTGGTGTTTCAACTTCCCAGGGGCGTAACTTTGGCATACGATCTCCGTTTGACGCGTACCATACCTCGTTAGAAAGATCTATCCGAGGACCGATGTTGCCCTCCGTTTTCCCAAAAAACGTCGTTTAGGGCCTCAAAACGGCTCCGGAAGTTTAGGACCCGAAAAACTGCTAAAAATAGTAAACTGTGCCGAAACTGAAAAACTGAAATAGACAATGGTGGAGCCCCAAGTGGAATAGGCGGGTGACCACCAATATCCACCTGGATCAGCTCTCCTCATGTTGCTTCCTGATACTTTGACATCCCCCATGCCAAAGTCTTCCTCCAAACTCTTCACCTCTCCAAAATCCAAGAGCGGTGAATCCAAAGACAAGATGTCTTTTATTAACTCTAGATCAGGTGGCCTCCTGAGTGGAATGCCTCCATGTAGTGAGACATCAATGACAAGAGAGTGGACTGTACATATGGTTGGGCAACCTTGCCCTTACTTCCACAGTGCAATATAGTCTCCCTCCTCTTCCTTTCATTGGCTCTCCAAAATAGAGAGGGGTGTGTGCCTCTCATCAAGTGATGTTGCTCTTCCTCTCCATCTCCTCCTTCCAGATGCAATGTTGCACAATCATGCTACTCATTGATTGTGCTTGGACCTCCATGTATGAGATCCTGGGGAATTCCTTGCAAAGATGCAAGAATCCCTCCTATTGGAGCATGTGCTCCTCCTTCCTCTGCATGAGGCACTAGATGTGCTCTAGATGTGACAGCATTGTTTCTCTCTTCTCCTTCATCAATGAGAGTAAGCAACATTTCAACAATTGGATCCCCTTGTGAACAAGTGATCCCCTTGCCCTCTTTTTCAAGAATATGAATTGGAGGTCTTGCTTCCGGCAATGTGTAATACAAGATGTTAGCTTCTCCCATGGTTTTTTGAAGTGGGGTTTCCTCTATGACATGCAAGGGTTTTGTTTTCTCAAGTTTTCCTTGCTCATGTGTCTTAGGAATTTTTTCACCAAATATTCCCACCAATGTCTCTATGAATCTTGCATAAGAAGTGTTTGCATTCTTTAAAGAACAAGATTAAAAAATCCACCATGCATGAGCCTTACCTCTAAAATGTAGCACTGCAACTCTGATGGCTTCATCTTCAGAAATATGGTGCAGCTGCAAATAGGAATCTAGCTCCTTCACCCAAGCTCCAGCTGAACATGTAGGTGATCCAGAAAAAGTAGACACATGAAATCTATCTGCATCCTGTTTCTTTCTCTTCTCCACCTAGATCTTGCAAAAATCTGGGAAATCAGTATGATCTCTAAACCTCTCAGTTTGAGATTCATACTCCTGCAACAAATCACTAAGAGTTCTCCTCTTAGGCATTTTTCCTCCTCCCACCCATCTCAAGATAGATCTGGGCACTTGACTTCACTGTGCATCATGGTGTGTAGCTGCATGCTCACACTCACCATCTACAAATATAGATTCAGCTCTATATTCAACCTCCTTTTGAGATCCCATCTCCAATCTCATCTTCTTCAGCTCTCTATGAAAGCTCAGTATAGATTTTGGAAGAAGCTTTGTAAGCTTATCTCCCTTTCTTCCTTCACATACTGAAACTTTCTGATTTTTTTCCATCTCTTCTTCCTCTAGAATGTAATGGCCTGAGATCCAAAGGCTGAGCCAATATTGAAGCTTTGATACCACTATAATATCCCAAAATCAGGACAACTCATGAATCATGCATTAAAAACGCATTTCCAACAAAATTTGCAATAAAATACTGAAATGGACCCTTGGATCCCATATATTAATCAATATACAACATAAATCCAATAATTGAGCTGAAAAAAATCAAACTAGGTGGGTTAAACAGATCTCCCACACCTAGGATTGCCAAAATGTGTTAAAACCCCAAAACTGCAAAATACCGGATTTTCTGCATCAAGGACTGTGTAGTCTAAGAGATAGTTTGCACTCAGAAAATGGGAGAACAATATATCTACTCATATATTAATCAAATATTCTTTAAGAACTGATATCTAGTCTCCTTATACAAAATTCAAGATAACCCAGCAAGGGTTTCTTGTCAAACACTCTGCATACAAAATGGGATATTTAGTAATTTACTGAATAACCACTGCAAAACTGAAATAAATGAGTGTGGAAGGCTAAGAGATGTCTTATCTACTGTAGATCCCTCAAGGTCTTCCTCCCATGAAAGGATGAACCTCTCAATCACAAGGAAACACTGCAACGGAGCCACCAAACCCACACCAAACCATGCACTGAAAATTGCCTCCAAAATAAAAAATTCTATAGTTGGAACAACGATGTGAATGTATGGGAAATGGCCTGATACCATAGATATGAAATCAGCTCTAGATCTCTCCAAACAGGTCCCTTAAGTGAAGGAAATCTTCCTCTAATGAGGAACTAGCTCAGAAGCTGGGATTCCAATCCCTTCCACTGCTGCACCCAGCAACACTACACAATATCTGTCAAAACTGCGCTGATGAAGTTGGCTGAAGCTTGGCCTAAAAACCTGATGTGGAATGATGAATAAAAACTCTCCCAATGAGGCTCCTCAAAGGAAAGAGGTGGGATTCCCTCTTGGGAACACCCGGTGCTAAACAGCACTACAACCCTGCTAAGCAGCAACAGGAGAAAAAGTCTAAGGAGACAAGAATAATAATATAAGACATGAATAAAAATGTTGCCATCCTCTTCTTTAAATAATACATGATTTTTCTTGCCCTTGGCCCCTCTCAATTAGGTCATCTCTATCCAAATATACATCTCCCTCCAAAATTGTGTTATCTTTCCTTGGATTCCTCCTCCTCTACAACTGCGTTGTTGACTTAGTAAAAGTGGACTAAATAAACTTTATTTTATCCCTGTTCACACATGGAGGTGTTTTATTAGGCTAGAAATTGTATCCCCTTTCACACTTGGAGTGTTTTTATTCCTCCTTAGGGGATTTATGGGCTTTTCTACCCATTTATTTACCGGCTAGAGCTACTGCTAACTCTGATGTTCCATTTAGCTTTGAGGCTAAAATTTTGGAACATTACAGGGGAGTTGTGAGTGTAGATTCCAACCTCATTGAAAAGAGCACTAGGATTAGGTCAAAAAGATAGTTACCTAAGTAGATGAAACTATGCCCTCAACCTCCTCATCTGATGCCAAGATTGACAGCTTAGTTAGAACAATGGAGAGAATGACGGAGAGGATAAGCCTAAATGAAAGAACACCTCTTAGGGAAAACAAAGAAAATCCCTAAAACATAAATAGGAATCTAAAATTCAGAAGAGACCCTCCCCAGAATAGACTAAGAGACAATGATCAACAAATCAAACCTCCTTTCCAAGACAATTATGTAGACGAAGAAGGAAGAGAGACTGAAGAACATAAAGAAAACCATGTAAACTTGATAGGTTCTGATAATGAGGGTGATGTTTTTCTCACTGAAGAAGAAGAAGGTTTATTTTCCTGAGATCAAACTGAAACAAACTATGAGGATTCTAAACATTATCAATTAGTATTTGAAAATTCCATAATGGAGGTCCATAGGCTATGACCTTAGGAGCAAAAATAACCAAGAAACCTCCAAGAGAAACCAAACAGACACTATTGTTAGGAAAACCCCTGAAAATACTCCTAATAGGACAATAGACAGTACCAACACCATGGCTAAGAAAGCTGATTCAAACAAAGAAAAAACTAGCCAGCAAAGTGGCGACCCAAGCTACCCTAGTGCATCTACTAATGGCCCTGAGGAAAATCTTTTGTCCAAAGTCCGAAATCAAAATCAGCAAACTAAATTTGTAGAAAAAATTATGGCTGATAAAACTGATGTAAATATGCCTAAAACACAAGTACCTTTCAGTTTTGAAGGACAAATTGCTAAAATCAAGATAACCATACCTCTCACTAAATTGATTACCCAAGACATGTACATATACCAAGTTTTGAAAGTTTTGAACATGGGAAATGATACTGAAACTCTACACTTGACTGATGACAAACCAGAGCTGTTGTTTGGACCTGAAGTAGAGGGAAAATACCAAGAAGGAGCTATTCCCCCTGTGTATGTTAGCCTAAACATACATGACAAAATATTACATAATGCCATGCTAAACTTTGGTGCTTCTCACAACCTCGTGCCAAATGTAGTGATGGAGAGATTAGGCCTGGAAATAACCAAACCTTACAAAGACCTGTATTCCTTCAATTCAAGCAGAGTCAAGTGTCTGGGTCTAATCAAAGATTTATGTGTCTTTTTGGCATAAATCCCTGCCAAGGGCCTGGTCATGGACATAGTAGTGGTTGACATTCCCCCCAAGTATGGCATGCTTTTATCTACATCTTGGGGAGCCAAACTTCAGGGGAACCTTCAACTAGACATGTCATATGCTACCATTCCTGTTTTTAACCAAACAAGGAGATTATACCGAGAATCACACGTGAAGTATATGGTTATCAGCCTAGAAAGGCAAAACAACACACCTCTTTATTCCATACATTCAGATCTTGATTCATTCATTTTATGTAATGAAGAGGACATTGATGAGTGGGTAAGTGAAATTGAGACAAATCTAGACATACCACAATATTCAAACCAGGCACTGCATAAAGAACTCAACAACCAAAACTCTAGCAGCCCAGAACAACAACATAATGGAAAATTTGGACTTAATTTTCTGCAAATTGAAAATAAAATTTCAAAACCAAAACCAAGCTTAGAGTCTGAACAAGGCTGCTTAAATGAAGAACCAACATCAAAAACAAAACCATTCTCTTTTTCCAATGTAAAAATGTTGGAAAACATTCATATAGAAAAAAATTCTAGGAACCTCGATCAAAAGAACCTTAAGGTCTTGCAATATAAAGATAACTCATCACCAAAAGGTTATGTCACATTGCAAGAGTTGTTGGATTCCAATAATGGTGTTAAGAATCCTAAAGTGGTATCCACCGAGGTTGACATAGAAGAATACAACATAGGTAGCCTAGAGAAACCTAAGATGATCAGGTTATCCAAAACTCTAGCACCCAACATAAAACTGAAATACACAAGACTGTGCAAAGAGTTTAGATATGCCTTTACATGTGGTGATAAGAGCTTGAAGCCTTTTGACACAAACTTTGTTCAAAGTATGATCCCTTTCAAGAAAAACCAGAAATATTTGGAGTTGATTGTGTCACTAGGAAAGAAAGAAAAGGGATATAGGCTATGTATAGAATTTAGAGACCTAGATCAAACATCCCTAAAAAACAAATACCATTTTCCTAAGACAAATCATATGCTGCAAGGGGTAGAAGGTTCTAACAAGATTTCATTGCTTAATAGTGTTTTAGATTACAATCAAGTGATAATAGTTCCAACTAATCATCATAAAGCCACTTTCAAAGCACCTTGGGGCATCTACATGTATGATCAAATGCCTTCTGGGTTAAGGAGTGCGGAAGCTACTTTCCAAAGGGCCATGGTTCCTGATTTGAGTTACTTCACCATGATATACATTGATGACGTCATTGTATGTTTTAAAACTCATGAAGAATACAATTTTCACTTAAGAAGGATCTCTAACATAAACAAAGTTCGGAAGCAAGAATCAAGGAGAAAGTACAAAGGAAAGCATGACAAGTTTCATAATTTTTGGAAATCTCATTCCATCATCCATTCAAAAATGGATAAAAATGCTTTCTGTTTATAAGAGATGGATGGGGAAGAGTTATTTGGGGATCCTTTCAATGACAGAATACCCAAGCACTATTACTGACAGAACCCCAAGTTTGAACCTACATTCATTTTACAGAACATTGCATGAGGAAATATCAATAAAAAAAAACACAAAAGAAAAGAAAGAAGGAAAAAGAGGGCAGATCTAAAGAAGAGTTACAACCCCATACCCAAAAAAGAGTACTGCTGAAAGTGAGCAAGTCTAAATGCCACTACTTAAGAGAAAGAGTTTTGTTCGGTCATCTATACTAATCATGGCTGAAAAAGTTTTGAATTTCTACTGTTAGGTTAGTGAAATAAGGTTTGTCAGATCATTTAAGCTTGACTTGTCAGTAGGAATAGATTAGGAGAAAAATGATGTTGGTCCTCAATGCTCAAATCTGAACCAACGAGAAAGATAGGGATGATTAAAAAATGATGAAACACAACCCTCATACTTTCTAATTTTTTTTATACAAAAATAATGTTTGTGTGCAGTTTTGCCCAATGCCATAGCCCATGGTGAATCAAATTGCTTAATCCTGGTTCAAATCATGTTTTCAATTTCATGTCAATAGCTTAGAGAATGAAGTTTTTCATACAACGTAATATTGACAGATTGATAGTTTAGGTAGAGAATAAAAGGGTTCACTAGCATAATCTGAACTCTTGGAAGTGATAAGGTTACAAGTAGATAGTTTGTTATGCTTTCAAAAGAAAAAATAATGTTAAAGGTTTGCCAGTCCAAGTGAACCCACAAGAAGAAAAAATGATAGGAAAAGGTATGTTGGGTAGGTATAGATGAGGTTGAAGTAATCATGTTTTTCAGATTCTTGAAATCATAGCTTCAAGAGAAACATCAGCAAATGAAAGAAGAAAAATTTTCCCAATGGATGAGGCACTGGTTTTCATAAATTCAGAGATTTGATGTCTGAAGTTCTGGACACCTCCTGAAAAGGAGTTGCCCTCCCCAAGTGGAGCCACTGTTAGTCATCAGTAATTTTTTCTATTTTGTAGATGACTAAATGCTTGTCCTAGATATCTAAAAACAAGATTCATGAATATTGTGAGTTTTAGAAATCTCACTGCCCTCATTATCCTTAAGATAATTTTTTCACTGTTTCACTATTTTATCATGTCATGGTCAACTTACCACTCCTAGAAGACCCCTCATGGGCTCATGCCATTCATATTTATCCTATTTTCCCACCCATAAACTCAGCACTATGTTTAACCTTTACGTCACCCCTCCACTTGCCCTCTAAGATTACCAAATAACCTACTCCTCCTTATGCTCACCTGATGCCTCAAGCATTGATGATCTCAAAACTATCTCTGTAGGCTCTTTAGATAATTTAAGTACATTGGATTTTGGATCTTCTATATATTAATTTGTCAAAAACTCTATATTTCATAATTGAAGACCCCAAGTCAATATTTCAGTCAAAAGACAGGTCAAAAGAGCCTCCCACTAGGTCACTAGGGTTTCATAGGTTGTAGTGTTATCTTTGGTGTTCTAAATAACTGTTTTTGTACGCTAAGAAGATGAATCAAATGTGAAAGAAGGTCAGCATCTGATTGTCCAAAATAGATCAGAAAAATCTCCAAGAAAGACCTCCTTATCAAGTTCAAATTCTGCAAAGGACAGTTGTTCATTTTTTACATTTTTGCAGGAGTGTCAAGGTGACTATCAATAGAGAATAGGTAAGGTAAGAGGCCTGCTCCTCATTAGAATATATACTCAAGAAAATGGAAGAGGAAGCAGCCTATGTTCAAGAAAAATCAGGGTTTCTAGGCATTGTTTGGGCCAACAGTATGCCAAGCAAAGATCAATGCATCAAATCACAAAGACAGAGGCACACCAGCACAACCAAGCATGAATTGAAGATTTTTAGAAATTATAAATGGAAAAGGGAAAAAGGTGAGGTGAGATGAACATAAATGATTGAACTTGAAAGGGATATAGAGAACTTAGAAGACAACACTAATGATTCTTCTCAAACAACCCAAAAACCTAAGGTTTTGGAAAGATAAGCAAGAGGGTGAAATGAAGATAATGAGCCTCCATGATGACAATAGAGAAGGTTTGAAGAGACTGTTGTTGGTGACCTCCATGGTTTGCCAAGATAAAGTATCTCATTGCCTCAAAGGGAAAGAATGCAAAGAGTATCAGTGTAAGGAAGGCCAAGCTCCCATTTTCAGTCATTTACACTTAATGATCAAAGGAATAAAAACATAGGGTTGAGCTCCGAGAAATAAATCCAAACTAATTATGAGGTTCCTATTGTGTAACTAAAAGTGTCAAATACCAAGAATTTCAAGAAAGGAAAAATCAATATGACATGGCACCTTCAAATCAGAAGTGGCCAAAAGGATATAGCATACATGATTATGAAGAATACAGTGCTTGTCATAGATAGGTTTATTATGCCTCAAGAAAATTAGTGAGAAGGGAGAAACCATTTTTTCAGGTCACCCACACTCAAATGTCCAGAGGGGTAAAAACCATGATTTCAACCTCACAATGCAAGCATAATATATTTTTACAGTGCTTAGCAAACTACCACCAAGAGAAAAGAGCCACTCAAAAGTTTTCAAGTCTCCTGCACAACAAAAAGGTCAAAGGATTATCAGACACATGGAAAAGCTCAAGAAACATTAGCAAAGTGGGTTTTTGATTTAAATTTATTTTCCTAAAGATATAAAAGACCATTTTTCTCTCCTCACTTAGCTCATTATACACACGCAAAAGAGTATAAATCCCTTCAAGGAGAAAATCTTAGTTTTTGGTGAGAATTCAGGAAAGTGTTGAGATTCAAAAAGATGATGGAGCTTAGTGAAAATTAGTCACCTTCACTAAGTGGATGCTATTTTTGGATGGTTGGTCAAGTTGGAAAAATAGATGAAATTATATTTTTATAATATTGGGTGAAGTTTATTTATAGATCGTCGATCTAAAAATAGATGCATGTCGATTATTATTAGCCCTTAATAATAATCTGACAATAAACATCAACTTATTCTCTTGGAGCACTTTATTTCAATGTACAGATTTGGAAAATCAGTGGGCTAAAGGAATTACGCAATTCCTAGGGTTTACTAGTGGTTCATGCATGGAGGACTCGGTTAGAACTAAAGTGGCAAAGTTATGACACAGTTGGAAGAGTAGTTCATGGAGCTTTTATTCAGTTTAACTCAATTATTGGAGTTAAATTCAGTTGAGCTAGTTGTATCTAGTCTAACTGAATGATACACTAGTGAGAGTGGAGTGAATTAATTAGTTAATTAATTCACAAATAATAAATCCTTAATCAACTAAACAAATACAACATTTAACTACAGTGCATGTCAGTTCCAGTGGTGTTAGGTCCCTATATTACTAGTATAGTCCCTTATTGTTGTAAGTGTAACCCCCTTATTGTTATTATTGTACCCCTGTAACCCCCATATTGTTATTATTGTGCCCTTAAATTATTACTGTTAGGTCAGCTAGGATTACATTGTGGCCCTACTAGGATTACATTGTGGCCCCATGGACTCCTATATATAGAAATGAGGTTTTGTAATTTGTATCATACAAGAATTTTTCATTAATGTAATGTATTGGTGGTTGCC
Source organism: Pinus albicaulis (assembly GCA_034641835.2). Classification (NCBI taxonomy): domain Eukaryota; kingdom Viridiplantae; phylum Streptophyta; class Pinopsida; order Pinales; family Pinaceae; genus Pinus; species Pinus albicaulis. Next base: position 1,262,951,126 of record CM076574.1, on the reverse strand, counting down.
CCCTCGAAGTGGATTATTTCTAAGGTGTTGATATCTCTTTTATTGTATTTTTGGAACTGGTTTCACAACATTTGGTATCAGAGCTTTGGGTTCTATGGTTTCGATGCTCCAAACAGGTCATCGTGGAATTTTCACTATAACTTTTTTTCTACGAAGGTTCACAAGCTGAAATTTTTAGACTGCGCAGCTGAAATCCTGAGGAAAATATTTGCACAATGTCAGAGCTTGGTTCACAATATTTTCAGGGATATGATCTATGGAAGTTAGGTCATTTTGCAGGCTCCTGAATTTAATTTAAACAGGTCATCATGGCATTTTTCACTATAACTTTTGTTCTACGATGGTTCAAAAGTTGAAATTTTTAAAGTACAAAGCCAAATTCCTGAGGAACATCGTCGCAAAATTTTAGAGCTTGGTTTGAAATATTTGTAGAGATATGAGCTATGGAAGTCAGGGCTTTTTCAGGCTTTTGAATTTCATCTCAAAGAGGTGATCATGGGAAAATATTCATAGCTCTCTCTCTGAGCATCGGATTGGAATGATGTAAAAAGTGGTCGCAAGTACATGAACTGTGCTTATCTTTCTATCAATTTTAGAGCCAAAATAGGAAACAGTGCCACGTGGCAAGTCATACAAGTTCACTCTACTGAACCAGTCCATAATTGGGTCATTATGGGAGATTGGACATAACTTTGTCTTGAGGAATCCAAATCAGATCAGACCTATGGCATTTGAAAGAAGCTTCAGAAGGCTACTAAAGGGCTGAATTTTAGATATTGAAGATATGCAATTATAGAGATAATTAAATTTCAATATCAAGCTCCTCAAAAGCAAGTAAAAAGTGTGTATTGTTTTTTCTCAAATTACATAAGTCTTGTTTGAAGAATCAAGTTGAATTGATTCCAAGGGCATATTATAGAATAGATATCAATATTGGATTCTAAAATGGCCCCTAAAAATATTTCAACACCCATTAAGCCTTTAGAAGGTTCTACTATGACTCATGAAGACGAAGAATGGCAACATGACATATTAAAATTACAACAGCAAGTGCAACAAATTTCGCTCTCGCAAAGAGCAACTAAAAATGAGATGGATGGTTTGAAGAAAGGCGTGGAAGCTAAGATCAAGGGTTTGGAAGCTAAGATGGATGGCATGGAAGTGGGCATGGAAGCTAAGATGGATGACATGGAAGCTAAGATCGATGAAAAAATGAACGACAACATGGAGAACATGAAGAATGATCTAAAAGTAGACATCGAAGGTTTGGCAAAGTTGATACAAGAAATTTTTCCTAAATGTGAAAATATGGTAGAGGAAACTCATTATGAGAACAAAATAAATTTTAATCATGATTTCATAAACTCTAATGTTGGACGGAAGAACCACCATATTCCAAAAATGGATATGAGGAAGTTTGATGGAAAGGATCCTGTAACATGGATACTATAGATGGAGCAATATTTTGATCTCAATAATGTGCAAAACACACAAAAGTTATGCATTGCAACTTTACATTTAGAACAAAATACATTTGTATGGTATTGATGGCTTTTCTCCCGTAAAAAAATTGTCACTTGGTCAATTTTTATGGAGGAAATGATAGCACATTATGAGGATACAAAGAGAAACACCTTATTTAGCCAATTGATAAATCTCAAATAAAAGGGGTCAGTGGGGGAGTACATTGAGGACTTGCAAAAATTGAATATAAGGGTAGTTGATATTTCAGAGGAACATAGGATTGATCTCTTCATAGTTACTTTAAAGGATAACATCCAACATGAAGTTCGCATTTTGGAACCTGATTCATTGGAGAAGGCCTTCTGTGCTAGCTTTCTGGAACAAGTAAGGTTACTGAAAGGTCTTTAGGTCTCCATGCTTCCATAACTGTAGTCTTGACATTCTTTAAGAAGCTTCTTTCAGTGTCTTTAACTTTCCTGGGCTCGAGGGGGCATGGAGGACGCTGTAGGAAGGCGTACTTCTGAGAGAATACGTTTTTTTGATATGTAGCGCTAATATGACATGCTGGTGCGCTCTTTGGTCTTCAAACTTCACTTTAATCCTTTGAACATGGGATTAGTACACTAAATCTTCAATTACGGACTTAAATCCCTCAAATCCGTCCCTGCTGCTTCATTTCGCTGCTATGATGGCCTCTCTGTGATCTCTGCACAATGAAATAAGCCTGCCATTGAACTCTGGGCAGTGGCAAAGAACTGCTGTGGAGGCCTATGGAGGAATGGTGGTGCAACAAAGGCAACACTGTGGATGCGATGGAAACGGTGGAGAAATGTCGAGAATCTTTAATGTAAAAACACTAAAGTTTTAATGTGCGCACGATGATATAATATTTATGCAGAACAAAGGTTCGGTATTTGGGACGAAAAACAAAGGAAAAGCATGTAAAACATATGATACGGGGCTTGATGTGGGACCCGGCATGGGTAGAGGGCAATTCAATATGGGTCGTTGATCTCGGATGAACGGGCGGCTATGATCAGATCGGGGGGATCGCAATCGGGGGAGGCAGCGGGGTGACACATTAACACTTGTGATTGCGATTGGAGCGATGGTGCGATTAAGCGCCAACCGTTGGATCGCACAGGAGATCAACGGCGGAGATTAAATCGGTGGGGAAAGATAGGCGGGGAGCGATGAGATCTGGGCCGTTGATTCCGAATGGATGGATGGCTGGGATTCGATCGGGAGATCGCAATCGGGGGGACAAATGAGTGGCACGGTGAAAGTTCTGATTGCAATCGGAAGTGGTAGCGCGACTGAGCGCTAGCCGTTGGATCCGGGGACTAGATCAATGGCCCTCATTCAATCGAAGGGAGATGGAGAGCGGCGACGGGGCGCGCAGCGATCAGCACTGGACCGTTGGATCATATCATGGATCGATGATGGAGAGGGCCATAGGAGGGTTCACAATCAGGGAGCACGGAGGAGGAAACGTGATGCGATGGCACGATGCGATCAGTGCCAAGCCGTCGGATCTGTATGGATCGATGGTGGAGATCGCGACGTGGGGCTTTCAGACCAGACTTCAATTGCATCGGGAAATTTGGTTTAACAAAGAAACGAGCTCGCCCAAAACTTTTCGATTGCAATTAGCACCTGGGGCTTAAGCGCTTGGTCCTGGGTGTAGGCATATGGGGAAGTGGTTTGAAGGGGGCTGGCCGAAAGGGGCCAAGCCATAATATAAAGTGAAAAGTGGGTTTTTTTCCCAATTTAATGCAATTTTGAGGTTAAGAAGGGGAATGATAGAGGGAAAAAGGGTGAATTAGACCAGACAAGGGGTATGGGTAGAATTTGAAGGTGGTTTTGGGAGGATTTAGAGGGTTAATAGGGGGAAATAGAGAGGAGTAAGAAGGGGATGAAGCAGAGGTTTAGAAGGGATGGTAAGAGGGGAAAAAGGAGGCCTTTTGGGCATTTCTTCACAATCAGAGAGGCTTTATAACTGGAAACAGCAGAGGGGATTTGATCAAAGGACAAGGGCATAAGGAGGCTTCAAGGATGATGTGTTTTTAGGGGAAATGCATTCCTTGAAGACTCAAAAACATTTTATCCCCCTTGTTTTCTTGTAAAAAAATTATAGGGGGCTAACACGTTGATCAACAATCTCCCCCTTTGGCATTGATGGTAACACAAGTACTCCCCCTGGGATCATGACACCTATTCCTACAACATTCTCTCCCCCTTTGACATCAATGGCAAAGGGTAACTCCCCCTGAAACACAACCATCCTTCGGACCTGTACACACTTCCACTCGCGCTGACACACAACCATCCTGCAGACCTATACACACTTCCACTCCCCCTTTATATTATGAAAAAGGAAAATCTAATGAGAACTTGGGAGAATCCCAAAATTTTGAAGAAGATATTCAAATGCTTCACGAGGTAAAGGTTTAGTGAATATATCAGCAATTTTTTCTTTTGTACAAACATACTCAAGTTTGATATTCTTTTCAACGACTTGTTCTCTAACAAAATGATATTTGATCGGAATGTGTTTTGTTTCTTAATGCATGACAGGATTCTTCAAGATGCTGATGGCACTAGTGTTGTCACAAAATATGGGAATAGGCTCACTGAATTGTACTTGAAGATCTTGCAAAGTTTGTTTCATCCAAAGGACTTGAGTACAACATGATGCTGCTGCAATGTATTCTGCTTCCACTGTAGATAACAAGATTGTTGTTTGCTTTTTGCTCAACCATGATACGAGAAAACCACCTAGATAGAATGCTGCTCCACTAGTACTTTTACGATCATCAACACTTCCTGCCCAATCTGCATCTGCAAAGGCTTGAATAATGAGATTGTTACCCTTGGGATACCACAAGCCATATTCTTCTATGCCCTTTAGATATCGAAGAATTCTTTTGATGACAATAATATGTGATTCTTTTGGTGTTGCTTGGAATCTTTCTACATGTCCAACTGCTTGCATAACATCTGGCCGAGAGGCTGTTACATATAGAAGACTACCAATCATATATTTGTACAACTTCTGATCTACATCCTTAGATGAGTCGTCTATGCTCAATTTGCAACCTGTTACCATTGGAGTAAGGACGGGTTTGCAATCTTCCATTTTAAATTTCTTGATGTACTTGGCTTGACATATAAATATTCCTTTCTCTTGCTGGGATATTTGAAGCCCTAAGAAGTATGTCAGCTCACCAAGTAAAGACATCTCAAACTCTCTTTGCATCTTTGTAGAAAAGTTCTTACTTAGTCGATCGTTATTGCTACCAAATATTATATCATCCACATATAGCTCAACGATTATTAAATTATCTTTATCTATTTGTACATAAAGATTGCTATCAACAATACCTTTCTTGAACCCTTGTTGATGTAGATATCCATCAAGACAAGCATACTATGCTCTGGGAGCCTGCTTGAGACCATATAGAGCCTTCTTTAACCTGCAGACATAGTCTTCTTTTTGTGATAGAAAACCTTCAGGTTGTTCGATGTAAACTACTTCTTCTAATTCTCCATTCAGAAATGTTGACTTAACATCCATTTGGTAGACTTTTATTTTTCTTGAACATGCATAGGCGAGAAACATTCGGATGGATTCCATTCTGGCAACTAGTGCAAATGTTTCATCAAAATCAATTACGTCCACTTGTGCATAGCCTTTGCAAACCAATCTTGCTTTGTTTCTGGTAACCTGCCCATCTTCATTCAATTTGTTCCTGAACACCCATTTAGTCCCAATGACATTTTTATCTTTTGGTTGTGGAACTAATTCCCAGGTGTTAATCTTCTCAATTTGATCCAATTCTTCATTCATAACTGCTACCCAATGTTCATTTTGGCTAGCTTCCTCAAAAATACTAGGCTCAAAGGTTGCTAGAAAAGCAACGTGAGCTTGTTGTGATGAACGAAGTTGTCGACCTTCATTTATGTCACCAATGATTTGATTTGATGGATGGTTCTTTTGAATCCACTCTTTTGTTCTCCTTGGAGGAGCTTCTTGTTGTTGTTTTGGTATATATTGAAGATCATTGTTTACTTCTTCCTCGTTGATAGTTGCTTCTTGTTCTACAATTTTATCTGTGTCTTTTTCAGCCTCTGTCTCAAATTTCAAAGATTCTAGATCCTCATCATTACTCGCTCGAACACCATCTTCGTCAAATGTAACATTTATGCTCTCCACTATCGATTTTCGTCTTAGATTATAGCATGTATAGGCCTTTCTTTTGCGTGAGTAACCAACAAAGATACCTTCATCAACGCGTGATTCAAACTTACCCAAATTTTGATCTTCTCTTTTGATATAACATTTGCTTCCGAAGATTCTGAAATATTTTACATTAGCTAGTTTTCCTTTCCATAATTCATATGGAGTCCTGTTGCAATTATTTCTGAGAAGACTTCGGTTGATAATGAAGACTTTCGTATCAATTTCTTGAACCCAAAATTTTTCATCCAATTTTGAGTCCTTCAACATTGTTCTACCCATTTCCTGTACGGTTCTGTTCTTTCTTTCAGTAACTCCATTTTGCTGAGGTGTTCGTGCTATTGAAAATTGACTTTTTATTCCATTTTCGTCACAGTATTGCTGAAATAATTTGGAAGTGAATTCTCCACCATTATCTAATCTTAAACACTTTATTTTCAAATCAGTTTCATTTTCAACCAACTTCTTATAGATCTTAAAGCACTCAAATACTTCATATTTTTTCTTTGGGAAACTGACGGTTGTCATCCTAGTATAGTCATCTATCATTAACATAAAATATAATTCTATGTCTAAGCCTTTTGTTCTCACAGGACCACATAGATCAGTATGTATCAATTCTAATGGATGTGATGCAAAGTGTTATTTTGTTTTAAATTGGACTTTTGTCTGCTTTCCATGCCGACATGCCTCACATAGTGTGTTGGAAGGTTTTGAGATTTTCGGCATTTCTCGTACTGCTTCCTTTTTGCTTATCCTGACAAGATTGTCAAAGTTTATGTGACCCATTTGTTTGTGCCATAACCAGCTTTCATCTTCTTTAGCTATTAGACATGCTTTAGTTGCTTCATCCAGAACATATATGCTTTAGTTGCTTCTTTAGCCTTTCCTAATTTCACATTTTGTGGAGTTGAATAGCATTGTGTGTCCTTGATCACACATTTCTCCAACACTGAGCAGATTGTGATTCATGTTTTCGACCAATAGAACATTCTTGGCTATAACATCTTTGCTTTCGAGAGTGATGGTACATGATCCTATAACATTTGAAGATCCATCATTTCCAAAGGATATGGTTCCATCCTTCTTCTCTTTCAGATATACAAATTTCCTTCTATCTCCAGTCATATGCATTGAGCAACCGCTTTCAACATACCACACATCTTTCTTATTTTGAGCCTTGAGGGCGAGAGCACAATTATTAGTCTTCTTCTTCTTCCATGTTCGTTCATTTTGTGGCTTCGAAGATTCTTCTGGAGGATTTTCATGCCTGCAGTCTCTGGCTATGTGTCCAAATTTCTGACATTTGTAACATTCCATATTATTTCTTAAATGTTCAAATCTATTGATGTTTCGTTGAGCCCTGGGAGGTTCATATTTGAAGAATCTCTTGGAATTTTATTGGTTCATAGGGTACGTGCAACATTCTACAGCTTTATGACCAAATTTTCCACATGAATAACAATAGCCATGAAAAATATGTTGGTACCTAGATGAATATCTTCGTCGAGGAATCGTCTTCCAAGGATGTGCTTGCGAATCTTGTCCAATGAAGTCTACATGTATGTTAGATCTCATAGGTTCATTGTATTTTGTTGTAGAAGGTCTTGCTTCTTCTTGTTTGTAACCGAGGCCAGTTCTGGCATTGTAAGATCGTTGATTGTTGATGATTTCTTCCAATGCCCTTGAGTTGTTGGCATAGTTTTGGACATTTTTTCCCTTCTTCACTTCCTTACGCAGCGAGACTACTTCGGCTTCTAATGCTTCCCTTTCTTGGTTGCTTTCTTCCAACTTCTTTCGACGTGACTCTTCAATACATTTGTGTTCTTCAACCTCAATTTTGAGACCTTGAACTTGTTCTTCAAGAGTGTTGGAATGGATCTTCTCAGCATTGAGCTCTTTTATAAGCTTGATTTCCTCCTCATAAAATTCTTCTATGGTCAACCCTTCTTCTTCATTGTTTGATACTTCTTGTTTATTGTGCTTGGCCATAAACAATACTTTCTCATTGGCTTCTTCTTTGTTGTCACTTTCTTCATCGGATGAGGAGCTATCTTCTTTAGAGAGAAAGTTCCTTTTGGATCCTTTATTTTTGCCTTGCTTGTTGAATTTCTTAAAGCCTTTATTTCCTTTTGAGTTGCCATCACTTTTGTTTGGACATTTTGCTACGAAATGCCCAACCTCACCACAATCGAAACATATCAATGGAAGTTTACCTTTGAATTTTCCCTTACCAGGTTTTAGTTTTCTCGTAAAGTAAGCATATTCTTCATCTGAAAGACCTTCTCCATCATCTCCCTTTTCTTCACACTTGCAGGTGCATGTTATTTCAATTGAAGGTTTTTTGTCCTTATTGGTTTGCTTAGATGCAACGAATGTAGTTTCTATATTTCAAGTACCCTTTTCCTCATCAAGTCTCATTTCATATGCTATGAGAACTCCATGTGATTCTTTCTTGCTGAGTTTGTCCAGATTTGCACTGTATTCTAAGACCGATACCTTTGGGTTGAATCTCCCTAGTAACGTTCTAAGAATCTTCTATATAATAGTATTCTCGACAACTAGCTCTCCCAATCCTTCCAGAGTATTAGTTATTTCATTAACGTATTGGAAGTATGCAACAATGTTGCAATCTTCTTTCATTCTGAGTTGCTCAAATTTTGCTCTATAGATTTGAAGCTTTGCTTCTTTGACATTTGAGTCACCTGCATATATATTCTCAAGCTTGTCCCATACATTTTTGGCATTTTTACAACCCAACACCTTATGATAAGCAGATTCAATAAGTCCACTGATAATAATATTCTTTTCTTTTGCATCATTTACCAAATTCTTCTTACCTTGTTCATCCGCGGTTGATGTAAATCCATTTTGAACAGTGTCCCATACTTCATAACCTTGCACCAAGAGATAGACCTCCATTCTTCCTTTCCAAAGTGCATAATTATTTTCATTGAATAGAGGTACACCATTCTTGGTATGCTCCATGACCTCCTTCCAGCTGTTAAACTGCTATTGAAGGAACCATGCTCTGAAACCAATTGTTGGAAATACTAAGAGGGGGGGGGGGGGGGAATCAGTATTTCTTTCAATTAGAGCATTAGTTTATCTTCAATTATTATCAGTGTTTGTACAATGATAGAAACAAACAAGAGGAACACAAATGCACACAATTTTTAAGGTGGAAACCCACTCCGGGACAAAAACCACCTAATGCTTTTCTAATAATTCTTTTCAACTCCAATTGAAAATAAAGCTCCAACTTCCTAGAATCTAGAAAAGCATTCTTCTCCAGCTCCCACTGGATGGATGCTCCAATGCCCAAGATTCTTCAGTAGTCAACTGAACAGATGCCCCAACACCCAATGAGCTACAACTCACCCTAGCATCACCCTACCACCCTATAGAAGAATAAAAGAAGAATGGACTCCCGTACCAGGGAAAATGGTCCACTTTACAATGATATAGAATGATGTAGAAGAAGAATATATACTAGACCATAACCCCAACTTTTATACAACCACCTAATGATAATCCTAGACCTCCCAACACCAACTCTTCAACCCTTGGCAGATAGGCACTAGTACAATTTGTACAATAATGTATTTACAATGACTAAGTACAATGATACCTTTACAATGATTGTATGCAGTGTTGTCCACTTGAAGACTTCATATGATGAAATTCTTGTTGTTTTTATGCACCTTGGTTGCTACTATTGTCATGCTACCCTCTACTGCACCTTGCTTTACTTTTCTGCCGTAGAAATTATGGTCCTTTGCAACCCTTGACAACACATGATCTAGCTTTTTCTTGCCTTCTAGGAGCTCGATATTGAATCTGGTGTATCTCTGTTATTTCAAATCCTCAATATCTGATTTTTGGTCTTGTATTATTCCTCTGAGTCTTCTTTCCAATTCCATAGGTCTGACCCAATTTGGATTCTTTAAGAGAGATTTATACCCAATCTCTCACAATGCCCTAATTATGGATTGTTTCAGCAAAGCGCACTTGTACGTCATGCCGCATGTCACTATTTCTTCATTTGTATCTAAAATTGATAAATAAAAAACAATATATTGTGCACTATCCATCACTTTTTACGAAATTCCAATCCAATACTTAGAGAGAGAGTTATGATGAATTTACCAAGGTCACTTCTTTGAGATGAATTTCAGGAACCTGCAAAAACCCTGATTTACACAGATCATATCTCCAAACATATTGAACACCTTGATCTGAAATTTTAACTACAGCTTCCTCAAGATTTTTGCTTGGCCTCATAGCAATTTTAGCTTCTGAACCTTCGTAGAAAAAAATTTGGAGCGAAAATTCCAAGATGACCTGTTTCAGATGGCCGAATCCCTTGCTAAGGAGGAAATGAAGATCAAAATTTATATGAATGCTTAAGTTGAGAGGGGCTTCAACAAGTGAAAATGGGAGGGATTTTAGGAGCATAAAAAATATCAATTTTGACTTTTCAATGACCCATGCCCCAACCCCATGGGGTTTTAGCCCACTAACTAGGGGTATAAACTTGAAACATGAATATCTCTCAAACTGTGAAGAATTACATGGCGTGCCATATATCAACGGAAACATCTCGACAAGTAGAAACCATAATTTCAATGACCCATTCCCCAACCCCATGGGGTTTTAGCCCACTAACTAGGGGTACAAACTTCAAACGTGAATATCTCTCAAACCATGAAGAATTACATGGCGTGCCATATATCAACGGAAACATCTCGACACGTAGAAACCATCAAAAGCATTATTGACCTAGAATATATTAATTTTGTAGGTCAAAATTCCCATGCAATATTGGGTTAGCCCCTAGTGCTGCTTGGTTTGACATCAATGACAACCACTGATCAACATGTGTCCGGATTATAGGGAGCTCAATCATCTCACCATTAAAGATAAATTTCCCATTCCTGTGATTGATGAATTATTGGATGAATCACACGGAACCATTTATTTGACCAAGTTGGATCTTCATTCAGGATATCATTAAATTAGAATGAAGAATGAAGATATTCTAAAAACAACATTTCAAACTCATGAGGGTCATTATGAATTTTTGGGCATGCCCTTTGGCCTTACCAATGCACCTTCTACATTTTAAGGGTTGATGAATTCCATTTTCAAAGCCTTCCTTAGAAAATTTGTGCTAGTATTTTTTGATGATATACTAATCTACAACAGGGCTTGGAAGGAGCATGTTCAACATGTTGACAAGGTGCTCAAACTATTGCAGGAGAAACAATTATATGCAAAAACATCCAAATGTTTCTTTGGAGTACAAGAGGTGGAATATCTGGGTCATATTGTATCTCATGAGGGTGTTAAGGTAGACCCTAACAAAATTAAATCCATTAACGAATGGAAAGCCCCACAACCATAAATTAGTTGCGAGGGTTTCTTGGGTTAACAGGGTATTATCACAAGTTTGTTAAGAATTATGGGAGAATAGCAGCACCTCTAACAACATTATTGACGAAAGATGAATTTTCATGGACTCTTGAAGCAACTAAGGCCTTTGAACATCTCAAAGAAGCAATGTGCCTAGCATCGGTCTTAGCTACGCCAGATTTCACAAAAACCTTTATTATGGAATGCAATGCCTCTAGAAATGGAAGTGGTGCTATTTTAATGCAAGAAGGAAGACCCATTACTTTTGAAAGTCATCCAATCAAAGGAAATTATTTATAGAAAGCTATTTATGAGAAGGAAATGTTAGCAATACTGCATGCACTAAAGAAATTGTGAACTTACCTAATGGGAAGACACTTCAAGGTAAAAACTGATCATGATAGTCTTAAAAATTGTTTGGAACAAAGACTATCTTCAGAAGAGCAGCAAAAATGGGTCACAAAGATGTTGGGTTATGAATTTGAAATAATCTACAAAAAAGGGAAGCTAAATGTTGTTGCAGATGCACTCTCAAGAAAGAATGAAGAGGTGGAAGCATTGATTTGTGCCATATCTATTATCCAACCAGATTGGATAACCAAAGCAAGAGATGAATGGAAGAAGGACGAAGAAGTGTGGACACTCATTCAAAAGTTGCAGCAAGATCCTAGTACATCTTATACATTTAGTGAGAAAAATGAGTCCTTATGGTACAAAGACTGCTTATATATTTGTAATAATTCCCAACTAAAATGAAAGATTCTTTTGGAATTGCACACTTCTCCTTTAGGAGGACACTCGGGATTTTTAAAAACTTACCACAGGGTGAAGAAAGAATTTTTTTGCGATGGCATTAAATCTGATATTCAAAAGTTTGTGGCGGAATGTTTGGTTTTCCAGCAGAATAAAGTTAAAACAATTAAGACCCCAGGTATTCTACAACCTTTATCCATTCCAAGTCAACATCGGGAGGAGATTTCAATGGATTTTATCACAGGTTTACCTAAGTCCAAAGGAAAGAGTGTCATCATGGTGGTAGTTTATAGACTTACCAAGTATGCACACTTGTGTGCATTATCTCATCCATTTAAATCAAGTATAGTTGTTACTACATTTATGGACACAATTCAAAAGCTACATGGAAACCTAAGGGTTATTGTGAGCGACAGAGATCCCATTTTTACTGGAAATTTTTGGATGGATTTATTTTCTTGTTTGGGTACTCAATTAGCTCATAGCTCCTCTTATCATCCTCAATCCGATGGTCAAACTGAGATAGTAAATTAATGTTTGGAAGGATATCTTCATTGTTTTGTATCTGATAAACAAACACAATGGGTCAAGTGGTTACCTCTCGCTGAATGGTTGAATAACACTTCCTTCCATACTACAACAAAAATGATCCCATTTATGGAACTTTATGGATATCATCCACCGTCCATCACATCATCTTTAAGAGAAAATTTGAAGGTTCAAGCAGTGGAAGATCACATAGAGCATCAACAAGAATTTCTCCAACTCTTAAAGGATAACCTGAATTTGGCACAAAATCGAATGAAACAATAGGAAGATCAACATCGAAGCGAGAGAATTTTTGATGTAGGAGACTAGGTATTTTTACGGCTACAACCATACAAAAAAATTTCCCTCAAGCAAGCTATGAAGGATAATAAATTATCGCCAAAGTACTATGGTCCTTACAAGGTGTTGCAAATTATTGGTACTATGGCTTACAAATTGGAGCTTCTTTCTTCTTCATGAGTGCATCCAGTTTTCCATGTTTCATGCTTAAAGAAGGTTACAGGTGAAAATATTCCAGTTCAAACAATATTGCCAGAACTTGATGAGGAAGGAAAAATCATATTGGAACCTAAAGCTATCACGGAAAAGAGAACTCGACAGCTACGAAATCGATCAATTTGAGAGTATCTCATCAAGTGGAAGAACTTACCCACTAAAGATTCTACATGGGAGGATGAGAATTTTATACAGAAGCACCCAGAGCTACTCAAGCATTGAGGAAAACACTTTTTTGAAGGAGAGGGGCATGGTAGGTCCCTATATTACTAGTACAGTCCCTTATTATTGTTAGTGCTTATATTGTTATTATTGTACCCTTGTAACCCCCATATTGTTATTATTGTGCCCTTAAATTATTATTGTTAGGTCAGCTAGGATTACATTGTGGCCCCATGGACTCCTATATATAGAAAGGAGGTTTTATAATTTGTATCATACAAGAATTTTTCATTAATGTAATGTTTTGGAGGTTTTCCCCTCAAAATTTCTTATTTCTAAGGCGTTGATATCACTTTTCTTCTATTTTTGGAGTTGGTTTCGCAACAAGTGGAGACCCAGTGGAGAGGTAGGTGAAAGGGTGAGATAGACTATCTGTTGTGACTATAGTGATGCATTGATTGCATCACACACACATTGGAGTTTCCAATGAGGATTGTGCAGTCAAGGAAATGGTAATTAGAATTCATTCGGAGCTATTCTTCAGCAGGGATTGCATAGTGGAGGCAGTCTATCAAGTGTCAAGAAATCAGTACATGGATTTGTAGATTTCTTCTTGTTAGTGTGTGACGATTGATTGTAATGAGAGCTTGATGTACTAAGCTTTGTATGAGATTGTTACATGATCTCCATGATACATAATATATGATAGTTTGGTTTCTTAGCTTGAGGCATTCTCATTAAACAACTGCATTATGTGCGATTATTTTTATTGCTTCATGTGTTTGCAAGTGAGTTTATAATTTCTGCAAAATGTTAACAGTGGAAGGATTATTTATTTAGCAAGAAGATAAATATTGTTAGATCAAGAGAATCTAGATATATAATTCATATTTTATATAATTTCTACATGGTATCTAAGAAGTGTTAATTCTTGAAGATTGCAATTGTGAAGAATTGTTGAGTTTGTGCTGGTGGACAATTCGAATTTGCTACAGAAATTTCTTGGTGCGACAATTGAGTATACATTGAAATCTCTTTCAATGGGTTGCGATTGGAGTATGCCCTTGAGGGTAGCTCAAATTACATAGCCTGGAAGGATAGGATGGAGGTGGTGTTGGAAGATAATGGACTGAAGGAGTTCATCGATAGCAATGTTCATAAGTCGGGTTCTAGCAATGTTGCATTACTTGACGCATGGAAAAAGAAGGTAGAAAAGACAAGAAGAATTATGTTGGAAGGTGAAGGGCCATATTGTGTCCAGCCTTCATGGGAAAGCCACTCCATTTTCAATGTGGAAGGATTTGACAGATTTTTTCCAAAGCAGAAGTGACCAGAGGAAGTTGGCGTTGAAAGATAAGCTCAGAAAAATAAAAATGGAGAAGGGCAACAGTATTCAAAAATATCTCATGAAGTTTGTCCACTATAGGGATGAACTGGGAAGTGTGGGGATTTCTGTTGATGATGAAGACTTGGTGAGATTGGATCTCCTTGGGCTTCTGAAGAGTTGGCATATCTACGAAGACTCTGTCAATGGATGGGAGAAACTGTCGAGATGGGAGCGACTTTGGTCAGATCTTGTGCAGGAGGAGATAAGGCGAAGTACTAGGGATGGTTCTTCATCAAAGAATGAAGATGAAGAGAATTGGACTTTGGCTACCAAAGCAAGGAAATGGAAGGGGAAGAAATTCCCTTCAAAATCTGAAGCTAAAGGCAAGAAGCAGGATTTGTCCAAAGTGAAGTGTTTTCATTGTCACGAACATGGGCATTTCGCCACTAACTACTCACAGAAGAAGAAGAAAAAGAAGGCTTTTGGAGCTACAGCGAGTGAGGCCTTAGCCTCACAATTTGAACTTTATTTCTTTTTGATCGCATGCTTAGTTTCAAGTGCTATGGGATCGGTGTGGTATCTTGATAGTGGTGCGTCTTTCCATATGACGGGAGACAAGGAGTGTTTTAGTGACTTGGAGGAGAAGGATCTCCAAATGCATATAGAGATGGGTGACGATGGTCGATAAAATGCAACCGGCATTGGGAGCATTCATTTGAGAGGAATTCAGGAAATCCATTTCTATTGAAAGGTCTAAAGAAGAACTTGGTCTCGGTCGCAATGTTGGAAGATAGAGGTTATGATTTTGTTTTCAGCGTTGGAAAAGCCTTCCTGTGACATAAAACAATGGGTCAAACCAAGAGGATAGGGATTTGAGTTAAGAATCTCTATAAGCTAGAGGTAGATGGTTGCACTAAAATGATGGGTAAAGCAGAAGAAGTGGTGAGATGGGATGAGGGCGAATTATGGCACAGGAGATTGGACCATCTTCACCATGGTGCTTTGAAGATTTTGTAGCATATTTCTACTGGACTTCCCAAGGGCACCCTTGCACAGTCATATTAGTGCAAGGGATGTAATATGGGTAAGTTTTTTAAGACCACCTTTCATGAGAAGGAGAACCATGCTTCGGTGATCCTGGAGAGAATTCACACAGATGTGTGTGGACCTTTCTTGGTTGCTTCAACAGCAAAACACAGGTATTATGTTATTTTTGTTGATGACTATTCTCGTAGATGTTAGATCATCTTCATGTAGAAGAAGAGCGAAACATTATCAAAGTTCTGTGAGTTTAAAGCATTGGTGGAGAAGGAGTCAGGGAAGCAAGTGAAAGCTCTACGGAGCGATAATGGTGGTGAATATATCTCTAACGAATTCAAAAACTTCTGTAGCAAAGAAGGAATTTTAAGAGAAATCATAACACCTCATAACCCACAACAGAATGTGGTTGTAGAGAGGAATAACAGAATGATCGTGAGTGCTGCATGAGCTATGATGTATGACCAGGGCCTACCAATGCACTTGTGGGCAGAAGCATGCAACACTGTAGTTTATGTGCAAAACTATTTTCCTCATAAAGTATTTGGCATGAGTACACCTGAAGAAGCTTTTATTGGTAAGAAGTCTGATATTTCTCATTTGAATATTTTTGGCTCATCTGTTTACATTCATGTGACAAAGGACGCTAGGAAGAAACTGAAGCCAACTGTAGAAGTTGGGATATTTGTGGGGTACATAGAAACACCCCATAATTATCATGTGTATTTTCTAGACAGTTGGATGACTGTGGTGCAACGGGATATAAAATTCAATGAGGTGAAAGCCATGAAGTTGTCACTTGAGAGGGAACTACACCTGCATGCAGAGGAGGAGCTACTTGTTCCCAAAGATGAGCCTCTAGATGTGGATCAGCCACAGGAGGAGATTCATGGAGTGGAGGAGTCCACTCACGCAGAACCAAACATCAGACAAGGCAGAAAGTGTACCACAAAAGTTGAGAGACTGAAGCTTGATGCGACACATAATGTAGGAGTCCCTACATCACAACGCAGACAAAGAGAGTCATCTGACCGATTTACTAGATACATGGCTCTTATGAGCAAGCATTAGGGGAATTTTGAGATTTAAAATGGGCCTCCTAAGGAAATAATAAAATAATAGCTAAACTAATAAAATAATATTTATGAATTTGAAATTCAATTTTTTCACCAAAATCCATGTAACCATGGTTAAATTCAATTCAAAAGTTGTACTAAAATAAAATTAATAAAAAAATTGTATTGATGTGACTATAAATAAGAATGAGATTTTCAAGAAAAAATCATTATCATTGCAGAACTAATGCATTTGTCCTTTGTACTTAAATAACTTAAAATAAAATATAAATATAAATTCATAAATTCTTAATTATAGAATATACTATTAATTAAAATTTATATTATTTAAATTATATAATAACATGTAATTAATATACTATATAAAAATAATATAATATAATATATTGTTTTATGTATGAATTTTATATTACATATTGAATTGATTTGATTTATAAATAAATATTTGATAATATACAAATATAATGTTTATTGAAAAGTGTAAATACATGAAGATTGTGTAGGAATATGTATTGTTTCTTTCAAAAAATATGAAATGACAATAATAATATTTTATTCAAAAAGTGTGAAATGACATTTATTATGAGTACTTTACTTCATGACTTTAAAAGTACTTAAAGCACTACCATGGTTAACCATGAGTTTTTATCTACCACTAAGAATGTGACAAGTAAGTACATTTAACTCAAGCAATGCCACCTCAACCATTAGGGATGATGTCATCCCCTAAAATGTGATTGATTCTCATAAAGTGAATTTTGATTGTACATTTTCCTTAGGAGGCCCATTTTAGACCTCAAAATTCTCCTAATGTGTATCATGACAGATCCATCTTCTTTCAAAGAAGCAGTGCAGGAGCCCACATGGGTAGATGCCATGGTGGAGGAGTATGACTCCCTTGTTAGAAACAGTGCTTTGGAGATTGTTCCAAGGCCGATGGGTAAATTAGTTGTAGGATCAAGATGGATCTATAAGGTAAAGCAAGTTGCTGATGGAAGCGTCGAGAAGTATAAGGCAAGATTTGTTGCTCGGGGCTTCTTACAGATCGAGGGGATTGGCTATGAAGAAACCTTTGCACCTATCGCATGGAATTCTTCCATATGGACCATCCTTGATCTCTCAGCACAGGTGGGTTGAAACTTTCATCAGATGGATGTGAAGACTGCATTCCTTAATGGGATCATTGAGAAAGAATTGTACATTGAGCAGCCTGAAGGATTTGAGATCTTCAGCAGTGAGTCGCATGTGTGCAGGCTCAAAAGAGCATTGTATTGGATGAAGCAAGCACCACGTGCTTGGTGCACTCGGATCGACAGCTATTTTACTGGACTTGGCTTCACCAAGAGTGAGGCAGATGAAAACCTATATCAAATTTTGGAGGAGGGTAAGCTTTTAATCATTGTTCTTTATGTTTATGATTTAATACTAATGGATGATGAGCAGTTGATACACTCATGCAAGGCAGATCTTGCAAAAGAGTTCGAGATGAAGGATTTTAGCCTCGTTCTTTATTTCCTTGAATTGGAAATATGGCAGCAGGAAGGTGAACTATTTGTGTCTCAAGGAAAGTATGCCCGGGAGATACTGGAGAAGTTTCACATTCAAAGCTACAATCCTATCGACACTCCTCTTCCAGGAAATTGGAGGAAAGAGGATGCTACATCGGCAAAGGTAGTGGATGCTACTGTTTATCAACAATTGGTGGGTTCGCTCATGTATTTAGTTAATACAAGACCGGACATATGTTATGCTGTGAACCAGCTTTCCCAAGCGATGGTTAAGCCTACCAAGATCTTTTGGAAGGCAGGAAAGCATGTTCTGAGGTATCTCAGGGGCACATCTGAGTATGGCTTATGGTACAGACAGACGGATGAGGTGAAGTTGCATGGCTTCACTGATGCAGATTGGGAAGGCAACCCAACAGACAAAAAGAGCACATCAGGAGGGATTTTTAGTATTGGATCTATAGTAGTTTCTTGGTACAACAGGAAACAAAGATTCGTGGCACTCAGTTCAGCAGAAGCAAAATACACGGCAGCAAGTCAAGCTGCATGTGAGGCTATCTCGATGAGGAAGATCCTGGTCGGTTTGTTCAATTCACATTTAGATCCTACAGTGATACATTGTGATAATCAGAGTTGCATTAAAATCTTGATTAATCTTGTGTTTCATGATATATCTAAACATATTGATATTCAGTATCATCATATCAGATATTGTCTGCAGTGGAAGATCATGTTGCTTCAGTACATTCCTACGGGAAGATCAGGATGCAGATATTCTGACAAAGGCGCTCACCAAGAGAAAATTCGAATGCCATAGAGGTAGGATCGAGGTGAAGGATAATCCCTATCATGTTGAGAGGGAGTGTTGAGATTCAACAAGATGATGGAGCTTAGTGAAAATCATTCGCCTTCACTAAGTGGGCCCACAGGCTATTTTTAGGTGCAAGTTTATTTTTAGACTATGTCTATTTTTAGACATGGTGATCATATTTCAGAAGTTGCAGGATGTTATTTGTGGATGGTTAGTCAAGTTGAAAAAATAGATGAAATTGTATTTTTAGAATATTTGGCGAAGTCTATTTATAGATCGTCGATCTAAAAATAGATGCATGTCGATTATTATTAGTCCTTAATAATAATCCGACAATAAACATCAACTTATTCTCTTGGAGCACTTTATTTCAGTGTACATATTTGGAAAATTAGTGTGCTGAAGGAATTACACATTTCCTAGGGTTTACTGGTGGTTCATGCATGGAGGACTCAGTTAGAACTGAAGTGGAAAAGTTATGACAGAGTTGGAAGAGTAGTTCATGGAGTTGTTATTCAGTTTAACTCAGTTAAACTCAGTTGAGCTAGTTGTATCTAGTCTAACTGAATGATACACTAGTGAGAGTGGAGTGAATTAATTAGTTAATTAATTCACAAATAATAACTCATTAATCAACTGAACAAATACAACAGTTAACTACATTGCATGTGAGTTCCAGTGGAGACCCAGTGGAGAGGTAGATGAAAGGGTGAGATGGACTATTTTTTGTGACTATAGTGATGCATTGATTGCATCACACACACATTGGAGTTGCCAATGAGGATTTCACAGTCAAGGCAAGGGTAATTCTAATTCTTTTAGAGCTATTCTTCAGCAGGGATTGCGCAGTGGAGGCAGGCTATTAGGTGGCAAGAAATCAGTGCATGGATTTGCATATTTTTTCTTGTTAGTTTGTGATGATTGATTCCACTGAGAGCATGATGTACTAAGCTTTGTATGATATTGTTACATGATCTCCATGATACATAATATATTATAGTTGGGGTTTTTAGCTTCAGCGTTTCCCCTTAAACATCTGTGTTATGTGCGATTGTTTTTATTGCTTCATGTGTTTGCAATTGAGTTTATAATTTTCACAAAAGATTAACAGTGGAAGGATTTTGTATTTAGCAAGAACATAAATATTGTTAGATCAGGAGAATCTGAATATATAATGCATATGTTATATAATTTCTATAGAAATGTTACCCGGTGCTATGTCTTCAAGCAGGCGCTACGCTTACAACACCTAACGCTGCACATAGGGGAGATTTTACAGTGTAAAAATACACTGCGCTGCACTTATAGGTGTACGCGCTGTGCGATCAAATGGGTGTTGCATGTTCGTATGGGCACTACCCATTCTCCCATGAGCCCGACAAACCCACATAATTTTCCCAGTGCTACGCTTAGGGAGGACCGGAAAAGCTTGCACACGGGCAGCAATGTTCCCAGGAGGACCCGACAAGCACAGGAAATGTCCAGCGCTGCGCTTAGGAGACCCAGCAAGCCTGCATGCGAGCAGCGCTGCACCCAGGAGGACCCGATAGGCACAAGAAACACCTGGAAAGCCTGCACGCAAGCAGGCGCTACGCCAAGGAGGCCCTACACCTGACAACTCATTCAAGCACTACGCCTAGGCCAGAAACCCTATTTCACTTGCAAAATTGCCAAAAAATCGCCAATGCCACCTCCAAGCTGCTTTCAAGGACCCGCAAAGAAGTTAAAGGTTGGTAGGTGCATATTTTTCCTTCTCCTCCAGTGAAATTCATGATTTCATGCTTAAATGAATTGACTAAACCCTAGTGACTAGAAAACCTAAGTCCTCATGACAAACAACCTCTTTTGACCTCCAAGAAAGAAATTATCACTTAAGGGGGGTGTGAATTAGGGTAACTATAATCAGTTCAAGTTAAACCTTTGCCAAAGCTCAAGGGAAATAAGTCATAAAACCACACCTCCATCTCACTCATTTACAATAACTACCCTCACCATATTTTCATTTCACTCCTCCTGCCAAGTTTCACAAGCAGGCCTAAGTTTGTCTAAAGTCAGCCCTAATCACCATGTCAAGAGAAGAAGGGAGTGTCAGCAGTGAAGGAGGCCAAGTGCCTATGAGGCAAAAGCACAAGGGTGGGAAGGTTAACATATTTGAACCCCAAGACACTGTGGAGATTACCACCTCTCCCATGATTCTCACATGCTTTCAAAATGTAGGGTGCTTTCATTTTTGTGAAAGATTCCAACAAGTGCAAAATCACCTAGAGCTCACTAGCTTATTCATTCTTAACCTACATAAAAAACATTGAAGCTTGGCAGGGGTGACCTTTGAACTCTCATCATATGCCATTTCTAGTGCTACATGTATACCTGATGTTGGTTAAAAAATGGTTCAAAAGAGAAAATTTTGACATGAGCTATCATGAGCCATTTATCAAACCCAGGTACAAAGAAGGCTGCAAAACTATTTTCCCTTTCTCACATTTGCTGGAGAGGTATGCACCCTTGATGAGGGTCATCATGAAATACTTTACCTGTGAGGGAAGGTACTCTAGATTCTACTCCTACCATGTTAGATTGCTCATGCATTTCACTAAGGTCAATATGCTTCATTTTCCCTACAACCTTTATAGGAGTATTGACAAGATGTCTTTTTTGTCCGGAGAAGGAACTATTCCCAACAAATGAAAAGTTTTTTCCATCATTCCTTGATCAAAATGGTTGTGCTACATCAGTTGGAGAAAAAGGGAATACCTTGGGAGGTATTCATTGCTCATGAAATATTCACAAGCCCATAGCCCCATCATCAACCAAATTTTCCCTCATCATCTCATCCTCCTCCCTCTACTCCTCCATTACCTCCTACTAACCATGCCTCATCATCTGCACAAGTATCCTCTCCTCAATAAAACCTCCCTTCCTCATCTTCTCCTGATGCATCAGATATAGAAGGAAGTGGCAGTGAACAAGAAAGTGAAATTGAGGGTGAGGGTAACATTGAATCAAACCAAAGTGTAGATGAGGGTGATGGTGAGTCAAGCCAACAAGAAGAAAAAAACGTGTAAATAGAGGGGGATGGTGATAGTGAAGAAAATGAATAATTTGACAGTGTAAATGAATTGAGCAGTGATGAGAAGAGGTCAGCAATGAAATAGAGAACATGGAGGTGGATAATGATGAAGATGAGGCAAGTGACAGAGAAACAGAGGATGATCCTAAGGACAAAAGTGAGACTAAGAGCCCTAATGACAATCAAAACAGTGACGCTCATAGTCATGATAGAGATAAGGGAAAAGATAAAGAGGGAAACCAAAATGAAGATGATGACAATGCAGAAAATGAGGAAGCTGAAGACAGCATGGACACCAATGAAACCAACATCAGTAAGCAAGTGGGAAGTCATGACAGTCATGACAATAGTCATGAAAATAGTGAAGAAAGTGAAGAGGGTGATAGTGAAAATGAAGATCACAACAATGAAGAGGCAAGCAGCTACAATGATGAACAAAATGAAAGTGCATAGATCAATGAAGAGACTAAAAGTGAAGCTGATGTTGAAGGAAAATAGATAAGCAGAAGTCGGGGTGATGAAGAGGAAAACATAGAAAAAAATGATGGCAGCCATGATGAAAACACCAAAATGGGCAGAGACAAAAAAATTTCATTGGTATACCAAAGAAGGGAAAGGCATGTGTTTGTTGCCTCAAAAAGGCAAGGGGCTGTGCCTTCCACATCCACTGAGCCACTAGATAAAGGCAAAGAAAAGGTAAAGGAAGAAGAAGAAGATGAGCATGAGGTTTAGAGAGAGTTTTAAATCTTCCAAGTAGACAGGGATGAAGAAAATGAAGCAAGGATCTCAAACTTTCTCCTCCAAGACAAAAATGCCGAAATCAAGGACCTCGAAGCCAAACTGGCTAGAACTAAGAATTTTATTCATTTTAATGAGATGGAAAACAAACATATGAGTGCGTAAAATGCCATTTATGAGGCCAGGGAAATCAGAGCCTGAAAAGAAGCTCAAAGGACATAGGTAAAGCTAGAATAATTCATGGGCACCTATGAGGAAAGTGAGGATGAAAAAGGGCACTCTAGGAGGAGACCAAGCACCATGGGTTTGAAGAAGGCCTTGGCAAAACAAAGAGAACAAGAATCAGCCTTGGCAGAGTAGCTTCCTCTAGATGAGCTTCTTGCCATGGAGATAGATCATGACCGGGAGCCATGGCTTGAAAGAGAAAAAATACACTTGGAGGCCAAGTTGGAGAAATCAAATAAAGATCTTGATCTCCAAAGGAAGATGACCAAGCATTATGCCTGGAGAAACCAAGTTGCAAGGGTTAAACTAAAAAAGGCCCATGCCAAAATACAAGCACTTAAAGGGGAAAAAGACCAAGAAAACCTTGGAATCTTGGTTGAGGCTTCTCCACAGGCCTCTCAAACCCCATGAGGAAGACATCCACCAATTTTGAGAATTTTTTTATAATTTTTGGTTTTTTGCAAATTTGGAGGCCTCTAAGTGCAGCACCCTTGGTGCTACGCTTTCATATCAGGCATCCCTAGGAGGAAAAATTTACATTTTTGGAATCCTCACAGCAAGTACAGTATGCTCACCAAATTTCAGAGCATTTGGAGCATTTTTGACCCCTCAAAAGGTTAAAAAACACCTCATTTTTCACCTTTCTGCCTCATTTTCAGGCCTGGCACTGCGCCTAGAGAAGTTTTAGGAAATTTTACTTTTGTATAGGTTAATGGAGCTCAATCAGAAAACCAAGGGAATTTTTAGAAAGTAGACTTAGAAATATTTCCAACGAGCCATCACAAAGAAAATTCCAACATCGGGAAGGTCATCAAAACTTGGCTGCAAGTGGACCCAGTTTCTGCCTGTGAAGGCGCTACGTGTTTAGACCTCACTGTGCGTTCTTGGCTAAAATGTCAACAAAAGACACTCATTAATGGAAAAATGATATTTTAGTGTTTTTTGAGGAAAACCACTCCAAATTTAGGTGCTAGGAGTTATTTTGACATTTATTTCATGAGATATTTTGTGCCTTGGGCCTTGCATGGTCTCTTAGGCATACATGACATTTATGGATGATTTTGACATTTTAAAACCCTAGTTAGGGTTTTTTACCTCCTTTGCAACATAAATAGAGCATGAGGGCATTATTGTAAAAGGTTGGCATTTGATGACTCTTGAGAGTAATATATGGTTTTTTGGAGATGGAAGAGGGAATTGGTGTTGTAGAACTTGTGAATGGCTTGTTTTGCTTATTGATGGAGAAGACTTGCTTGCAGGATCCCTGAGCTTGGTTAATGGTGATGTGCTTCTATTGAGTTATTTTTTCCTTATGTATCATTGTGTTTCATCCTCCTATATTACAGTAGGATGGTTTTAGACTAAGAAATGTTCTTCAAAGGCACCTTAGCTTTGTTTGTTCTTCACTGCCTCTATGTTTTCCTCTGCTAGGTCAGTTTAGAGAATTCTTAGCTTCTCTCTAGACCCACCAAAGCTTGTTTATCTTATAAATGGTTCAATACAGTAGATATCATAGATATTTTGCAGTTAGCCCTGCTTGTTTGATGTCTATAAAACACTGTTCTTGAGATCTTTCTTTGAAGTACCACTAATTAGATTTTCCAAAGAGGCTATGCTTCGATCATACCCTTTGTCCATGATTGAAGAGTTGTTTTCAATATATTTATGGCTATGATCAATGATTTTTAGGAGTTATCTCTTCTTTTATTAAAGTTATATGTTTATCTTAAATGTTTTCTAACCTTGAATGTGAAATCACTAAAAGTTAAATGAGTTTCTCGCTTTCTATAGTTCACTGAATTGTTCGTCTTAAATGCTTATTTTCTTGAGTTGAATCAAAGAGTTATTGGTTTTCCCTGTCTTATGATCACTTCTTGATGTTGAATAGTGTTGAATGCTCTTCTTGTTAAAATATTTGACAAAGGATTCTTGATTTCCCTTTGCCATACTTTATTCACAAACTTGATGTTCATCTCATATCACACAAACCTTGAAAATCCACTAGCCATGCTAGATTTGCCCTGTTATGCACCCTGATTCATTGTTGAACTTTCCATGACTTTTATAGACTCCATAGCCCAATGACTTGAATATTTCCTCACTCCATCTATTCTAGTTGATCATCTACCGAACCAAAACAAACAAACAAACCCTACACTTAACAACTAGCCTAAAATCAAACCCTAAAAGCAAATAAACATCCTTTGCACACAATAGAGAGAGCCCTCTCTGAGTCCAGGAAGGCTAGGTCCTATGACTCCAAAGACTGGTTTGATTTTACCCTATGCATTTGATCTTACCAATCTGCCAAATCACGGGCACCTAATAGGTTTCATGTTATGTCATGTTGGGTAAAATCTTTGATGAAGAATTTACCAAATCATGTTTATCAAATGTCAAAAAAACCACCATGAGTCATGTCATGTCAGTCAACTACACTCCATGTCTTTTTGTTTTCACACCCATGCCTTCAAATTACAAAAGTGAGCCATAAGCTATTTTTACACATTTTTGTAGCAAATTCAGTGAAAAATAGACAAATTTCGCTATGAAACTCCCTACTAATTTCGTAGCGAATATGAGGATTTCTTTGTTTTTTGACTTTTGAGCAGTCAACTTCAAGGGAATTTTCTGGGAAAACAGAGAAGTATTTTAAGAAACTGGGAGAATTTATTTTCAAGCACATATCATATAGCATTAACCTCTTTCACTTTTCTCAAAGGTGCTACAAATTGAGAGATTCATGGATGTATTTCGACTCTATTTTCAGAATGTAGAATTTCCCTATTTTATACATGTTTTTAGAATGCAAATTATAGATAGCTGAAGAAGGTTTTCAAAACACCAAGAGATGTTTTTCTTAATTAAATATTGACCTACAAAAAACTCCTTCAATTTTGAAACATCCATCAAGGATAGGGATATAAGAACTCATCTTTGAACCCTATGTTTTCAGAAAAAACAATCATTTTAGTGATGAATAAACTTGCCAAAGGTGAAATGATGTTTTTTGAAGAGGGTAAGAGGAAATTTTGCATGATCAAATTTCATTATATCACTTTTCAAACTTGTAGATGAAATTTGGAAGAAAAAGGAAGATTTTGGAATTTTCTCCATTATCAGGTAGTTTCGTAGCGTGCTCCAGGCTTGAAGGCCAAAAAACTCTACGAAATTTCTGAAGATGCTTTTTTACCTATAAAAATAGTTTTTTGAATATCCAAGGAGGGAGGTTGATGGTATTCACTCATTTTTACCCAACAAACATTGTTTTACCAACAGAGGTGGCAGAAGGAAAAGTCGCTACTAAACTACGCTATGAAAATTTTTGTACATGATTGTTTTAGCAGTCAACTTCAAGATTAATTTCAAACCAAATGAAAACGTTTTTGGAAATATGAAAGAGGTTTTTCTTCAGAACAGGTCCATCTACAAAAACCTCTCTCATTTTCTTCAAATCCATTAGGTTTTGGAAATTATACACTTATATTTGAAGCCTATTTTTCAAAATTTTCACTAACTATATTTGTGAAAAAATTGTAAAAATTCTACTTGGAGGAGGTCCAACTCAGCATCCACATGGAATAATGACACATCAGCACTCTAGTACACTCATAAAATTAGTTGATTGCAGTTGATAAGGGTTATTAAATTGAGTTGTTCAACTATTAATGAAAGAACAGTCATTTTTTGTATTCAAACTTTGCAAAATAGAAATATCCCTAGGAAGTCTCCAAGTGATGGAATCATGTTTCAAAATTGGTCTATGAGGTGGGAATTTGTGGTGGGCAAGGTGGAAAATGATTTTTATGAGTTATAATTCTATAAATGGGAGGATTTTTTTAGTTAGAAGGGTTGGAAGATGTTACTTGGCACTACACTTGTAATCTTTGTTTATCAGTAATATACAGTTGTAGCCTATTTCAGACCTGAGATTCTTCTATTTGTTCTTATGTATGTTTCTTATATCATTATTTTACTTTCTCTCCAGTTTTCTAGTTGTATAATCACTTGGAATTCATCATTACATGCTCCAACTTCCTTTATACACCTAGTTTGTTGTTTTGTCATGTTTTATTAGTTTGCTTATGTATAATCACTTGGAATTCATGGTGACATGCTCCAACTTCCTGTATGCATATAGCTTGATGTTATGTCCTTTATGTGTGGTTTTATAAGAATACAATTGCCTCATATTCCATGAAATAGATTGACTTGTGACTTAGTTTTCATATTGATTCCATAAGCCCAATGGTAGTAAACTGTATACATCTTTCACCTAAACAATAACACATTCAATTCAATTCAGAGTTAGTCATCTGCATTTAAGTTATTCATTGAATATAATTTATCCTTTTGAGAGAGCCCTCTCAAACTGGAAAGGCTAATTTCCAATTTCAAGTGGTTTGAAAGAGTTACTCCAAGTTGATCATTGCAATAGCCCAACAGGACTCAATTTGGTGATAACAGGGGGGAGGAACCACTTCACTTCATATGACCCATGCATAGGACAGGCTCTGGAACAACAGATGGTTGCCACTTGGAGGTTCATTGATGAGGAGAGGCATCTATCAATGCAGTTGGAAGCCATTCTAGACATTCTAGAGAGGCAGTTATGGAGCTAGGCATTCATTACACATTGGAGCAGATGGGGAGACCTTCCACATGAGGATGTCATTTGGAGGGAGAGGGATTTCTACAGCACCTAGTTTTTTAGTTGCTTGAGGACAAGCAACATTTTGGTGGGGAGGAATCTAATATTCCCAATTTTCCATAAGTTAATTGGAATATTAGATTTTTTACGTTTCTTACTTAGTTAAGTAAATAAAAGGGTGGAGGGACCCATAAACCCCATAGATGAATAAAATCCACTTTTTTTGTGTGAATGTGGGTTAGTAGATAGTATATCAACATCATGGAGTAGTGGAGCAACTCATTAATGAAGGAAGGGTGGAGATTATGGAGAATAATGAGGAAGATGATGGAGATAGTGGAGGAATTAAAGTAAGATCATAGAGCATTAATGATGCAGTGATGGAGGAAGTGGTGCATTAAATGCACACGTGATGGAGGAGTGGAAAGTAAATGCATAGATCATGGATATCATGGAGAGACAACGCAGTATTCGTGGAAACTAGTGGCCACCTGTGCAGCGCAGTTATGAGGTGGGCCAAGGCTAGAGAAGGCTCACAACCATATAAGGAAGATGAGGGTATCAAAGAAAATTAGTCTGGAATTTGATATTGTATTGTCGTTTGAAATTCTTCGCATGCTTCAATTGTTTAGCTAAGCCTGTTGTGTTTTTTAGCACACGGGTGTTCCCGAGAGGGAATCCCACCCTTACCCATAGGGGAAATCAAGTGCCTACTCTGGGAAGTTTATTTTGAGCATCTATTCATCATCCGAAATTGGTGCCACATTCAGCCCCTCTCTTCTGCATATATATCTTCAGGAATTACACATTCTTGTCTTAGGGTTTGGGAGGAGGAAGGTAGTTCTTAGAATTTTAGCTAAGAAACAGGTGGAGGGTTAATCCTTTCATATTGTGCTTCCATTTCAATATTCCAGGAGTAGCATTGTGATATCCAGAAAGATGCCATCATTTTATACCTCCATGCAGCAGCAGTTCTACCAGGAATTGCACAGTCCAGCCACGTAGATTTAGTGGAGGAAGGAAGTTCCAAGTATTTCAGCTTGGAATCCTGTGAGGGTTCATCCCCTCAGCTATATTACATAACCTATCATTAGGCTAAAAATTTATCCCTCTTAATAGTGTAGTTCATTCCAGCAGTTGTGCAGTGTGTAGCTGCAACTTGAGCAGAGGAAGGAGGAGCTAGATCATAAGCTTCTAGCTTGGAGATCAATAGAAGGGACCAACCATTCATGTATTGAGCTGATTGGGTTCTATTTCAGCAGTTAGATCATCAATTCAGCCTCATATCAGTAGCTACCCAGGAGGATTGCGTAAGTCAGCCAGCACGGGTGCAGTTGGCAACCCAAAAAGGGTTGAAAATCCAAAGTTAAAATTTGGCCAAACCATTTTTGTGGTTTTCTAGGTTTTGTGAGTAGAATATGTGGTTAAAATATTTTATCATTATGAGCAATCCAAAAGCCTCCCGCACATGGTTCTGCTTCCTAGTAGCAACAGTTTCCAACAGCAGCAGTAGTAGCAACACAACATTTCCAGTGCTAGTTTTCATTAGTGTATTTCAGCCACTTCTTGTTGGCTTGAGTGCATATTCTTTAGATCACGGTGTACTTTATTTTTGTTGTTTTTTATAATGACATGACTCAACTGTTTCTTCTCATGGTTATTATGTCTTGATGTAATTTATAATTGCAACATATTTCTAGCATTTTCCATATTTTAGTGCTATATTCTTGCTTTTCTTTCTTTGGAATGTTGTAGATGTTCTATATTCTTGTCTTTCCCATTTTGGAATAATACAGAAGTTCATCTTGATGAGTGATCACTGTGGGCTAAGGTATTCGTTTAACCAACCTAATTTGAATGTCAAACAAGTTAGATGGTTGGCTACTCTTAGTGAGATTGACTTTGAGATCAGGTACATTAAGGGCGAGGAGAATAGGGTTGCATATGATCTTAGTAGAAGAGTATAGGTGAATCATATTATTTATTAAGTTATTATGGGACATATTTGCAGGAGAATATATTGCAAGAAGGGAAACATGATACATGCATCAGCATATAAAGCATAGGTTACAATAGCAGGGTGAATTTGATAGGGATGAGGAGTATCACCTCATGGGATATGGCTTGGTTTGATTCAAGAATAGGATTTATATGCCAGACAACAATGAGCTCAAGAATATTATCTTGAGGGAATTTCATTTAAATTCATATTCAGTTGACCTAGGATATTATAAAAATCTGACAGTTATGAAGAAGTTATATCAATGGCTGAACTTGAAAACATAGGTGCTTGATTTTGTTGCGATATGTTTGGGTTTTCAGCATGTAAAAGCATAGTGTAAGCTTCTAGGTGGTTTATTGTAGCCGATTCTAATTCTTGAGTGGAAATCAGAGGGAATTTCCATGGAATTCATTAAGGTTTTCTAAATACATTAAAGAAAAATGATTCCTTCATGGTTGTGGTTGACATGTTAAGTAAGGTAGCTCATTTCATTGTAGTTAAGTCTACCAATTCAGTTAGTGACGTAGCTTATATTTTTATCAGGGAGATAGTGTGATTGCATGGTGTTCCTAATATTGTATCTAATAGAGATGCCAAGTTCACTTCCAGATTTTGAAAGGAATTTTTTGCATGTTTGGGGAAATATTTGGCCTTTAGTACAACTTACCATCCACGGATAAATGGAAAACAGAGAGGGTTAACAATATTTTTGAGTACATGTTGAGGATTTAAGTCATGCATCAGTGATGGAAGTGGGAAGAGTATCTTCCACTAGTAGAGTTTGCATATAACAACGAGTATCAGGAATCCTTGAAGATTTCTCCATTTGAGGCTCTTTATGGGAGGAGTTGTAAGATTCCTACCAGTTGGAGTGATCTAGTGAACAAGGTATTGATTGGATCGGATATGTTGGCAGAGATGGAATAGGAAATGCAGACTATCAAAAGGAATCTAAATGTAGCACAAGAAAAGTAGCATAGTTATGTATATCAACATGAGGTATTTTAAGAGCTTCGGGTTGGGTAACATGTGTACTTGCACATCAATCCCAAGAATATATCCTTGATGATTGGGTCATGTGCCAAGATGTCACCTCATTATTGCGGGCCCTTTGATATCCTTGATCAGATTAGACCAGTGGCCTACAGAATTTCACAACCTCTGATAGTGAAAGGCCATGATGTTTTCCATGTTTCATTGCTGAAGAAGTATGTCTAGGATGTTGATCTTGTGATTGAATGGTATTTATTACAGGTGGAACTTGTTGGGTGTGGAGCCTAATTATATTATTTATTTATATGTATCTCTGCATTGGACACCTGTTCTTAAGGGGTGGAAACGCTGACCATTGTTTGATCGCTGTCAGGGGAGTCGAGGGAGGGGCGATGACGATTTCATGAGCCCCCCTTGGTAGGGGTTCAGGGGCAACACCCCCGAAGCTAAAAATAAATGTAAAATTTCCTTGTAAAGTATTATAATTTTGTAGTCAATCTGGGCCATTCCATACACATATATAAGAGACACGACATAAGTCAGGGGAAAATATGATAAGGCCAAGTATAATCAACACT
Organism: Pinus albicaulis; assembly: GCA_034641835.2. Taxonomy (NCBI): domain Eukaryota; kingdom Viridiplantae; phylum Streptophyta; class Pinopsida; order Pinales; family Pinaceae; genus Pinus; species Pinus albicaulis. The sequence goes on along the minus strand of CM076574.1, from coordinate 1,262,920,034 downwards.
AAAAAGAGAAGTCGTTCAAGGTTGGAGACACAATATGGCTACACTTGAATAAGGATAGGCTACAGGGGCCTACTAATAAAATCAAGGATTTGTGGTATAGTTCATTCAAGATACTGGAAAAGATGGGTGATAATGCCTACTAACTTATTTTACCATGATACATGTACACTTACTTGGTTGTGAATTTAGAGAATTTAAAACTTTTTTAGCCTTGCATGCTAGATTAGGAAGAGGAAAGGTCCTACCTTTTGTGAAGGATTTGACACCAAATTCTCAAGACTAGTTGACAGAATATACATATTTGCAGAAGAGTTCCACAACTACAAGATAAGGGTAGCTTGAAATTTGGTAGATTAGTTGAAGGAAAACTTCCAGTCAAAGCTAAATGGTACACACGAGAGAAGGTGGAGGAAAATTTTCCTCACTTCATTAAGTAGAAACTTTTCGGGACCAAAATCCTCTGAAAATGGGGAGGTGTGATCCTGATTGGATCATTATATGATTATGATGAACAATACTTTAGAAGAATCTATATTGTAACTCTTATTAACAATTGAGGTAGTTAAACCTAACCACTAGTAGGCTATTGGGTTGTGTTATAACCAGGCCACTAGGAGGAAAAGTGGTTTCATTATTTTCAAGTGCATGTTCCATAACTAAGAAAAAATAGCCAAGAATGATAGGAGATAGAGCACAAAGAGAGGATTTGTGCACTTTAGTAGACCATATGCGGCAAGCCATAATTTTTTGTATTTACAACCATATTTATTTCAGAGAAGGAGAGAGGAGAAGGAGAGAGGATCGACCTCACCTTCTAGCTAGGTTTTTCTTTCAAAAAAGTTTTCGAAGTCATATATTATGTCAAATGTGTGTGTGTGAGCTTTTATTTCAATATTTTATAATTTCTATATAGTTTTAATCAGTATGCATACACTACTAACATTAATTTACAGATAGAGAAATCTAAAAGGAAATAGAACTATAATAGTGTAGAATTTCAAATTTTATGAGATATGTTGTGACAAGAGTGGAATATCTAAAAAAAATTACTGATTATGTGATATATTCCCATCAATAAATATAGGCGTATTATAAACAATGTAATACATATTGTCATTACCCCTCATCCAAGCCAAAAATGTAACAACATCTATTAGAATGATTTTTTTCATGTTTTAACATGGCTAACATCTAGATCCATGATTGCATAACACACATAAATCACTAATATAAACCCTCAAGCTCCATACATTTCAAATCACATTATCTATTATAAGTAAAATTAATTATAATAAAAAAAACATAAAATCGTCACATAAACAAACCTGCATATCCACACAAACAATACCATGATCTTACAAAGCCACATTAACTATTAAAATATGCCTTCATAACTCTCAAACTCATAAATTATACAGCATGAGTGGGCCTAATGGTTAAGACATGTGTTTCCTCCTAAGAAGTCACCAATTCTATGTCTCGCCAGATTCGCCGGAGTTCGCGAAAATTCTGAGGGACGCCAAGGCCGTGTGAAGGCGTGGAAGCCGTTGAGAAGGCCGTGAGTGCGTGAAGGATCAGTACGTTCGTCTGGGTTTACACTTGGGTTCACATAGAGCAGTGTTCAGAGACACTTAACAAGGCCAAGTCGGTTGGTTGACGACCGCAAGCAAGCTTTTGAGAAGCCTCTGCTAGAAATTGGTATCAGAGCCAATAAGTCGACGCTGTCGCCTGGTTCAGGATCTTGAGTAACACTTAAAAGTCTTTCTTTCTCTCTTTCATCTGAAGAATGGATTCTTCAATGTCTAAGTTTGTATCTTTCAGAGAGCTCGAAGAACAAGATCGAGCAGAGCAAAACCCGCTCAGAGATTTATTTGCGTCCAGTAGTAGTCGTGTGATCAATGAGTCTGATCACCTGTATGAAGAGGTTGAGCCCCAAGCGAGATGGGTACTCCCAAACATTAAACCCTCTGAAGTATATAATGATTTAGGAGTCTGGCACTTAAAAGCTGCCACTAGAATAATTATCAAAGAGTCTGTGTCAAGTATCGAGGAAAATAGTGATCGTGTCCAGTTGATCCCTATTCTAAATCCCAAAGAACTTCAAGCCAAAGCCAAGAAATTGGGAACACAGTTTTTACATTTAGGTTGTTTAAGAGTTGGCATTCATGCGTTGGTGCACCCTGGAGTCGATGCCTATGTGTTAGCCACAGTCCGTGACTTAACACATAATAAATACACTGATTCATTAATTGGATGGATAGTGGCTCCACTATCAAATGGGCCAGTCTGGTTTGACTGTTACCCAAATTTCTCAGTGTCTGTCTTTGATGAAACATTGGCCGATATTCTACAGCTTCAAATCCAAACCATGGGATTTGATATGAGAAGAAGAAGAAGGAATATCGCGATTCAGTTCCGTGGCTGTTTTCGCCACACATCCACAATGTTTCCTGTCGTACTCCATGCACCCAGAAGAGAGTCCAAAACCAGTGTGGTTGTCCTTACAGATCCTAAAAATCATAAAATAGAGCATCAAGCTATCAAGTGGGAGGATCTGCAATTTCCCCAGCACTGGACTGTTCCAAATCCCAAACCTCTGTCTGTCCAGAAAATAACCACTGCCAACATCACCGAAGATCAGTCTTCTGCTACTTTGTCTTTCCCCAGAAGATCTACCATAGATCGCAGAAGATTAGAAGTTGAATGTAAAAATTCACCTCGTTACATTTCACCCGATTGTACAGATACGGGTTGTAGTTCTGTTGTTTCTAATTGTAGTCATGTAGCCCTTTTTGAATTTGCACAGTTTGTTAATTTTCAGCCAGTCAAAGTTGAATGCCCTCAGTGTCAACAGAGTGTCAACTTACAGAGTTTGGCCTATGCTGTTCTACATAGAAATCATAATCCCAGAACTGGTGAAGCACCTCCAAGCACCTCTGTCAATCCTTGTCCAAACCCCAAGTGCTCTGACATTCCTTTCCCTTATGAAGATGAGCACCCGCATGTTTTGATGATGCATCTTCTTCCCTCTCTTGAAGAAGAAGATCCCAGATTGACTGAGTTATTGATAAACCAGAGATCACCTAAGAGTCCTAGGTATGGGTTGGGATATATTGAGCAGGCCAATAAGTTGATACCAGAATGCAGATACAGAGATCTGCCCCCAGGTTGTAAGAAGCCTTCTGTTCCTGAAATCCATAAGTTCTACACTCTCATGGATGGATGTCCTAGATCTGGAATCCCTGTAGAATGGATGAAACAAATGATCAATTGGGATTTGTTTACACATCCACAGGCTGATGCCTTTGCAGCTGCATATCCAAAGGAAGAAAAGATGAAGCTTGCAGCAGAGTGGAAGGAATATATGGAAGAGAAGCAGGTATGGATTTCATTCTATTCCTGGAAGAAAAGGATGGAAAATGATGTAGTATTAATGGCTGATTCTACTACATCTTCTTCACATTCATGGACTGCAACTGATGGCAGTAAGATTGAGACCTCCACTACATATCCTCCTTGAGAAGTATTGTGTTGGGAGAAGGATCTATACAGCTCATGCTAGTCCCTTGGTCAAACATGATAATTCTTTGATGGGTTCTGAAGGAAAGAGTTCAAAAAGGTGAGTGGCAGATAAATTGGACCAATCTTTGCACTCAGGGGTTGAAAGAAAAAATATTCTAAGAGCGCCTGGTCAGGACTAGATTCAGTTCGATTCAAGTCTACAGAATGATGTACATAGAGTCTTAGAATTAATACAGTGTGACCTTCAAGTAGTTAGGATTATTTGAAAAAATTCTTTTATTAAGTTTGATAAGAGATTGAAAATTGTGTCATAGACCGGTCCATTGCTACCGAGACAATATGTTTATAAATTGTCAAGAAAAATTTGAAGGATTAAATGTCAAGAAGGCCAGCAAGCCCATTCCAATGTCTTTTATTGCTGGTAAGGGAAAAAGTGTTGTGCCTCATGAGATCCCCAAACCTGAGTCAATTCCTCCTGTCTCTAGGTTTCCTCATCTCATGCCAAGAGAAGCTCCTCAGTTGTCTCTTACCCCTGTGTCAGAGTCAAAGCCTGAGTCACAGCCAGTTGAAGAAAGATCTGAGAAGATCACTATTGCTGAAGTCATGAAAAACTCAGAGTCTGAAAAACATGTCTTTCCTATTTATGAGCCCTTAGAACCACAGTTTACCAGACATGCTCCTCCTGACCTTTATGGTGCAGGGAAAGTTCCACAGAGAGAAACGTTCCATGAAGGGAGCCACAAGGAGTGGAACATAGATAACATGTCTGCCCATCAAATTAGACAAATACTGGATCAAATGATCATCGAGTATAAGTTGATGTGTGTGGAAGGAAAGAGTGAGATCGAAGCCTGCAAAACAATCATGCAGTGTTTCACTGGCACACTGGCTAGGGACAGACGACGACCTGGATAGGATGGACAGTCAGAAATCCTATGAGAAGTAGATTTACAATAGGCACAGGCGTCGGGATCTTGTTTGACAGTGGTCTGTGAAGTAGAAGGCTGTTTATTCTTGGCATATTTTGCAGACTTTTTACCGAGACCTCTTTTGGATTCTAAGGCAGTAGGACACATATTGGAAGTATGTCCCTTTTGACCACATAACCAGTATTCAACATCTTGCATTTTGGCCACTTTAGCATCTCTAGGCCGAATATCATGAGGCTGGTAATAATGGGTATTAGGCCTCCATCTGGATGGTCGTCTAGGTGCCTTAGGTCTTCTATGTTCTTTAGGTCTGCGAAGCTCTCTTCTCTTAGCATAGCTTAGTCTGTAAGTAGACTTACTTCTTTTGTAAGCCTTCTTTGCTTGTCTCTTGTGCTTTCTCCTGTGCACAAGGGGATCATCCACTGTGATGCCATATTTACTGCAAAAAGATTTAGTACCAGGAAGTCTGTTCAATTTGTCAATAGACTTCTGCATCTTTGACCTGGTACACAAAGAAATCAAAACTTTTGTTATGATACCATAAAAGTCTCCCCACACATAAGTTTCCATTGGCAAAGGGAAGGCTTCTTCCATCTTTAAAATGTCTACTAGCTTAGAAGGCAGAGCTGCTAGGTAGACTTGCTTCCACAATAAATTCTTGGGATCCTTTACCAAGAATATCCTTTGAATCCAATCTCTATGGAAGTCTTCATATTGATTGATGTTGTTGCATTTCAGATTCATCAATATCATCTCATGTTTATCTGATGCAACATATTCTAGACCACAAAAATGTTCTTGAATCAGTGTTGTGAGAGCACCGATCATATTGGTCTGTGCAGTGCCATCAGGGTTGAACATGATGTCACCCTGTTCATCCTTTAGGATCTCCTTCTCCATTCTTTCAATCAACGCAGGAGAAGATTCTAGTTCCCACCATCTAGCCAGTGTGCCAGTGAAACATTGCATGATTGTTTTGTAGGCTTCGATCTCACTCTTTCCTTCCACACACATCAACTTATACTCGATGATCATTTGATCCAGTATTTGTCTGATCTGATGGGCAGACATGTTATCTATGTTCCACTCCTTGTGGCTCCCTTCATGGAACGTTTCTCTCTGTGGAACTTTCCCTGCACCATAAAGGTTAGGAGGAGCATGTCTGGTAAACTGTGGTTCTAAGGGCTCATAAATAGGAAAGACATGTTTTTCAGACTCTGAGTTTTTCATGACTTCAGCAATAGTGATCTTCTCAGATCTTTCTTCAACTGGCTGTGACTCAGGCTTTGACTCTGACACAGGGGTAAGAGACAACTGAGGAGCTTCTCTTGGCATGAGATGAGGAAACCTAGAGACAGGAGGAATTGACTCAGGTTTGGGGATCTCATGAGGCACAACACTTTTTCCCTTACCAGCAATAAAAGACATTGGAATGGGCTTGCTGGCCTTCTTGACATTTAATCCTTCAAATTTTTCAAGCAATTTATAAACAGATTGTCTGGTAGCAATGGACTGGTCTATGACACAATTTTCAATCTCATCAAACTTAATAAAAGAATTTTCTGAAATACTCCTAACTACTTGAAGGTCACACTGTACAGAATTTAAGACTCTATGTACATCATTCACAGAGACTTGAACTGAATCAATCTGGTCCTTGACCAGGGCAGTCTTAGCAACATTTTTCTCCAACCCTGTGAGTGCAGCATTGGTCCAATTTATCTGCTCACTCACCTTTTGAACTCTTCCTTCAGAACCCATCAAAGAATTATCATGCTGGACCAAGGGACTAGCATGAGCTGTGTTAGATCCTTCTCCTAACACAATACTTCTGAAAGGAGGATATGTAATGGAGGTCACAATCTTACTGCCATCAGTTGCAGTCCATGAATGTGAAGAAGATGTAGTAGAATCAGCCATTAATACTACATCATTTTCCATCCTTTTCTTCCAGGAATAGAATGAAATCCATACCTGCTTCTCTTCCATATATTCCTTCCACTCTGCTGCAAGCTTCATCTTTTCTTCCTTTGGATATGCAGCTGCAAAGGCATCAGCCTGTGGATGTGTAAACAAATCCCAATTGATCATTTGTTTCATCCATTCTGCAGGGATTCCAGATCTAGGACATCCATCCATGAGAGTGTAGAACTTATGGATTTCAGGAACAAAAGGCTTCTTACAACCTGGGGGCAGATCTCTGTATCTGCATTCTGGTATCAACTTATTGGCCTGCTCAATATATCCCAACCCATACCTAGGACTCTTAGGTGGTCTCTGGTTTATCAATAACTCAGTCAATCTGGGATCTTCTTCAAGAGAGAGGGAAGAAGATGCATCATCAAAACATGCGGGTGCTCATCTTCATGAGGGAAAGGAATGTCAGAGCACTTGGGGTTTGGACAAGGATTGACAGAGGTGCTTGGAGGTGCTTCACCAGTTCTGGGATTATGATTTCTATGTAGAACAGCATAGGCCAAACTCTGTAAGTTGACACTCTGTTGACACTGAGGGCATTCAACTTTGACTAGTTGAAAATTAACAAACTGTGCAAATTCAAAAAGGGCTACATGACTACAATTAGAAACAACAGAACTACAACCTGTATCTGTACAATCGGGTGAAATGTAACGAGGTGACTTTTTACATTCAGCTTCTAATCTTCTGCGATCTATGGTAGATCTTCTGGGGAAAGACAAAGTAGCAGAAGACTGATCTTCGGTGATGTTGGCAGTGGTTATTTTCTGGACAGACAGAGGTCTGGGATTTGGAACAGTCCAGTGTTGGGGAAATTGCAGATCCTCCCACTTGATAGCTTGATGCTCTATTTTATGATTTTTAGGATCTGTAAGGACAACCACACTGGTTTTGGACTCTCTGCTGGGTGCATGGAGTACAGCAGGAAACATTGTGGATGTGTGGCGAAAACAGCCACGGAACTGAATCGCGATATTCCTTCTTCTTCTTCTCATATCAAATCCCATGGTTTGGATTTGAAGCTGTAGAATATCGGCCAATGTTTCATCAAAGACAAACACTGAGAAATTTGGGTAACAGTCAAACCAGACTGGCCCATTTGATAGTGGAGCCACTATCCCTCCAATTAATGAATCAGTGTATTTATTATGTGTTAAGTCACGGACTGTGGCTAACACATAGGCATCGACTCCAGGGTGCACCAACGCATGAATGCCAACTCTTAAACAACCTAAATGTAAAAACTGTGTTCCCAATTTCTTGGCTTCGGCTTGAAGTTCTTTGGGATTTAGAATAGGGATCAACTGGACACGATCACTATTTTCCTTGATACTTGACACAGACTCTTTGATAGTTATTCTAGTGGCAGCTTTTAAGTGCCAGACTCCTAAATCATTATATACTTCAGAGGGTTTAATGTTTGGGAGTACCCATCTCGCTTGGGGCTCAACCTCTTCATACAGGTGATCAGACTCATTGATCACACGACTACTACTGGACGCAAATAAATCTCTGAGCGGGTTCTGCTCTGCTCGATCTTGTTCTTCGAGCTCTCTGAAAGATACAGACTTAGACATTGAAGAATCCATTCTTCAGATGAAAGAGAGAAAGAAAGACTTTTAAGTGTTACTCAAGATCCTGAACCAGGCGACAGCGTCGACTTATTGGCTCTGATACCAATTTCTAGCAGAGGCTTCTCAAAAGCTTGCTTGCGGTCGTCAACCAACCGACTTGGCCTTGTTAAGTGTCTCTGAACACTGCTCTATGTGAACCCAAGTGTAAACCCAGACGAACCTACTGATCCTTCACGCACTCACGGCCTTCTCAACGGCTTCCACGCCTTCACACGGCCTTGGCGTCCCTCAAAATTTTCGCGAACTCCGGCGAATCTGGCGAACTTTCGAGCAATGCAAGTATCTTAACAGCAATATTAAAGCACACAGAGTAGTAACACTTAAATGCGGAAATCCAGATCAAAACTTCTCTCTCTTTATTTAGAATGCTTCACAATCAGATTACAATGTCTCTGTATCAGAGATTGACTGTCTCGGCTTTTACTGGACTTATGATACTCACGAATGAGCGATCTTTACCAGAGGCTTCCTGGCCGATTAATAGACTCTGTCTCAGAGCTTATGATAACACACAGACATAAAATATACAGACTCACTAATGAACTGGCCACTTTAGGTTCTGATGTATGCCGAGCACATACACCTGCAGGCTTCTCAGTTCACCTAAGGACTGTGAGTAAAGACTCTGTGATGCGAGCAGATCGCTATGATAGCGCAGACGCAGAGCAGGGAGAGAATACTCGGACTCTTAACACAACATACAAGACTCAAACAACCGGTGCCTACAAATGAGCCTAACCTCTCCTTATATAGGAATGAGAGGAGGACAAACATTACTATGCACCGTTCGATTATTGACACTTGGCAGAAGATCATCGTTTTCGGGTAACACCAAGAGGTGACATCCGCACGGAGATCTGTCATACGTCATGATTCAATATTATATTATATTTAATAGATAATTAAGATAGGATTTTCAATTTATTATTTATTTTTATAACAGCACAGAAATATTCAGCATAATCCATTTACTCTATATATATATATATATAGTGTAGGACATCATACCACTGAACTTGATATTGAGATATATTTTATTTTGGATATTTACCTATTATATTAAAAACAATTATTAAGATTGTCAAAATTTAAAGTTAAAATGATATAGTACTGTAAAATTAATGATAAGTGGAATATATTTGCCTGAAAAGAAAAACAGATCACGATTAAAGAGCATTGAGTATTATATTTATACAGACTCTAGATTTTTGGAATAATTTTGAATCAATCGATATCATCGTTTGCTATCTTATTTTTTTATTATAGCTTTCGGAAATATTTCTGAATTTTAAGAATAGTAACAAGTTTAAGTATTTTAGCTGGTACTATATCCTCATATTACCATCCATCATCTAACTCTAAAATATTCCTAAAATTTACTATCTAAATAAGTTAATATCAACACCACACAAAAACAAAAATTTAATAATGAAACTGAACCTACCTTCATGTCAGGTCTCGGTGTAAAGGCCATCATATTTACATATCCCCACCCGTCACGTATTTTCACCCATGTTTGAATCCGACTCCATGAATCCTCACTCACATTGTAAACAACTGGTTCACTTTTGCCTACAACTGCATCACGTCTGCCTTTATTAAAGCAGACTCGATCTCCCACCCCTACGCAATCAAACGCATCACTCGAGTCCGGAAAGTCCTCGCACATTGATGGAGGCATTCTTGCAATCTCCTCCCACGAAGAGGGTGAGCCCTTGTGGAATTCCCACAAGATCACCTCATTAATCTCCTTGGACCCCCAAGGATCTCCGCCTATGCCCCCAGCAAGCAGAAGCCGCGACTCGCAGGTGAGCAGCTTAGGGTGAATAATTCTGCCATTAGCCAACTTCGGCAACGGTGTAAAAATTGTTTGACCTAGCTGTTGTCCATTTTGAGAATCTTCAATTGAAAAGCCTATCACAAACTCGCCTGTAAGTGTTGTAGAGAAAAAATAACCACCACAAAAAACCATCCTCGGATATTTGAAGTTCCATGGCTCAGGACTACCATCCTTTCGATTTGATAGTTGAAATTCCTGGGAGAGGTTTCCAGCCACGTTCCATGATTTTTTCTCAGAATCGTAAATTTCTACGATCTGTCCGTCACTTCCACTGGACGAACCCACAGCCACCACTTTGTAGTTCTGCTGATTCGACCCCACTAGGCCCGTGATAAAAACGTCTTTAATACGGGACATCGGGGGAATTTTCATGAACGATTGTGTGAGTGGATTGCAGACAGCAAATGTATTTGGAGCACCAGAAATCCCAGTCAATGCAGCAGCACAAGTCTCTAACAAGAATAGCCCTTGGGCTGATCCAGAGCACTCCACAATTTCACAATCCTTTGGAAGGAAGCTAGAAAAGGACACGAAAGTCTGAATCCATGTGCGTGTGAAAAAAGAATATCCTGAAAAACCATTTCTAACAAAAACCAGCCATGGGGTCTTATTGGAAGGATTTTCTGCCCATGTGCTGGTTATGAAACTCGCTGATGACACTATATTATTCCAGTCCTTGCAGACACTGCGAGATCTGCAGAGGCATTCCAGTGGAAGCAGCCCCAGGATTTTTTCCTGGATTTCCTGTTGTAATTTACACCAGTTTGCTGAGTGCATGGCCATTGGTCCTTAGTAAGCTGGTCACGTTTCTGGTTGATCCGTTTCTATGGTTTCGATCGCTAAGGTGGCGTTTCTCGTCGATCTGATCTGTTTCGAAAGAAAGATCTACAACGGAAATACAAACGTGTTGCTGAAGGTTTGTATCGATAAACAGATGAAGAACAAAAACTCGCCGCCCTCCTTAAAAAAAAATTGCTCAAAGATGATTGCCAAAGCTCATCGTAATGGCAATGGGTTAACTCAGATTTTATATTTATATATAATTTGGGAATAATTATTTGAAATTATTTACTTAATTTATATAGTTTTTCATTTTAGAATGATCAAAATTTAATTGATAGTAATGTTTTGAAAAAGAATTATCTCTAAAAGGGTCAATGGTTTAAGGTTACATTTTTCTCCTTTCTAATTTTGGAGTATATTTATATAAAGTTCATAATAATGATTTGGAATTATTTACACTTTATTGATATGATAAGGAATGATGTATTTTAAATTTAGAAATAATATTTTTATTTTTTATTTTATGAATTTTGGAACAATATATGTGATCACAATTTAGTTTTGACTTACTTTGATTAGTAATGTATATAATTGTATATATTATAAATGGTTGAGGGTTTATATATATATATATATATATATAAATATTGTGCATAGTAAGTAATATTATGAAATACATTATTCACTACTAGACAAATAAAGACATAGGTGTAAGGGATTATTATTGGACAAGAAAGGGGATGGATGGGAGAAATCAATATCATGTCATTTTCTTAAAACATTTGTTTTTTTACCATATAATCCCCATTTATGCTTATAAAAGTCCAATCATTGAATGTTCGGGTAATGTTGATAGAAGACTTACATGAGCTAGTTATTGAAGCAAGGGGTAAGTACAATCATATTTTGGAAGGCTGAGAGCCAAGAAAACTATTGAAGTTTATAGCTATAGTCTTCCTTCATATTAAAATATTTGTATTATTGTTGTATGTTTTTTATGCTCAATTTTTTGTTTTTTTTCCATATATTTGTCAAAATGAAAATACAAGACATGTTCTTTGTGACCTTGTAAAAAATAAAAAGAAAAAAAATAATAATAATAATTTTGAATTCTAGTTCTCACATATTTCCTATCCTATTACATATTTGCAACAAAAAGGGAAGAAGTTTGAATGGATTGAGGAGTGTGCAACTAGTTTTGAGCAGTTGTAGCAAATGCTTACAAATGCTCCGGTTTTGAAGATTGCAGATCTTGAAAAAGAGTTTGTGATATGTAAAAATGCTTGCAAGAGAGGACTTGGTTGAGTCTTGATGCAGGAAGGACAGGTGGTATTTTATGAGCCAAGGAAGTTGAATGAGCGTGATCGAAACTATGTGTCTCATGATCTTGAGTTGGCAGCTATCATTTATGTGTTGAAGATGTGGAGTCATTATCTTCTTGGCAAGAGGTTCGTCTTGATGAGTGATCACAGTGGGCTAAGGTATTTGTTTGACCAGCCTAATCTGAATGCCAGATAAGTTAGATGGGTGACTTCTCTCAGTGAGTATATGGTTGCATATTCTCTTAGTAGAAGAGTGCGGGCGAATCATATTATTGTAGTAAGTTCTTATGGGACACATCTGTAGGAGAATATATTACAGGAAGGGAAACATGATGACAGGTATCAGCAGATAAAGAACAAGTTACAACAACATGGTGATGTTGATAGGGATGAGGAGTATAAACTTATGGGATATGGCTTGGTCTGATTCAGGAATAGGATTTATGTTTCGAACAACAATGAGCTCAATAAGCTTATCATGAGGAAATTTCATGTCAAGTTTTATTTAGTTCACCCGGGATATTAGAAAACTCTGACAGTTATAAACAAGTTCTATCATTGGCTGAACTTAAAAACATAGGTGGCCGATTTTATTGCGAAATGTTTGGGTTTTCAACATGTACAAGCATAGTGTAAGCTCCCAGGTGGTTTATTGCAACTGATTCTGATTCCAGTGTGGATATCAGAGGTCATTTCCATGCACTTCATTACAAGTTTTCCAAAGACATTAAATCAACATGATTCCATCATGGTTGTAGTTGACATGTTAAGTAAGGTAGCTCATTTCATTGAAAGGAGTTGTTTACATGTTTGGGGACAGATTTGGCCTTCAGTACAATTTACCATCCACAGAAATATGGACATACAAAGAAGGATAACAAGATTTTTTATTACATGTTGAGGATGTAAGTCACACATCGGCAATGGAAACGGGAAGAGTATCTTCCACTGGTATAGAGTTTGCATATAAAAACAAGTATCCGAAGTCCTTGAAGATGAGTCCATTTTGAGGCTCTTTATTCGAGGAGTTGTAATATTCCTATCAATTGGAGTGATTCAGTGAACAGGGTATTAATTAGACAAAATGTGTTGGTAAATATGGAATAGGAAATGTAGGTTATGAAAAGGAATCTAAATGTAGCATAGGATAGGCAGAAGAGTTATGCAGATCGACACAAGGTATTCGAAGAGCTTGAGGTTGGGGAACACGAGTACTTGCACATCAATACCAAGAAGATATCCTTGAGGATTGGGTCATGTGCCAAGATGGCACCTCAGTATTGCGGGCCTTTTGAGATCCTTGATCATTTTATACCAATTTCCTACATACTTGCACAACCTCTGATAGTGAAAGGTTGTGATGTTTTACATGTTTCATTTCTTAAGAAGTATGTCTAGGATGTTGATCATGTGATTGACTGGTCTGTATTACAGGTGGAAGTAGAGGGAGAATTCCAGCCAGAACCACAATGCATATTGCAACAGAAACAACTCATGATTCAGAACAAATAAATCGAGCAATCGAGCAATGGAAAGCACTTTGTGCTCAATGAAACTGCATGGGAGATGACTAATCAGATGGAGGCTTTATATCCTTCATTTTTTGTTGGTTCGAGCAAATGATTTTTTGGTATACATATATGTATATATATATGGATGTTGTTGTAGATGTCGCAATGAGCTATGTTATAAAACTTCAACAAGCGGTATGATTGTCATGTTTGTTATGTTGTTCATGGTTTGTAGTAGTTGTTCATTGTAAATACTGCTTCGAGCTATGTTATAAAGCTCCACGGGCGGTATTTTATGTTTTAAGTGGTTTTATGGTCATAGGTTCCATAGAACACCAAGGGTGGTTGTTGAGATTCAATAAGAAAATTTCAGCACCAATGCCTCATGCATTAAGCACCTACACTAGAGTGGGGCCCACAATGTTATTTTTGGTGCATGTCTATTTTAGTTATCCCTTAATTAAGATGGACAATAAAATGTAATCTACTCTTAAAAATAACTTGTACTAGTTAACTCAGAGTGATAAACTTAGTTAGCTCATGGATTTGAAGTTAGAGGTAGTTGGTCAGGCATGCAGAGTAATTCTAGTTGTAACAAAGTTTGAAGTGTAGTGGTGCATTAGTTAATGCAAGTTGTAATCAGTTTAACTTAGTTAAGTGAGTTAAACTCAGTTGTGCTAGTTGTGGTTGCTTGATACACTAGTGAGAGATCAAGTGAATTAAATCATATTTAATTCAAAATCAGTGATCTCACATGAAACTGAGGATTTACTATTATTAGTTGCATGCATGTCAAATCTAGTGGAGACCCAGTTGAGATCTAGGTGAAAGGGAAGTTGACTATCAGTTGTAGGATTATTGGGTTGCACCCATGCAACCAAACACCCATTGGAGTGCCCATGATACCTGCGCAATCAAGGAAGGCCAAAATTCATATTCTTTAGGGATTTCATTCATCAGGGATTGCGCAGGAAAGGCAGGTTTTCTGGAGACAGTAAATTGTGTAGAAATTTTAGACCCAACCCATATTATCAGTTTCTCCTTATCACTCCCATATAATTAAATTTCCATTCCCATAATCATACATTCTAATTATGGAAATGATAAATATTTCTGAAAACACAAATTCTAGAAATTTCACAGTGCTGGAAATTGCAGAAATAAAACACAAAAAATATTTCAGCCACATACATAGAAAATGACACACTGATTTTTGGTCAATATTTTTGAAAATTGTAACTAGGTCGGTCTTCATGTTGAATATGTAATTATGTATTTATGTAAAGAAGATTTCAAAGATAATAAGATGTATTTTTGGTGGACTTTATTCATGGGTTTCATGAGCAAGATTTATTATAGGTCTATAGACTTCTTCTTGATGTCTATTAGGAATTATCTTCTAGTTATAAATGAAGTTAAGTATCATATTCATGAAGAGTCTAGTCATCAATATGCTCCAAGATCTTGACTATATACCGGAAAAAATGGTCTCTTGTAAAATTCAAGAAGATGCTCTCACAAACACTGAATTTACAGTCCTTCATGTAGGCCTACACTCATTGAGAAAGTAGGCCTATAGGTCGGCCTAAAAGCCAGACGAAACACTATATATAACCCAGTCAACTGTGGCTCATTTACACACAATTTCAGCAATTTTCTCTCTAATTTTCCAGTGGAAGTTTGCGTACATCTCAAAGATTAAATTGTAGACATTTCAGAGATTAAATTGAGGATAAATCTCAAGAACAATTGCAGATCAATTGTGGGCCAGTTTCAGGAAGAAGAAATCAGATATATCTCATGTAACTGTGCAGAAAAAAGTGAGGATACAGTGTGGATTACTAAAACAAAAATGCGGACCTAACACAGAATTACAGGAAAAAAGATTGCGTAGAAGTGCAGGAGATAAAAACAGCATGAAGAAGTTTGAATCCTTCAGTGATATAGATTAGAAGGAGGTGCAATGCTAGGGCTACGGAAAAGCTAAAGATAAGTGCGGATAAGTCTGAGATTAAATAGGCAGGATAAGTCTGAGTTTTTAGTATAAGCTTCAAGTACAAAATTTGTGGATTATAATCAAGAGGAGCAGGGTTATACAATGAGGCAGAATAACATTACAGTAAGTTCTATTGTTAACATAAAAGTTGGATTCTGATAATACATAAGATTATCACAGAGTATAACAAAAGGATTGTATATAAGGACATTTGCACAACTGTCCTATAAAAGGGAAAGCAGAACTAAGCAAATTGGTGAAGAGAAGGATCAAGGTCTTGGAAGCATATATAGGTCAAGGGTCCAAGTCTGGGTCATGGTAACTATCATTTGAAGATCTATAAGAGGAATTCTTTGTGGGTTTTCCTCTCCAAGAGGGAGAGGTTTTTCCCTGGCTCTAGGAGCCTAAATTTTTTGTTTTTTGCATGTTGATAATTGACTTGATGAAAGATTAACTAAGCTAAAAGAAGAGAAGACATAAGTAACACAAACAATCTCACAAGTAATTATCAAGAAGAGAATTTGTATTAATCACTTACCCTCCAAATTCTCAACATGGTATTGGAGCTAAGGTGTTGAAAATAAGGGTTGCTTGTCGACAAAGACACTCAAAGAAGCAAAGATCAAAGTTTTGGTTGGAAAGAAAAATAAGTTCGTAAATAAGACTATCTAACTACTTCAAGTGAGATCTCCTAGCTCATTCAAAAGATCAACTCATTCAATAAAATCATTTTTGCCATCAAATATTTGCACTCAAGACATTGTTTGAAGAGAATCCCAACTTCTGAAGATAGTCTTTATAATCAAGGGTTCAAGTACATCAATACTGAAGAAAGGAAACCCTTGACTTCATTATCAATCATCATCAAGGAAGCTGCAAGAAAATCCACTCAAGTAAGTATTCATGAACCTATATTTCAATATGCCTTACTGTAAAGAAATCAACAAGTTGGTTGGGTCATCAAACTTTAGTGCATGGAAGAAAAGAACAAAATTGAATTTAATTGAAGACGAATTAATGGACTATATCGAAGGATCTATTGTTCAACCCCCAAAAGAAGATGCTCCATCCCATGCCAAGTACATGAAGGTACAATTTAGAGCCCAAAGGATTCTCATAGAATCCATCTAAGACTCTCTCATTCCCTATGTATCAAAACTAAAGATTGCAAAACAAATATATGAGAAATTGGTGGAGCTATTCTCTGTGAGTACTTCAAGAGAGGAAATCTCTCTAAGAAAATAAATATACAAAATGAAATTATCAAGGGAAGAAGGAGTCACTCTATACTTTATGAGGATTTTTGAAATAAGAGATCAACTACAGGAACTAGGAGAAGTGATGTCTGACACTGAGATGACTACAGTGGTGCTGAATGCTCTACCATAGGAATGGGAAAACTTCACTTCCAGGCTATATGGGAAGAAAGAAGCCACTCCATTCCATGATTTATGGTCTCTATGTAAAATAGAGGAAATAAGACTAAAGGCCAAAAATGATACAAGACCAAGTGAAGATAATCATGCCTTTGCAGCCTCATACAGGAAGAAAGGAAGATTCAGAAAATTTGGCACTCATAATAAAAGAAAGAATATGGACAACGTACGATGCCTTGGATGTAATGAACTTGGGAATTATAAAAGACATTGTCCCAAATATAAAAAGGACAAGAGGAAAAAGGATGAAGCCCATGTCACTAATGAAAGAGAAGAACCTGATGCTAAAAGATCCAAGAAGGAGGAAGAGAGAGATCTCTATTATGATTGATATCATCTTTCTCTTTAAATGATCTCTGATTGATTGTAAAACAGAAAGGAATGTACATTAAGAAGCATCTCAATAGAAGCATGAAAGGAGCTCTCAATGAAACAACTTCTAGAAAATCTCTCTACCAAAGTAAAGCAGTCATCAGATTGAGGGTCGTCATGGTGACAAAATTCTGGGATGTGATGACCTACTGATGAAGTAGGCCAAAGGAATGAAGCTCTTCATTCAAAGAGAAGTTGCTACATGATGACTAAAGGAAATAGGTATGAGGTATGCATACATATATGCTGATATTGGATGTTGTGAAGTCATGTCATATGGTTGCAGGTAATAGACCTCCATATTTATAAGTATGATCTATGAAGGAGGATCTCTCAGTGCACTGACAGATGAAATCAACATAATATGTCCTCACAGAATATGAGGTGGTTGTACATAAACAAGAAATTGGAAAATTTGTAATATTATAGGAATGAAGAATGTGCAGAGAGGAAGAGATCATGAAATGCAACCATGTCAAGAGGCAGTTATCATCCGAAGGCCAAGAAGATGTGACTAGGAGATCTCCTGGGAAGATATGTAGACTCTGACGAAAGTCTGGTAAAGAAGAAGACCCTTGGAAAAAACATATCATTAGGAGATGTGGCATTCTGTATGAAGGATATTGATGCCTACAGGAAGATGTCATGGTGAAAGATCATCACTAAGGTAACCTTTAAAATTTTCATATGAATATGTTTATCTGGATGAAGTTGTGCAGGGCTGCTAATCATGAGAAAGGATGTATGATCCTTGGAGATGATTCAAAGGAAAGAAGCATGGCATAACAATGGACCAGATAAAGGAAGTCTGATAAATCACTTTCTGATAGCAAACATGACTTAGGATGGAAGTGATGGATGATCTGTGCCCTATGAAGCTAAAAGTTAAAGATTCATCAATATCAAAATCCATGACATCGAGGACAGGAATTCTTCATGAGCAGCTGGGTGTCTCACCATTGCTGCTGGATGTCCCTGGTTAAGAGGGAGCTTAATGATAAGTTTCTCACTTGGAAGAAACTTGGTAATTCCTAAGAATGAGCTTAGGTACATTCCTTGTATAGGAATGATTATATTCCCTTGTGGAATAGGTCCTCCCTGGATGAGAGGTAGAGATAGACACATCATTCTGGTCTTCACTTGGGAAGAAAGAATGGAGGATTGGGTAATCATCTGGCATTCGATACTCTTTGAGAATGTATTAGGGAATTCAAGATAAGAGTAGTTGGGGACCGATATTCTTTGAGGGATAGCTACCCAAGAGAAGAATAGTCCAAGAAGGTCATACTTTGGGAACACCCAGGTGGAGTATGTACCTTGGAGAGATAATGACGATGGTGTCTATAAGTCATGTTTCTCGCCAGCAGTGTAGCCCATTGTCTCGTTGAGAGATGTGTTAGGATATTCCGACACATAGGAAATAGTTAAGAATAACTTAGTCTAGTGTAGATTTAGGTAAAGTCTGTTTCTTTACCATGTACATTTATAGCTTATAATCCGACGGTCATGATTTGTAGTGATCCGACGGTTATCTCTCACCTCGGTATTAATGACACTTGATCCATGGCTTAACACCTGATTGGTCCATGTTCTCTATTTAAAGAGCATGGAGGGTCATTTTTCCTGTAACCGTTTATGAGAGAAACATATGTAACTTTTCTTTTTATATTAATAAATTTTCTGAAGTGGCCGCGTTGGCTCAGGTCGTGGACTGTTTCCCCCTTTGAGGGTTTTAACCACGTGATTATACTGGTGTACTGATTTTTGATTTGTTTGTGAGTGGTGACCTTTGTTTCTTGATCTATGGAACTTACCCTGTAAATTACTACATGGTATCAGAGCTATTTTGAGGGCCACGTTCGTTGTTGATCAAAATCCGAAGCCGGTTTGACTGCATGCGAATGTCGTTTTGTAGATCTACTATTTCTGAACATTTTTGGGTTTGGAGAACTACTTGGTTGTGTCTGGAGTGTCTGTTATAGTGAGGAACACCTTTCGTTTCATGCGAAAAGGTTTCTGGCTGCCCAAGTTATGACAGTTTATATGTGGAGGTATAAAGCATCTGTTTTGCAGTTATATTTGTTAATATCTCTATCTATTTCGGTTTCCTTTGTTTATTTTCAATTTTTAGGTTTTATTTATTTTCTGGATCTATACCCTTGTCTTTTTTTATGCTCTTTGTTGTGCACTGCGTGTGATCTCGGCAAATCAGAAACAAAAAAGGGAATTTTTTTTTGCTACGTATGCTCTTTCCCCGCGTCTTTGTGCAATCTCAGGAAATCAAAAATAGTGAAAAAAATGATATTTTTCAGTAAGGCTAACCGAAAATCTAACATTCTGTCATAAGGCTTTGTATTTTATTTTTTTTGGCTCGGTTTTTGTGTTTTTTTGTGCAGGAAAAGGCACACACACCGAAGAGTAAAAAAATAAAAATAAAGAATCCCTTCCTCCTTTCAAACAATAACGTGATCCTTTTACTCTCTCACTTGGTGAGGGGTTAGTTTATGAGAATAGAGGTCTTGGGTTCAATTCTCCTTCTCAAGCTTATTTTGTAAAAAGTTTTTGTTCAAAGGGGCGGAATTGTTGTTGAAATTTGGTACCGGAGGACAGGTGGTTCCCTAAGGCTTTGATCTTTGGCCTAGGGAAAAGTGTCCAAAAGAATTTAATTTTTTCTCCTAAAGTGACTTTATAATTTTTATAAAGTCAAATCTAATTTTAAAGTGACTTTAAGTGATAAAGTTACTAAAGTGACTTTATAAAGTTATAAAGTCAAATATAATTTAAAAGTGACTTTAAGTGATAAAGTTACTAAAGTCTAATTTTAAAGTGACTTTAATAAAGTAAATGTAAAATTAGAAAGGAAAAGTGACTTTGGAAATAAATGACTAAGTGGGTCTTTATTAAAGTGGGGTGAATTAAAAAATAGAAAGTGAGATTTAAATGAGCATTTAATCTCAGCCCTAGATCTCAATCTATCTCGGCCATTGGATTTAGGGATTCCCCAAAAGTCACTTAGGGTTAGGTTAAAGGAGGAAAAGGAGGAAAAGGTCATTCATTCTTTCATGAGCAGATTGGGAGAAGGAGAGAAAGAGAGCAAGGGAGATTTCTGGGCAGTAAGGAGGAGACAGCAGCTTGGCACACATTCCAAGGCAGCAGTTCAGCAAGTCCGTACAGCAGAGTTTGGCACACATTCCAAGGCAGATTTTGGCACGATTTTCTAGAAGGCCGTACAGCAGCCTTTTGGCACGATTTCCAAGAGGCCGTACAACAGTTTCAGCACAGATTTCGAGGCAGCAAAGGGGCTGTTTTATTTGGCACGAATTTCTAGGCAGGCTGTACAGCAAGTGGCTGTACCTTTGCACGGAAATCGAGGCAGATTCTGTACAACAAGTTTCTGCTGTCTTTTGGCATGAATTTCGAGGTCCGTACAGCAGCATTTATTGCTGTTTTGGCACAGATTTCGAGGTGGCCGTACAACTGCATTTATTGCAGATTTTTGGGCACGAAAAACGAGGAAATCCGTACAGCATTTATTGCTGTTCCTGTTTTGCTGTTTGCACATTTTCCGAGGCGGTGGTTAAGCACGGAAAACGAGATAAGTTGTAAAAGTTTACTTGCTGATTTTTTGCTGAATATTTCTCTCACTGTAAAAAGCATTTTTTCCAGAAATAAAAAGGAGCTTTCGAACCGGTTTTCCCCAAGAGTTGTAGGGGGTTTTTCCAGGGTCACCTTGACCAAAAATTACTGTGTTATGATGTGTTGAATGGCTGTTTGTTACTACTGTTTTTTATTTCTGCATTTTCCAGCATTCTGAAAAATTTCCAGAATTTGTGTTTCGGCAAAATTTATTTTCCCGATTGGTTGAATGTATGGTTATGGGAAAGGGCATTTTAACTATTTTGGAGTAATAAGGTGAAAACTGAAAACCGGTGGGAAGGTCGAGATTTCACCATAGTATCGGAAAAACACAATCTTTGAAACGCCGGTTTGAAGGACGAGCGAGAGGGAAAAAAACGGCGATGTCGATTTTTCACTCAGAAAATTCCGGCAAGCTGATTTTTCACAAACAGCAGTTTTATCTTTACTACAGCAGTGCTATTTTTTCAGTTTTAGGACAGCAGGATGTCTTTGGGACTGAGGGTGGAGGATAGGTTGGATGGGCATTCCAATTACAACATTTGGAAGGAGAGAATGCAGAGTATCTTTGAGGAGGCAGAAGTCTGGGACATTATGGTGCATACCACACAGAACCCTGTAAATGTGCCTACTGATGCTACTCAGTTGGTAGCATATAATAAAAAGAACAACAAGGGTAAGAGATTGATTCTAGACGGAATCAAAGACCATTGCATTCCTCATGTGAGAGGGAAGAGAAATGCTCATGAGATGTGGACAGCATTGTCCAATCTCTACCAAAGTACCAATGAGAACCAGAAAATGGTCCTGAAGGAGAAGATGAAAACCATTAAGATGGGTAATGATAGTGCAGCTGGATATCTCACAAAGATTACTAATGTGAGAGATGAGTTGGCAGCGATTGGAGAGGCCATTCCACCCACTGAGTTGGTGCGGATTGCAGTGAATGGCCTCCCCCGTTCATGGATGAACTTTGCTGATGGGGTTTGTGCACGTGAGACCCTTCCCACATGAATCTAGTCTCCTAAACTGAGTTCATTTAATTGTCAACCAGGATTTGTAAACTGCTGAAGTGAAATGTACCATATGTACCTTGGTGCTTGTTTCCTAGTGCGTTGTGTGTAGTGTTTTGTGATGTTTTGGTCTTTTATGTTGATTTATGATGTTTTTGGTCTTTTGAAGTTTTGTGTTTACAATGAAAATGCCTAGAAAACTAATGAAAAGAAATTGGTGGTCAAAACCACAGTTGAGCCTAATGTATGGAATGGCAAATGTAATCAAAAACACTGAAGCAACATCTGAACTATGACTGAATAGAAACAAGAGCTTGATGATAACTTCTTAGACAAATGACACAAAATAGACTTGAGAAATAATCACTAAATATGCAAGTTTTCTAACTAGACAGTTAGACACTAATCATGATGCAACATTCTATTCTAAGCTCATCTATTCCATGACTAATTCCTAGTTCTATTCTGCAATTTCAATTGAATGTCACAGAGCCTATGCTCAAAGAGTTATTGGTTTCTTTTCAAGGTAGTTCTTTTGAGGAAGAGCCCTGTTTATGATGAGGAATTTGCAGAGATATTTCAGACCTTGTAATGGTGTTATCTTCTGTTCCTATGGTTATGGATCACTGGTGGTTTTCAGAACAAAAAGATATTTGTCAATAATGAAGGTTGTCTTGTGAATCCTATCAACTAAAGTGATCTACTGTGCAAAGGGTGGCAGTGTGACTATGAGATGCAAGTACAATGAATTAATTTAAACATGAGCTTAAGATGCTTCTAAACTAGAACAATGTTAAACTATAAGTCATCATCAAACTTGAAACGAAGTAGCTGGACATGAATTAAATGCAAAATGAAACTCCGGAGCATTCTAACTAACATGCATTATTCTATGAAGTTACACAATCTTTTTGTTCATCATTAGTGATATTTTGGAAGAGTTCCTTCTTGTGGAAGAGGTAGAACAGTTCTGACTGTGTAATTGTATGCAATTGAAAGCAAATGAACTGAAAGCAAATGAAAAACTAAATTATCACATCACGGTCATATCTTGAACTTCTTAAGGATTTCTTGGAAGAATTTCTTCTTGTGGAAGAGTGATTAGAACAAGTGCAACTGTGATAGTGAAGAGCAAAAACTACAACTAATTCCTACAACACTATAGCTATTCATCATTCATCATTATAATATGTTGGAAGAATGTCTTCTTGTGGAAGAAATGGAATGAATATAACTACAGTATCTAGTTAAAACAAATACAAATTCAACTCCTATCCTACAGTACCATAGTCATTAAACATTCATCATTTTAGTCTATTGGAAGAGTGTCTTCTTGTGGAAGAGCTGGAACGAATATGACTACAGTAACTAGTTAAAAGCAAATACAAATTTAACTCCTATCCTACAATACCATAGTCATTAAACATTCATCATTTTAGTCTGTTGGAAGAGTGTCTTCTTATGGAAGAACTAGAATGAGTACGACCACAGTAGATAAAACAAAACAACTACCAATTCAAATGCAGAACGTAAAGACAGCTAGGAAAAACTTATCTAGTTTACGCAAAAGAAATCCGTGCAAGGGGCAGGGGCCCTCTACCACTTGCCGGCATTCAACTCCAAATTAAATCACGCCTTCAAGATAATTTTGTCTGCTCCATTAACGATGCAATAGTTTGAACATAATGCTCTGTGTCTTCAAAGACGTAACACAGAGTTTACACAAAATCTAGCAGCAAATCTAATCACAGAATTTCTCTAACTAAGCTCTCGGCCTACTCAAGAGTTTATAAAGTAAATGCAAGTAACAATAATTACAATAATTTAGGAATGATGTATTTCCTTATCCGAGTCATCTTAGGAGTCTTTGAGGTGGCTGCGTGAAGGAGAAAAGACACCTGGACTGAGACAGTCCTAGTAGGAGTCTTCCTTCACAAATGTGTTCCCACGTGCATAACCGTACCCAGAATTCATTTCCTCTTCCATGATGAGAAACACACCATGTAGGCACAACGTGGATCATGCCCATATGCGTTTTTCCTCAAGAGGCCACCTGGAACATACTCAAACATAAAGGTAGCTGCAGAATCGCCGGTTAGCTACGGAATGCCTGCATTCTGCAGCTAGTTCCGGTGAAAATGCTTAACAATGGCAACAATCACAAAATTCAACAAGTCAGTCATGTAAACCATTCTAGAAGTAATTTTAACTATTTTTATTGATCAATTGGGTTTAAAATAGAAATGGACAAGGAAGAATGAGGTAAAATGAGGTGAAGGAAAGCACAAATTTGAGGCTCAACAAGACCCTTCCCACATGGGAGAGGTTTTGGGATGATTGCATTCAGACAGAGATCAGGAAAGGTCAGCTTGGGGCAGCCAAGCTAGTTGAGCAGGATGAGGATGTAGCACTGTTGGTAGGACGCAAGAAAGGCAAAGGGAAGAAGCAGGCTTCCACAAGCAATGGTGGGGGCAAAGGCAAAGGCAAAGGTAAACAGGATAACACATAGAAGGAATATTCCAAAGTGAAGTGTTGGAATTGTCAGAAGATGGGACACTATGCAGTTGTGTGTCCGGAGAAGAAGAAGAAGAGGTAAACAGGATAACACATAGAAGGAATATTCCAAAGTGAAGTGTTGGAATTGTCAGAAGATGGGACACTATGCAGTTGTGTGTCCGGAGAAGAAGAAGAAGAAGGGAAATGACAAGACCATGGCAGCATTAGCAGAGATAGAGGACTTCTTGGAGAGCTTTGACCGGGAGTTTGGGTTCATTGCTCTTGAGTCCACTAGTGCAGGATCACCTGCCACATAGGTTGAGAGGGAGTGTGCACTTCCCTCCACTAGCGGAGCATCTTCAGGAATTTGGTATGTTGACATTGGGGCTTCCCGTCTTATGACAGGAGTCCGTGAGTACTTCTCGGAGCTTTTAGAGAGTGGCACTAATATAGAGGTAGTACTCGGAGACGACAGCATTGTTAGAGCAGTCGGTGTGGGGACATTGACATTTCGAGGAGTCGAGCCTCCCTTGAAGGTGTGGATGTTCTTTATATGTGAGGATGAGAAAGAACCTCATATCCATCTCAGCTTTGGAGGACAGAGGATATGAGATACTGTTCAAGGGTGGACAGGTGCTGATGTATCCCAGGGTCGCTCCAGCTGATTCAGCTAGAGTGATAGGTGTACGCCATGCAAAGGTGTACAAGTTTTCATTTCAGCCCCTTTTGGCATTGAGCAGTAGTACCGACAGCAGAGCTAGTAGTTCTGAGCTGTGTGAGATTTGGCACCGCAAGATGGGGCACATGTATCATGGAGCCTTGAGGACTTTGCGGGAGATCACTACAGGTGTGCCAGATTTCAGTGCGATCGATTGATACTTCTGCGGAGAGGATGTGCGATGGGCGATTGGAAATCTCTTTTTCCAGCGATGACGACGGAAGCGCGGGATACTTGATTTGATTCATTCCGATGTGAGCGGTCGGATGTCTCATGTTTCCTTGAGTGGATATGGGTACTATGTTTTATTCATTGATGATCACTCCAGGAGGACCTGGATTTATTTCTTGAAGACCAAGAGTGAGGTCTTCAAGCGGTTTCAGGAGTTCAGAGCTCTTGTGGAGACACAGACAGGTCGGAAGATCAAGTCCCTGAGGTCGGACAATGGAGGAGAGTACACCCTTGGAGAGTTTGTTGACTATTGTGCGGAGGCGGGCATTAGGAGGGAGCTCACTGTTCCTTACAACCCCCAGCAGAACGGGGTTGCGGAGAGGAAGAACAGATCCATCGGAGGGGCTGCCAAAGCCATGTTGCATGATCAGGGGTTGCCATTGTTTTTGTGGGCAGAGGCCTGCAACACAACTGTTTATTTGCAGAACAGGAGTCCGCATCGTGCCTTGGGGCACATGACTCCGGAGGAGGCTTTTTCTGGGAAGAAGCCTGATATTGGTCATCTTTGTATCTTTGGGTGTATCACATACTCCTACATACCCAAGGAGAAGAGGACCAAACTAGAGCCCACCGCAGAGAAGGGTATCTTTGTGGGCTACAGTGAGACCTCAAAGGCCTTTCGGATTTACATTCCTGCGCAGAGGAAAGTTGTTTTCAGACGGGATGTGAAGTTCGAAGAGGACAGGGCCTTTAGGAGGTCACGGGAGTTAGAGTATCTGGATCAGCCAGACCCTCAGCAACAGTTGAGTCAGTTGCAGGGATCCAGTGGGCAGGGATCAGGAGGATCTGGAGGTACATCTATGATGATGTCAGGTCCGTCAGTGGGGAGTGGCTTGCAGAGTCAGAGGGGTGGTGCTATGGGCAGCACGCAGAGCAGTCCACAGAGCAGTTCACTGGGGAGTCCACTGATGGATAGTTCACATGGTACCTCAGCATCTACAGGTTCAGGTGCAGGCAGGAGGACAACAGACAGACAGTCAGGAGTTCAGGCTCCTGATGTTGAGGAGGAGGAGTTTTATTCTCCGGCGGGAGAAGTGTGCTCAGGGAAGAGGAAGCCCAAGTGGCTTCAGGACACCTTGAGAGATGCCACATCTGTTGCTGAGCCTAAGAGGCCGGTCAGAGAGAGCAGACCACCTGAGAGGTTTTGTAGCTATATGGCAATGGCTACCAGCATCCTTGACTCTGAACCTTCTAGCTATGAGGAGGCAGCTAGCCAGCAGGTCTGGAGAGAGGCCATGCAGGAGGAGTATTCTTCTATCATGAAGAATGATGTTTGGGAGGTGGTGCCGAGGCCTAAGGGCAAATCCGTGGTTACTTCCAGATGGCTTTACAAGGTAAAGCATGCTGCAAATGGCAGCATTGAGAAATTCAAAGCGAGGTTTGTGGCTAGAGGGTTCTCCCAGGTAGAGGGAGTTGATTATGAGGAGACCTTCACTCTCGTGGCTCGATATACTTCGATCCGCTCCATTATATCGATCACAGCAGAAATGGGTTGGAAGATCCACCAGATGGATGTGAAGACAGCATTTCTCAATGGCTTCATACAGGAGGAGGTGTACATTGAGCAGCCACAGGGCTTTGAGGTGCATGGGAAGGAATCCCATGTGTGCAGACTGAAGAAGGCCCTTTATGGCCTGAAGCAAGCTCCCAGATCTTGGTACTCCAGGATAGATACTTACTTGCAGAAGATGGGTTTCACAAAGAGTGAGGCAGATCCGAACCTTTACTATATTGTGATAGGTGAGGAGCCTCTCATTCTGGTCTTGTATGTGGATGACTTAGTCATTACAGGTGCAGAGAGACTCATAGAGCACTGCAAGAGAGATCTTGCGGCGGAGTTTGAGATGAAGGACATCGGCTTGATGCATTACTTTTTGGGTTTGGAGGTGTGGCGGGAGGAGGGGCATTTCTTCCTGGGACAGGGGAAGTATATTGTGGACATCCTTGGCAGATTCCACATGGAGGATTGTAGACCCATGTCGACACCGATGATCACCAACTGAAAGAAGCTTCATGCTTCGGATTCCGAGTTGGTGGATCCCACATTGTACAGACAGCTGATTGGTTCCTTGATGTATTTGGTCAACACTAGACCAAATATTTGTTTTGCAGTCAACACGATGAGTCAGTTTATGTGTGAGCCTAGGAAGGTTCACTGGGTGGCTGTAAAACACATTTTGCGGTACTTGCAGGGGACAATGGATTATGGTCTGGACTACAAGCAGGGGGATGGAGTGATATTGGAAGGTTACACTGATTCTGATTGGGCAGGTTGTGCTTCTGATAGGAAGAGCACTTCAGGGTGTTGTTTTGGGTTGGGTTCTGCAGTAGTGTCATGGTTCAGTCGAAATCAGCAGTCAGTAGCATTGAGTTCAATGGAAGCAGAGTATATGGCAGCCAGTCTAGCTAGTTGTGAGGCCATCTGGCTTCGCAAGATGTTGTTTGGCTTATTTGGTCAGCCGTTGAGACCTTCAGTGATTTACTGTGATAATCAGAGTTGCATTAAACTCACGGAGAATCCAGTATTTCATGACGGGTCAAAGCATATCGGGATCAAATATCATTTCATCAGAGACTATGTTCAGAAAGGAGCTGTGAAGCTTGAGTATATTCCCACTGATGAGCAGGTTGCAGATATTCTTACCAAAGCCTTACCACGTGGCAAGCATGTCTACTT